>CAXAMN010000226.1:376337-394098 GCA_963970005.1 Durusdinium trenchii
ACATTACAGACATTACAGACATTACAGACATTACAGACATTACAGACATTACATACATTACAGACATTACAGACATTACAGACATTACAGGCATTACAGACATACATACATACATACAGACAGACAGACAGACAGACGGACGGACGGACGGACAGACACACATGATCTACATACATACATACATACATACATACATACATACATACATGCTGGCATGGCATGGCATGGCATGACATGACATGACATTACATTACATTACATTACATTATATACATACATACCGATGCTTCAGAATGCACTTGGGATAGAACACAAGTGGGAGGAAAGGAGCTGAGATGATATAAAAGCAAGGTAGTGCAGCGAGATGATGCTACAAGCCCGTCATTAGAACACGTGCCAGAAGCATAGTCAGTTCAGGTAGCCTGTCGACAGTAAGCTCTTATCTCACAACTGCCCTTCTGCGCACCCAAACGGGGGACACCGCAACCTGAGGCCATGGCGGAGCTTCTCTTCTTCACCGCGCGGTGGTATCCTGAACATCGTTCAATTAATGTCCGAACATACCATGTTGATCCATGTTGCATCCAGTGAGGAGGAAACCCAAGGCTTCTCATCACCAATGCTCCAAGTCAATACTCTATCTAAAACGCTCTCGTTGTTCCAGCGGCTTATTCCAAAACTGGCCCAACAACTTGCCCGAGCAAGGCCCCAGCTCTCCAAGGTCAAAGCCCAATGCGACTGAACCTTGGGACATGTCTGGCCGAACGGATGCTGCGAACGCACATATACTGCAGGGTCGGTGGCTCCTAGGCAGCTTCACACCAAATCGGTTAGGTGGCAGACTTCCAATCCACTTCTGCGGCACAGGGCACCTGCAAAAACATTGGCTACCCTAAGCCCTAGCCCCACATCACAGCGAGGGTCCGGCTTCAAGCATGCTTTGGTGAGGCCTTAGTCACTCACACACCTGCACTACACACAATTGATGGCAATATGAGGGCAGGTCGTGCGAGTTTGACCGTGGTCTCGTGCAGAACAAGTTCAGCCTGAAAGCCAAAACAAACAGCCGCAGTGGAATGTGGCAAGGACACCCTAAGCACTTCTCATTTGGGGGCAAGCTATTTCAGCACGGCCAAGATGAGTTTGAAGTGACACCTGTCAAAGCATCGCGCTGCAGACCATTGGAGACCCAAAAGCATAAAAGCTGCCGTGCCTCGTTGGGAAGCGGGTGCTCGAGCAGGTCTAGATAGTACCTGCAATACAGAACGGGCATCCCGACTTACATAAGAAATGGCTCTGCAAGCGCTGTGCTTTTTTGGCCGCAAAACACTGTAAAATAGAGGGCTTCAGTGCGCACACGCATACCAATGGGAACACCACTTCGCTAGGTCTGAACGGGGTCGCCGGCAGAGGGCGTCCCCTAGCGGGCCAGCAGGGCTGGTCCTGGTTAGTCAGGACCCCACCGCCAAAGGCGGCTACTGGCAGGGTAAGGCGGGCCGCCCCCCCCTGCCGCTGACCAGGCGCGCTCGGGCGAAAACGGAGGGGCCAGAAAACCTTGCAAATACCTGTGCTTTTGGCTCTTGCGCAACATGGCCTCCGCAAACAACCTTGAAAGAAAGCATTCTCTTTTTCGATCTTTTGCACGACAGGATGTTCAAAAATGTAATTTGTCTCTTCGTAAGTTGCTCGTAAGGCCCCCGGTTTCCTTCAAGGTGGTGCGAGTAATGCCGTCCAAGTTGCCATGCACAATTATCTGCACGTTCTGTTTCTGGATGTTTCTGGTAACACCAGCCACGCCAACAACAACAACAAACTCTCTCTCCCTCTCTGTCTTCCACGCTCTCGGACGAGTCAAGTCGCGCCGCCCCCCACCATGGTCATTGCATGTCATTGCGATGATTGGACTCATGCGAATGCCTTTACAGCTTCCAACTTCCGCCGCGCAAGCAAAATGAGAAGGAAACATGAATCGTATGGCGGAAAAGCTGCTCCTTTCCAAACAATATGAGTGAACTGGCTCCCGCACGGTCAGCAAAAGGTAGCATTCAGCCCTGTCAGGTTGTCGTTGCAAAGAAAATTCTGCAACCTCCACGGTACGACTTCCGCAGTGCCCTGTTGGGTCGCAATGGCAACCAGGCGAATGCAATTGTCCTTCTCTTGGAATGCATGGCGCAACAAGCTCAGATTTTGTTCCATGGTTTTGCCCAAGGAATTGGCGCATTTTGCGCTGTCTGCCCATCTCCCTTTTCCAAGGATTCCACTCCAAGAAGGGTTCAGCAACAACAACAACAACAACAACGACAACAACAAGGACAAACAAAAAACTGCAACCCCGTTACAGCACAACATATCTTCTTCCTTTGTCTCTACAAGGAGGTGGGAGAAAAAACTGCAGCCCCGCCATTGATTTTTGAGAACCCCTTTTAGTGCCTGTACTAGTGCTAGTACTGGTGGCACTAGTACTAGTAGTAGCAGTAGTAGTAGTAGTAGAAGTAGTAGTAGTAGTCAGTAGTAACCTGTCAAGTATACCTCTGTAAAGCCTTCTATATACTCTACCCCATCCTCAAACAAAGACTGCAGCCCCGTTGTTGTTTTTGGACTTCCCCCTCCAGAACAACACCTCAAAAACACTAAAAACGGACCAGCCCAAACTTCAGTGAAACAAGTCCAACAAGCCCAGCTACTTACAAAGCCAACATTCCCTCAAACCTTCAACCGTATCCCAAATCTTCCCTTGAAGTTCTAGAGTTACAACATGTGACAACTATGTCGGGCAGCGGCTTTTGTTTCTAACAACCACCACCACCACCACGACGACAACAACAAAAAAAACGACAACCACAACCATCACAACAACCACGACAACAACGACAACAACAACCACGACGACGACGACGACGACGACGACAACAACAACAACAAGTCTCACCTGTTTGCCCCTCCCGCCTGCCACTGAACCCCCTGCTGGCCCGCTGTTGGGCGTAAGCCCCTTAAATCTTCTCCTTCAGAGACGGGAAGATTCCCCACGGAGCGACCTGTGGGTGGCTGGAAGGATTTTGTGTGTGTGGAACACCAAGCGACCCAACTCTCAAAAGCTGGTATCATCTGCATCCCCAACCGGCCAAAAAGGCCTCCACAAAAAAGTGCAAGTTTCAAGGGTTACATATTTTTTCCGCTCCCCGGAACTAACTTCAGCCTAGCCTACCGGCTGGCTTTCGTAATTTGAGTGGACGAGACTGCGCTAGCTAGCATGCTAAGGCTTGTGTGCAAGTACAGCAAGTGACCAGTGGCAAGAGTGAAGCAAAGTGAGGCAATTGTACGGTAGTCATTGCGCGACTGGAATCAAGATGAACCAAGTACGTAAGTACAGTAGGTAAAGTCTAGAGCATGGAGTGAGTTGCGTGAGCTGAGGGTTCAATCTATTGACACACCAATCTGGTACAAGCGGTGCATGGAAAATGACACGGGAACATGTCAGTTTCAACTGCAGCCTTTCGTTTACCAATCGTCAAGCGACTGCAGCGTGCACTGCATGCAACCCTCCAAAGCCCAGTTCTGAAAGCTAAACTGGGTCACATGAGCATGCTAGATGCCGTCATCCGTTGCAACATTATCCGCAAAGCCTGAAACACCCAGCAAAGAACAAGCTTGAGTTTTGATGTCCTGAACATGTCTCAATCAAGCCTTCTTGGACAGCTTCGCCTGGGCTCACGCAACACGGTTGAGAAGAGCGAACGTCTGAGCTGTCAGGATCGCACGCTTCCATGCCCGAGATCGAGCAGTGGGTCCTTCACCCAGTGTGGAGTTTTGCACGGTATGAATAGATCATATCCCCTCCAAATGATGTTATATAAATGTTCACATTCATTCAGGGAAGCCAACAGTGGTGTCAGAGGCGAGATTCCGACAAGAGCACGAATGTGTACTCACAAGGTGCTGCATAGACTCTAGACAGCCAGGCAGGCAAGCTGGCAAATGGACCACCAAGCATGCAAGCAAAAAGCTGTGCAAATGGACTGTGACTACATGCATGACGCGTCTACTTTGAGAAGACGCAAAAAGCATCTGACGGAAAGGGGAGACTTGGTGGCAATCCCCCAATCCCCCCCCGCTAAACAAACGTGCAAGAATGAAACAAAAGGACTCAATGCTACAAGCGAGAATTGCTTTTGGGGGTGTCAGCACAATTCCAACTATGCACTCGCAGGCAATACACCGCTTGACCGTTCACCCACTTAGCAGACTTTTGCATGTGAACTATATATAAACATATATAAACTATGCATAGGCGGGATTGAGTGTGACCCCGCGGGCGGCTGTCAATGCATTGATGACTGCGAAATGCAAAATGCACCGGATGTGAGGGTCTTGGTAGGTCATTCACGGCCCACTTCTAGCTATTTGACTGGCTACAATTACACCATTTGATTCCAAATCAACCACAATCTGTCTCCATGTCTAAGACTATGAGGGGCAAGTACGATCTTCATCCACAAAAGCACCATATCACCATGTTATGTGTGGGAACTCTGCTCAATTTGCCAGCCCTCGGTCCATAGATTTCAGTGAGCTCGGTTGGCCGTCAAAGCCTTCAAGCCGGAAGCCCTCACCAGAAGAATTGGTGTGGCCATCCTTGCAAATTCAGGGCTCCCTTCGAAAACAAAAACAAAATTCAAGACACAAGAAAGGCGCTGATTTCTGAGACTAACGCCACTATCGCCTGCCGATATGCTGCAGCATGCGACCTGCTGCAACAGCACAGCAATTGCGACTCAAGCCATCCTGAATGTGCTCATTCCGACTGGGTGGGAAGCATGTGGATACAAGTATCTTGCATATGCTATGGTGTGTTGGGATGCTCAGGGCACGACTTCCCCCGCCAACCTCCCTGAGCAGTCCTTGGAAAGCGCTTTGGCCACCCTAAACCACTGCTGTCAGGAACGTAGCGGCACATGCATGTACGTATGCATATGTCTATATATATGTACACTCTATATATATATATACTATTGTTATATGTATGTATATATATATATTTATATATTGCTTCTTTATAGTTACCCATGACAAAGTGAAGTTGAGGAGCCGACTTTTGCCCAATTTTGACATCAAGCAACCGAAGCCGGGAGCGGCCACAGTGGAGGTTTTGAAGAACCTGCAAATCTTGAGTTGGCTCGCGGTCGATGGCTTGCGAGGCCATCTGGGGCAGTTGCCAAAAGATCCATGGGCCTCTTTGCCTCCTTTCCCTCCTTTCAACGCATTATTGCGAAGGACAGTCACAGCATTGTCTCAACAATCGTAATACAATACAGTATACTGTAAGACTCTCCCATGGCATGAAGTCCTCATGAAGCGAAACAATGCCAGCGTAGTCGAAAGTGAAGTCTAGCAAAGGCCTCAGAACATTGGCCATGCGGGCTTTGTTGCGGACTTCACACCCTAATTCAATTGATGAGGCTTGCATTTGGGGAATGATTACTCATTGCTTTTCAACCTGAAAACGTCTTGCAAGCAAACTCCTCGCAGCCCGAGATGAGTAGCCCAAATACCCGCATACTTCTCATGACACTGCCAAAGCCACTTCTCTTCTTTGGGGCATCGGCCAAAGCGCTGCAGCAATAGGCCTCATGGAAACATGTGGAAACTATCAAGCATCTTGAAATGCGAAGGAAAGCCTCCATGTCGCCAAGCTGTACGCAAAAAGCCAAGCTGAGTTGTGGGCAAGCCTCTGCAATGCTTGACCTTGAATTGGGGGTGAGAGCCAAGCCATTGAGTTGAATTGAAAGGACACAAAACATGCGAATGAATTGGAGTGCTGCATCGAGTTTAATGGCTCCGGCCTCTTCATAGAAGTCCAGCTCATCGCCGGCCCTGCTTAGGTCTTTGCCTGCCAATTTTATGGTCCCGGAAATTCAATGAACTTTCCTGGATCAGATTGAAAGAATCACTTATGCTTGTACTCAAACCCAAGTAATCACATTGAAAGCATCAGCCTATGTAGTAATCCTTTGGCTTCTCAGAGGCATCAAGCCTCAGGGAACTACACAGGCCGCAGGGCTTTGCAATCAGGAGTGGGACCAAATGGCAAAAAGTAGAAAAGGATGAAAGGGTCAAATCTCTAGCAAACACGAAGAAGAATAGTATATGGAATTCCGGCCACTCAGGATCCACAACAAACCATTTCTGAAGCACCCAAGCCCGGCGCAACTTTAGCTTGAAGAAAGGCGCTGTGCCACCAGACACGCCCAAGCGCTTCACTGGGTTCTGCAGAGTGATTCTGGTGGTCTTTGCTAGACATCCAGGGTAACGTTTTGAATTGATATATATATATATACACAGGTGGAGATGCGGACTCCGCCTCGAACAGCGACGCTTCAATTCTGGAATACGAAGGCCTGAGACCTGCCGCAAAGCAAGGACAGAAAAACCGCAATAATCCGCAGGAAGTTGAGAAAGTTCCTGGCTTTGGGCCCATTCCCTGTGCGCACCTCTTGTGTGTGGCACCTGGCCAAATGCCAAATGTATCAACTCATATGCACTCGTGGCAAGTGTCGCATCACCATTTCCCACATTCAACGTATCAGAACCCTACAACCCTACAAGAACCTCGATCGATTACAGTTCCTCAAAATCCTCCTGGGACGCATTTCCTGACCTACGATGGTCAGTGTTCAGCGGCACTCCAAGTTCCGGGCAAGCATTGCCTGTACACAAACCTTGCCCGTCTCCTTGCACTGCAAGACAATCGTTGACAACCGAAAGCTTTCCATTGACCACCTTGCCATTCAAGGTCAAGGGCAGCGAGGTTTCCGCATGCATGGCTGCCTGCCGGGGCAGTTGCCAGAACCAAATGTTGTGTTCTTTGAAGACCTTGATTTCTTGGCATGCATCATAATATGGCTGTGCATCTGTTCTCCTTTCCCTTCAACCACGTGCCTGAGAGGTGCTTGGTACTCCAGGAGCTGGCAGTTGGCTCACTAAATCTTCCTTGGTCAAACATGTATGATGCAGGACTCAAGCCTGCCCCAAAAAAAATCTAAAACTGACTTCAACCAGCCCATTGAGGGAACGCAAACAATGAGGTGTGGACAGCTTTGCAGGTGGCCTCACCTGGCACAGGCTCCAGCTATTAATTTGCCTCTTTGAGTGTCTGTCAACTGAGACTGTGGCCACACAAAGTGGAAGGCCCCACCATGTTTGCCTCTACGACCTGGAAAGTGTTGCACCACAAGGGTTCGCAAGGTAGATACAGTACCCATACAGCGGCTCATAGATCCTAGCCTCTATTCGCACAGTGGCATTTCCTCAGACGGGCCACTGGAATAAAGAAAAGCTTCAACTCTTTCTAGGGCTTTCGTTTCTTAGAAACAATAATTGCTACTAGGAACAAGTGCATCGCTTCTAGTAACAAGTGCCTTACTAGTAGTAACAATGTTTGCTATTAGGAAACAATTGTTTCTAAATAGCTTCTTGTTACTACTAGTAAGGCACTTGTTACTACTATATAGTAACAATGTTTTAGGGTGCAGGCCTTTGTACAGTTGTGGACGGCCTCAGCGGCCCACATTGATTTTTTCAGCAATTCAACGACGTTTATGTGCCCAGAGGTCTTGGCAAGTGTGCTCCCACACAGGGTTCATGTGAGCATTCCAGTCCTCAAAGCAACTGCTAGGTTGAATGGAGCCCAAGGTTGGGGTCGTGTCTCTGTCAACTTGGGTCAAGGTGCTACACGAGTCTTGGTCAGTTCAAAGCTGTCCTCAGTAAGCGCATTCCGGCGACTCCCTTCGTAGCTCGACATAACTGTTGAATGAAAGTGACAGTGGTAATTCTACGGCAAGCGCTTCGTCATCTTCCCAGTGGACCAGAGCGTAAGGATCCATTCTGAAGAGCTCTGGTGCAAACACAATAGTTGACAAATTCCGATTCATCGCATCCAAGGGCCTGTTTCCGTATGACTCGAAATTCTGGGTCAGCTCGGCTTTCATAATCTTTAGGACCTCGCGGGCTGTGAGTCACAAAGTGCACATGAACGCACTATGAACAACCAAGGCTTCCGCAATTCTCATCTTGAAGCTCATAGAATCCGTCCCCGCCTGGGCGCTTGCCAGTGGAGTGCGCAACAAAGGGGAATGACTGTAGCCATGCCAAGCACAAAACATGTACGTATGTATGTATGTATGTATGTATGTATGTAGGTAGGTAGGTAGGTAGGTATCGGTGTTTGTATATATAACTATATATAGATAGTTATATAAGTTATATATAACAGATAGTTATATATAGAGAGAGGGGCGTCTTTTTCAGCAGGCTCAGTTGACACCTTCACCAGACTGCACATCCTCTGTCGCATGCTCTTGCTTCCGTTTCACGCTCGCTCGCCCCTTTGCAGTGATGGTAACGAGCTCGTAAAACCGAGAACGGACATAATTGAAGTGGACTGGAACTGATGACAAATCAACTGGCTCAACTTCAAGGCCAAGCGCTGCACAATCTTCCAGGAACTGTGGATAAGCCGCGACTTCAGGTTTGAATGTAGCTGACGAGAAATAGACCCTCTTCTCCAAAGACATGTAGAGTCTCTCTGCCTTGGTGTTCAGGAGCTTGGCTGCCAGTTTTGCAAAAGCTTCGGCTGCAGCAGCATCATAGATCACATCCGCTGCAAGAAGCACTTCTGCAGCCCAAACATCATCCTCCATGGGGGGGTGGATCTTCCCACCTAAGCACTTCAACCTTCACAGTCTTTACATTGGCATCCTCTCGGTTTGCCTCTGCATATTCTGCATCCTTCACGGAGACACCATTCCTCTGCAGATTCTGCCTGCAGTTTTCCACTGCTTCCAGGTGGCCGTCTGTGCAAAGTACTGAGGCTGCACCCAAGCGGCAGGCAAGGAGAGAGCAAAGGCCAAGGCCTCCATTGGAAAAGACTCGCTTGACGCGGCACCACTAGGAGGAGAAGTAAGAAAATAATCAATGTATATATAACCATGCCAAAGCAAGACCCATTAAAGTCGTTAAAGGAACCCCAAGACTGCAAGACTTGTCGAAGAATGCCACAAAAAGAAAACAAATGGTAGATCAAGGTGTGGCAGGACAGACCTGCGCCAAGTTCGCAGACGTGGCGCTCACGTAGCAGCCATGGCCGTGCCAAAAGGAAATCACTCAGAACCAAGGCACCAGCCCACAGCTGCAAACCTACTCGTTCCAGCCGGGATGAAGCCAAACGAGCCATTTGGATTTGCCAATCCAGAAGGCCTGAGCAAAGCATCTTTTCAAAGATCCCTCTTTAGACAGCCAAGACCTAAGGGAAAAAGTAGCAAGGTTGATTGTAGGTAGTTGAGTTAAAGCATGTTGTGGTGACATCGGCCTGGTGGAAGTTCTCCTCCTAGTTCTGTCCGCGGCATGGCCAAATCACCATCTTCATCTTCAATGATCGGCGGTCTTGGTGACAGCACACGTAGCACAGATACTCGCCATGTGCCTTTGGCTGCACCTTCGTCGTGCCAAGTCTCTCAATCCCCTACAGCCTACACCAAGAATACCCAGCAAGCGGACCAAGGGACCGGGTCTAAGGCCTAAGGCAACAGTAATGAACTTCCAGATTTTTGAGAAGCATCCTAGCTATATTTGCCTAACATATTCTTTCCCTTGCCCCGCCTTGATGTACCGGCAATTCTTCGAGCGATAACCCATCTGCTTCGATGATACCACAAACGTCGCCCTCTTCGCTTTCACTTTCAGATTCACGTTCCATCTGGGGTCATGTCACTGACGTGCACCAGGCTGCGGCCATCCCCCAAGTCGTGAGACTGCATCGAAACCCCTTTATAGACTATGGATGCCTCCTCTTTCACTTGCATTTTACTAATGGCACTTCAACATACGTGACTCACTGAGCATCAAACATACTGGTCCCCATGCTAGAGGTACCTGTCAGACTGGTTCTGCATTATTTGGCATTGTGCTCCCAAACACCTTCAAAGGCTCTTAAGTCTTGAGCCAGCCAGCTGAATTAGCAGCAACGTCAGCACGAAAACAGAACAGAAGCTGAGCTAGAGGACCAGGTCGTCATCACTGCCCCCATCTGTTTCTCGCAATGGAGAGCTGGCCACGGCGTCCATGGCCAATGGAGTCGAAGGTTGACCAACAACAAGGACTACGCAAACGACTATGACGTAGAGTGAGCGAGGTATGCTGGAAGATCTGCAAGAGAACTGTGGCTCCTTGACTGCATATGGAGAGATGTGCAGCTGCCCCAGTTGCAGAAACGACAAGTGATGCCTGGCATTTTGATGCGTTCGGCATGCTCTTGAGACCCAAAATTGCAGGAATTGTCCCACCAATGCAGGTTTAGCCGCATCACGGCCACCCTGATGTTTCATAGTCCATTATGACACGGCATCGTTTCATCAACCACTTGCAATGTTGGCCTCTTTGAGCTATCAAATAGGGGCCACAAAGGGACCGTCTAGGCGTGAAACAACATATGCACACCTTTGGTGTGCACAAATTGGAGATCAGAACTCGCTATATCTGATCTTCTCACGGCTCCAGCTTCATTACAGTAGATAAGTGATTGTTGTAGGTGTTGTTTCTCAGTCAAACTCGTGTGGTGCGCTGCCCCAATGCAGAATCTAGGCCTCACTGCCAGTGGTCTTTGGGCTGTCCTCAATTTGTCAATGTCCACAGCGCATGTTTCATACGCATACCAAACCAAACTGGTCTAGGTTCTATTTTAACCTTCTGCACACTTATGCGTGTTTCGCACATAGCCTTCACATGCAATGCTTCACCATTTGGCTGCATGTCTGCCGTCATGACTTTGATGACTTGCTCAACTACTGATAATCCGTAATGCTTGCTCAACTATTGATTCCCTACGCCAGAAATAAATAAGTAAGTAGTACAGTATTATATTGTCAACCTGGACCGGAAAACACCGCTCTCCAGGCCAATGCCTTCCAGGATGCTTGAGCATACTTGAACAAGCTGCCAAAACCAAATCCAAAACACATGCGTTGTTGGGACGCGAAGCTCACACGACATGTCACACAAGTCCTCCGGATCAAAGTCATCTTCCTCGTAATCGCAGTCATCCTCTTCCTGGCCCCGCCGCGAATACTAAGGCCTCTGTGTCTATGTGCTAGACACTGACGTATTTTCACCCAAACACACCAACATCCACGCAAACAGGCAAAAAAGTGAGAGCCTCCTCATCTTCCGAATCAGGTAGATTGGCCATGGGCACAAATCCAGTGCCTAAACGCGGTTGCACTGGCCAATTTCCGACTGCTGCAAGAAGCCGAGCAAGACGAGAATCACAAAAGAAAATCTTGTAAGGCCTGGCCTTTTCTCAAAGTATTGGCCTGCAGGCCATCTATGCCAACTTCCTTGGAGAGAGGTAGACTGAGAGTGCTCACATGCAGCAATCGCAAGGAATGGACTTGGGAAAAGCTCACTTTCCGCTCAGGTGGATTTGTAGGAACCTTCCAAGTTCACATCAAAATCTGGCGGGGGGAGAATGAAAAAAGAATGGGTTCAGGATGGTTCAGGAATTCTCCCTGCCTCTATCTCTCGGGTGCCTTCACCTTCGCCCTCAGATTCGTCGGTTTCTGGCAAGTTCTCCGTGGCCACAAACCCAGTGCCTGCACTCAGCACGACCAAATCACCAAAAAAACTTGAAGCTATGCACACCCCATCACTTCAAACCACCAAACAACAACCCATGCCTTTTCTCATGGCATGTGCCTTTTGAACATCTATACCACCTTCCTGGGCACAAACACAAAGGATGATAGAATAAAGCTTTCAAAAGGCGACCGGCTGGAGCTAGGGCTGAAGAAAAGCTGACTTTTCGTCCTGGTTGTGCTGCAGGAGCCTGGTACAATCACTTGTGCCAGCAGATCTTGGGGCAATTGAACTGTCTTGCAGTTTTCGGGCAAATTGTGCAAATCCCACGAAGTGGTTTAACTAACTAAAGGTCCCATCCAAAGCTTGCGCCGCCTATTTCTTTATGCACACGCACACACTTCCGTGTCTCCGGCCTCTTCAAGCAATTCATCCTCAGATTCGTCGGAATCCGGCAGGTTCTCCATGGCCACGAACCCAGTGCCTGCCAACTGCAGCTTGCTTCCACGCACTTCATGCAGTGACCTAACAACTGCCACGAAGTCACCTTGGTTCAAAGAGCTTGGTTTAATATATGGGCACCGCTTCGAAATTTGTCTGGTGTGGGCTGTGGGAGGTATTTATCCGAACATGCGAGGTCGGTCAAAGCCGATCAATCAGCGGGATGGAATCATCATAGCTGCGAGAGTGGTTAGGGAATACAAAACCAAAAGGCCCATATGTTGAAAAGGAATTCTCTAGAAACAAGAGTTTACATACGCACTGGAAAACTTCCAAAAATGGTCTGAGACCCAGTCGAAATGCAAATATTCAGGATGAAACAAGAGAAGAGAAGAGACTCAACACCTTGATGAAATACGATAAAACTTCGTTGGGGGAAATCACCTATCTATACAGAAGGATACTTGTTTTCTACAATGAGGGGAGGTCTTGAATGGGGGGCAGGGAGGCACACCAACCAAAGATGAGAAACTGTTCCTGGGGAGAATGGTTATTGAAAAGAAATGAAGGATAGGAAGAAGTCTGTGGAGGACGAGATCCAAAACTTTTGCCAGGATGACAGCAGTGCAAAGAAGGAAACTGTAGTTTTATGAAGACAGCTGCTACAAATCTGTCATATCAAAAATGCATCTTTACCACTTTCTCATCTTTCTCTACGCTTGTAGCATTTCATAAGAAACAATAAAGGCTTTGGGAATGGGCGTGAATAACTTACAAAGGGTGAGACTGCCCAAAACAAAACATGGATCGTAACACCTTGAGCATCTAGAACAAGTGTTTGCAAGTGGGGCGTTTTCAAAGAGGGTGTCTCTTGCAAAGGTGCGCACACTTGTTGAGAGACATTGTCCAAGGGAGAGACATAGAATTACACCACCTGGGACCTACAGGTGGGACAACAAAGAAGCATTCCCAAGTTCATCTGAGACGTGGGAGACAAGAAGGAAGAGAAGGCGGACACAGTGACCAACAAGAAGGGAGACAAAAGGAAACAGAAGGGAGACAAGATGAACACAATGACCAACAAGAAGGGAGACAAGAAGGGAGACAAAAGGAAACAGAAGGGAGACAAGACGGACACAATGACCCACAATGACCAACAAGAAGCGAGACAAGAAGGGGGACAAAAGAAAACAGAAGGGATACAAAGGCGGACACAGTGACCAACACAAAGGGAGAGAAAGGGAGACAAGCCGGACGGAAGGCCTACACGCTGTCCCGCAGCAAGGCGGACACTCTTAGAAAGCATTGAGATCCCCCAACAGACACTGCTTACACGTTGTTTAGTTATGTCCCACTTGCAGTTTGCAAGCATTCTTGGATATACTGTACTTTTCGGTCCCTTGAAATTGCACATTTTTCAGCGGGTCAAAAATATATAGTCATATTCGGCCGCGCCATTTAAGTTTGACTTGAAAAGATCTGAATCAGCATCACCTGGAGCATTTCGCCTAGCCGACTGCTGCAAAAACCGGTGGCACTCAGCAGGCAGCTGCCACAGGACATGGAGGACCGGTGGTACACGGCGGACTGCTACCACCTAAAATCATCAAAAGAAAGGCAGTGACCAGCAATAGCACCCCCATTGCCACTGCAAATTGAGACGAAATGCAGTGACCGGCAAATGCCCCCGCATTGCCGCTGCAAAGCAGCAACCAGCACTTGCTTCGCAATGCCATTGCCGAGGGGTATCAGGGCTTAGGAGGTTCAGCCTTGCCGCTGTACCCAGGTCGTCGCCAACGACGCTCACGAGCGGCAGCATCGAATGTTGCATCTGAGGCCGCGTTCAATTTCCCCGCAGGCGGCGGGGGTCTGGCCTTGGCAGCGGGCGCCCGCGGCTTTTCGTGACGGAAACTGCCAGCAACTCCGGGCCCCTGACGGGGGCTGTAGGCGCCACCTGAGCCGGGCTGGCTGGCACACGCAGTGCCGCAGAAGCAGGGGCCACCCGCCGTCTTTTGTGGGAGGCGACGCCTCTTCAAGGGCCCGAGGAGACACCATGCCTGGCTCCAATGCTGAGGGCCAAAGGAACCCACAAGTTCCGGATCATCCAACCCAGGCATGTGTAGACTCTGGTAGGGCCATGATGTGCACGAATAAGCCAGAGCATGATAGTCAGGGAACTGAAGGCCCAAATGTTCCATGTATCTCAGGAGGTGTGTACCACCCATTTCACCATAGCAGCTTCCATCTTCACGCAAAGCCACCCAAGCAAAGGCCCGAGTTGGTAAGGTACTCTTGTTCTCGTGCCAGAGGGGGAGGCATCAGCGTCACCATAATGCCAAGCAAGTCCCTGAGGAACAAAGAGGCGACACCCCTCCTCGCGCCAGACGGGTGCTCGTCCGGCACACACTTGGGCCTGACAGGCCCAGCAAATGAAGTCAGTGTAGGCCTGGCCACCGAAGTCGAAGACGATGTGGGAAGCACTGCCGCAGAAGATGGTTGCGCAGGACGGGACTGGCACACAGTCTCACAAGCAAAAAGCCCGCGCCCCACCAGGGCAGCCATGCCCGGCTCACCCCCCCACCGGGCCAAATCCAAACCATCGGCCACAGCTCGCCCAGCCTCCCTCAACGCCCCAGCATAAGACGTGAAGTAAATGACGAGGCCGCTGGCCGTTGCAATGCCAGCAGCAGTGCACCAGGCATTGAACTGCTCCTGCTCCACTGCACGGCACATGTGCAGATCGTCCATGGCAACGCAGGAAAAGAACAACTGTTGAAGAGTCAGAGACACTAGACTCTTCAGGAGCGTCACTCCTTTCAGCTTTTTGGCTTGAGCCGCAAGCTTCAAGGAGTGCACTTAAAATGAATGACATCAAATAATTCCTCATCACCGACCCTGCCTACCTTGAATGAATGAATAACAATGCCTGCAAATGGATATTATTTGGACCGCTGACCAAAAAAATGCACGATTTCAAGGAGGTCGATCAATAGAGTGATTAAACACAATAAGCTACACAATGTGCATGATCGAGACAAGACTTAGAGATGAACAGAGCCTGCAGTGGATTGTTTAGTTTCGGACTCTCTTCCAAATTGTTTAGTTTTGTCTTACTTGCAACTTGCAAGCATTGTTGGATGTAATCTTGGCCCCGGGAAAATGTTCAATTTCAAAGGACAAAAAAAAGAGTGATTAGTGATTAGAGTGATTACAAGAAACTACATTTGGCCCCCCAAGAGCCAATGGTGTGGGTTGTCGCCGCGAAGCGACCCGAATAACACCAGGGACGCTGTCCTAGGCATTCACAAAGGAGTAAATCGGCTGTTTGGAGGAGAGTGCCTGTTCAACGAAAACATGTCTCAAGGAAAATAACACTTGTTGTTTGTGCAAACAACTCTTGTAAAGGAGGGCATGCTTGCCCAAACAATCATATGTGTGCAACACATGAGGGTGTTGAATATGGGAGAAACCTCATACAGGGGAGAGGCCTGAACAACAATACAGGAGAGGTTTTTTATACACAGGAAGGCTGTCAAAAAGAAGCTACAGAACAGAAGTGACCACTGCAGCTGAAACTCAGTCAAACCACTTTGTTGTGTACAGTGCCCTTCATGAACCCAACTCCAATACCAAAGCCTATATTTTTTCGGATGGGAGGTTTCACAACCAGAAAAGAAACAATTAAAAGGACTTTTAAAAAAATCAAACAACTCAAAATTTCAGGCAAATGCGCCAAGGCCTAAGGAGAAATAAATATGCAAAAGAACATTTAAAAAAGCAACGCTTTACGCTGAGGACTTTACCTCAAACATTGTTCTTGTTTGGATAGCTTTCATTCTGCTGTTTTTGGGCTTCTTGGCTTGGCCTTGCAATCCCATTGCCAGGAATGAAACAGGAATGTAGGCTTTGTCCAGGTTTTACCATAGTGGTTTGGGATGAATTCTGGCCGCAGCTATTTCCTCTCTTCCTGGCAAAGTATCTCACCTCCTGACTTTCACCTAAAGAATCATCTCTTTAGGGGACCCGATCTGCACATCTTAGGGTCGGAAACCATAATGCAGTGTGCTTCGAGAGAATCCTGAGAAAAAGAAAAGCAGCCTGGCCTTTCCTCATCGCCTTTGCGGTCTCTGAGTCTACACCCGGTTCCTGAGGCTTGGTGCTTGAGGGAACAAAACGCATATGATCCTGTCGGGCTCATTGCTTGCAAAAGCATTGTCATGAATCATAAGCCTAGGACTTGAGAAAAGCTTACTTTCCGCCCCGGCTGGAAAGGAGGATCCTCAACAGTGGAGGATCTCACTGTGTAAGTCGTTATGTGCGGCTCTTCGTCCTCATCGTCGTCAGTTTCTGGCAAGTTTTCTCCAGCTACAAAGCCAGTGCCTCAAGTGGGGAACTACACTGAGGGTAATAATACAACATAATACAGCAAGGCACTTAGTTTTTGCCATTCACTGAGACCAGTGCCATTGCGGATCTTGGAAATCTGAGAGGCCTGACCATCTGCATCTGCATCCTGGTGCAAGTTGAAGTGTTTTGATGCAGAATTTGGTCTGTTGTCAGGAGGACTCACTAGGGACATCTGTCGGTTCTCTGGTGCGGCTTTTCGGTTCTTCTCAGCTGTTATAGATTCAATCGAGAGTCAGCTCAAAGTAGGAGGACTCAGCTGCTCAAAGGCTGGCAAAGTCGAGATTCTCAAACTCGGAGAGCTCGGAAATCCACTCAGCCCATTTCGCATATTTCCAATCCCCCAGCTTGGCGATCGTCGTGACTCCTACTTTTGCAAGCTCCGCATCAGCCCAGCCAGCCAAACCCTGCAAGGCTGATGGGGGAAGTTCCAAAATCTCTTTCAAATGTTTGCACTCATGCTTTTTGTCCAAGGCCTTGTTTATGTTCAAGGCTGCTCCTTCTTCTCGCTTTCCTTCTTGTTCCAGCGAGGACAAGCCCAGGATTGCTTTTGAAATGCGGTAGAACTTCCAATTTCCCAAGTCACTGATGGTGTGGACCTTAAACTTCTTGAGGACATCTCGCCCTTTCTGCGCCACACCTTGCAAAGCTGAGGTTGGAGCGGCAGCAATGTCGCTGAGGCTGCTTCCTTCATATTCCTTGTCCACTGCATTGTTGATGTTGAGTTGATAGTTGCGCATTTTCTTTGCCTTCTTTTTCGGAGGCCCAGCTTCTGCCGCTGCCTCTCCCTCCCCGTCTCCTTCTGCTTTTTGAAGCACCCGCCTCACCGCCTCGTTCTTGGCTACTTCGGAAGCGGTTTGGCCAGAGCGCGTAAGGGCTTGAGGGTCTGCGCCTTTCTCCAGAAGGAAAGCCGCAATATCAGCATTGCCATCGAAAGCAGCTTGGTGCAGAGCAGTCCATCGCATTGAAGGCTGGACATTGATCAAATCAGGCGTCTCCTTCAGGAGGTCTTTCACCGCAGCCCAATTGAAGCTTTTGGCATTGTCCAAAAAATCATGTTCTAGCTCAAGCCTATCACTGGCCATGGCGTGGTGTGGTCTTTCCTCTGAGTCCAAATAACTTGTCACTTGAGCCTGTATGGAACGAAATGACAAGCCAATAGCAAGCAGCAAGTGTATATTATATACCAACGCTTGGCAATCCAAATGAGATGTGCTTGTTTGTTGGCTTGAGCGGCAGACCACAAAGCTCACTTTCTTGCTCGGTGTTTCATCACCCTGCCACCACATAT
>CAXAMN010000226.1:406889-483393 GCA_963970005.1 Durusdinium trenchii
ACTTGCCGTGCAAAGGCCGGATGTGCCTCGTCGCTGCGCAATAATTTTTGATCATTTCTGCTGTTTCACGATTACAGGGGCCAAAGGAGCACGGGACCAATGGACTGCAGCACGGACCCGGGGATCAGGGGATCAGGGAACAAAGCACTGTCTTTTGATACACTTTTTTGATAGGTACGGCATCCTAGCTTGCAATCTCCTAAATCTATTGATACAATGTCCCTGACCTACAAAACACCGTCCTCTCCTTCCTTTGTAAAATTGTGTGGGCCCTGAGTGATGCTTCTCCGTCCTCCTCATCATCTTCCTCTGACTCCGGCAGGCTGTCCGCACGGACAAAGGCGGTGCCTCCACAACAAGCATCTGCCCTCACAATCTGGGTAACTCATGTAGGCCTATGGCTCTCCCAGGCATTCCAAAGTGAAAAATTGTTACAAACATGTTTTTGCGGCCGCGTTTTTCATGTCATCTTCAGTCCGGTTTCGAGATCGGCCTTTGCGCATTTTGGCTTTGTTGGAATCTTCGCCGACATCCTGATGAAACCATGACGCTACTGAATTCCTCACAACTGCCACAATTCATTAGGTCCCCTATAATGGCCGTAAGGCTCACGCAGAGGAAAAGCTCACTTGCCGTGCAAAGGCCGGATGTGCCTCGTCGCTGCGCAATAATTTCTGATCATGTTCCGAGGTTTCCCTCGCGCTTGCCACGAAAAGTGACCACCACGTCCGAAAATGCGCGCGGCACCACAATGAGAGCGCAGTCGCGAGAAGCACCCGCCACGGACACCCAGATTTTGTGACCCGGCGCAGTCGAAATGCACTTCGAGGATTTCGAGAGGCATGAATGTACTGTAGCGGCGAGCTAGCCGCACACGCCCGCGCAACCCCTCGAACTAAACACCGTAAGAGCCCCTAGTGTGTCCACACTGTTTCGGGAAAAAGTTGTATAAGAGACATTAAGAGACCGTGCTTTGTTCCCTGATCCCCTGATGTACGGGTCCGTGCTGCAGTCCATTGGTCCCGTGCTCCTTTGGCCCCTGTAGTCGTGAAGCAGCATCGAGGCGCTCTGATTTCGTGACAGGTGCAGTGAATCGTGACTTTGGGACATGTGGCTCGTTTGTGGGTTTCGTGGCAGGCGAAACACGTTGTGATCCTCAAAGTGCAGATTGCGTGGCAGGCGCACCACTTTAGGAACCTCGAAGTGCAGATTTCGTAGCAGGCACAGGACCTTGTAAACCTCAACGTGCAGATTTCACAGCAGGCGCAGCACTTTGTGACCCACTTCGTGCAGATTTCGTGGCAAACCAAGCACTTTGTGAACCTCGAAGCGCGGATTTCGTGGCAGGCGACTCACTCTGTGAACCTCGAAGTGCAAATTTCGTGGAAGGCGCAGCACTTTGCGAACCTTGAAGCGCAGATTTCGTGGCAGGCACAGCTCTTTGTGAGCCTCAAATAGTGCAGATTTCGTGCCAGGTGCAGCACTTTGTGAGCCTCGTTTGTGGCAGGCGCAGCACTTTGTGAACCTTGAAGCGCAGATTTTGCGGCAAACACAGCACTTTGCGAACCTCGAAGTGCAGATTTCGTGGCAGGACTTTGTGAGCCTCGACGTATAAATTTCTTGGCAGGCGCAGCACTTTGTGAACCTCACACACTCACTCATTCACTCACTCACTCACTCGCTCACCCACTCACTCACTCACTCGCTCGCTCGCTCGCTCGCTCGCTCTGACTCACACTGACTCACTCTCACTCTCACCCTCTCACTCTCACTCACACTCACACTCACGCTCACACTCACACTCTCACATTCACACTCACTCTCACTCTCACATTCACACTCACTCCCACTCTCACTCCCACTCTCACTCACCAACTCACTCTCACTCTCACTCTCACTCTCACTTACACTCTCACTCACGCCCACACCCACACCCACACCCACACCCACACCCACACCCACACCCACACCCACTCACTCACTCACTCCCGCCACCATGACCACGATCTCCACCTTCATCACCACCAACCCCAATGCGTCTAAAATCTCTAGACTTTCTGCTACTACACCTCTAGACCTGACACACACTGTTTGGGGTTTCTTGCCAGGACATTTTCGGCAGCAATCTCCTAAATCTATTGATACAATGTCCCGGACCTACAAACCACCGTCCTCTCTATCCTTTGTAAAATTGTGTGGGCCCTGAGTGATGCTTCTCCGTCCTCCTCATCATCTTCCTCTGACTCCGGCAGGCTGTCCGCACGGACAAAGGCGGTGCCTCCACAACAAGCATCTGCCCTCACAATCTGGGTAACTCATGTAGGCCTATGGCTCTCCCAGGCATTCCAAAGTGAAAAATTGTTACAAACATGTTGTTGCGGCCGCGTTTTTCATGTCATCTTCAGTCCGGTTTCGAGATCGGCCTTTGCGCATTTTGGCTTTGTTGGAATCTTCGCCGACATCCTGATGAAACCATGACGCTACTGAATTCCTCACAACTGCCACAATTCATTAGGTCCCCTATAATGGCCGTAAGGCTCACGCAGAGGAAAAACTCACTTGCCGTGCAAAGGCCGGATGTGCCTTGTCGCTGCGCAATAATTTCTGTCACGTGCATGGTGATTCTACGAAGTGATGCCAAAAAACTAGTTATATAGCATCTGCCTGTATCTCTTCAATGTCTGGTTCTGGCGGATTCTCATCTATTTCACGACCTGCAAAGCAGCAGTGGTGCATCCTGTCAAGTGAGATATGTTGAAACCGATTGCAACCAGATAAACCTGGTCAATCGCACGGTGGATATGACCACCTTGTTATTTTAGGACCTTTCACCTGCTGGAAGGTCTGCCTCTGAGTCCAAGGTTCTGAGACCTTGATAGTTGCTCATCCTCGGACGCTGAATTCATCGAGCTCAGAAAGCGCAAGCCTCGCACTATGGCCCTTGCGGCGAAGACAACTTTTCGATCACTCACCTGGGCCTCAATGAGCTGCAGAAAACAACAAGTGCCTTGGTAACTTGGCACACATTGCATTTCTTGCGGGTTCGGGTGCCCGTCAATGCCATCGGCTTAAGGCTTAAAGTATAAGTTGCTGCCTTCTTATCATCCACCTTGCCCTGCGAGTCTTGGAATACGTCCTCAGCAGTAACACCAGTAGAAAACGAACTAAAACACCACTTGGTGGCCAACACCTGACTGTGTGAGGCCCTGTCGCGAACCCTTGCTGTAGCTGCTTTGCCTGTTATGCCTCTTGTGCATTCTTGTGCTACATGAGTGGCAAACACCACCCTTATCAAAGCTGTCCTGGTGTCTAGCAAATTGTGGCTCAGCTGACTCCTTTCACAAGGCCGACTATGTTGAGCAAACAATATGCACCGTCAACCTCTTCACAGTTGACTGTTGAAAATCCTCGTCGAACTCATCGTCGTTCTCAAAGTCGTCTTCCAAGTAATCAGGCAGGAACGAGGACGGTGCAACGGAAGAGGCGTCAGCTTCGCTGCGCTCTGGAAGTTGCTCGGGAGGATGAGATGGACCAGAATTATCAGGAGGCTCAATTTGAGAATCCTGGCGCGAGGTGATGACATGATGCCCTATTCTATGCAGTTGGTCAGTGGACCTATTCTATGCATGGATAGCTTGGGATAGATCATAAATCCTCAAATCTGACGTTTAGCTGTCTTAGCTAGGGTGCTACATGATACCCCGCCACATTCACACATTGCATTGACTTTTACTTGGCCTTTTGCTCCAGATGCCCAGCAGTCGCTGTTCTTTCACCTTCTTAGGCAAGCTGTAGCAGTTCATTATATAATTCACATCTCATCACAGCCAAATGATCCTCGCCTGATGATGGGTAACCACCCTGCTCGTGAGCATCAACTTGCTCGGCTGACTCCTTTCACAGTGGAATCTGGCATAAAGGCTTATTGCCTTGTTGGACTCAGGAAATCTGCCCTCAAACTGTCCCTGCACTCTTTACTTTTGAAAATCCTCGTTGAACTCATCGTCGTTCTCGAAGTCGTCATCCAAGTAATCAGCTGCGAATGAGGAGGGTGCGGCAGATACCTTGTCATGTTCTTCCAAAGAGGTGTCAACCTCACTGCGCTCTGGAAGTTGCTCGGGAGGATGAGATGGACCAGAATTATCAGGAGGCTCAATTTGAGAATCCTGGCGCGAGGTGATGACATGTATGTGGCTGAGAATGAACGGCTCGCGGGAATATCTGTAGCAACTGTCACCTCCGCCTCCATCTGTTTGGTCTTTTCCTGCGTTGTCAAAGCCTATGCCTATGCCCTATTCTATGCAGTTGGTCAGTGGACCTATTATATGCATGGATAGCTTGGGATAGATCATAAATCCTCAAATCTGACGTTTAGCCGTCTTAGCTAGAGTGCTACATGATACCCCGCCACATTCACACATTGCATTGACTTTTACTTGGCCTTTTGCTCCAGATGCCCAGCAGTCGCTGTTCTTTCACCTTCTTAGGCAAGCTGTAGCAGTTCACTATATAATTCACATCTCATCACAGCCAAATGATCCTCGCCTGATGATGGGTAACCACCCTGCTCGTGAGCATCAACTTGCTCGGCTGACTCCTTTCACAGTGGAATCTGGCATAAAGGCTTATTGCCTTGTTGCACTCAGGAAATCTGCCCTCAAACTGTCCCTGCACTCTTTACTTTTGAAATCCTCGTCGAACTCATCGTCGTTCTCGAAGTCGTCATCCAAGTAATCAGCTGCGAATGAGGAGGGTGCGGCAGATACCTTGTCATGTTCTTCCAAAGAGGTGTCAACCTCACTGCGCTCTGGAAGTTGCTCGGGAGGATGAGATGGACCAGAAATATCAGGAGGCTCAATTTGAGAATCCTGGCGCAAGGTGATGACATTTATGTGGCCGAGAGCCAAGACTGAAAGGCTCGCGGGAATATCTGTAGCAACTGTCACCTCCGTCTCCGCCTCCATCTGCTCACACGATGGCACTGGAGGTGCAGGTCCATCCTGGTCGTCTTGCTAATTTGTGATGTGAGCAAGTCAACGAAATCTGCGCCATCCTGGAGGTTGCCCCAAAGCTGCGTGACGACAGTGTTGACCGTCTTTTCCTGGCTTCACAAGCCACGTGAGGAGGAAGCCAGAAGCGAAAATGAGCGTGTGTCATTGTCATGTGGAGAAAAATGAACTAATGCTATATCTAAACAAAAGAATTGCAAAATTAGGTGGAAGAGACGTTTGTAAGTACGCAATTGTCAAGATGCTCGGAGAACTGTTCTGTGACATAGCATATCATTGTCCTTGCCTCAACCTCCTCCAGCCCCCCTTGCACTTCCACGCCTGAGCTGCAATTGCCCTTTTCCTTCTAGGAAGCTGGAGAGTCTGTTTGGTGAAAAGGGATTGACACAGTCAGGCAGCGAGGCATCAACTCCAAAAAGCAACCCTCCATTCAAAAAGGTTACCAAATCGGATTAATTAGCGGACGCTGCCAGCAAGGAGGATATGAGAAAAACACTTGTGACGAGGCATGGTGTGCGTTGGGGGTATGAAACGAGATGAGGCCAAATCAGACAAATCAAAACAAGGTAGGAAGAGGGCCAAAATGAAAGAAGGGATCTAGAGTCCGGAGCCAACATAAAATTACAAACACAATGGCAGGTGTCATGAGCAGGTGACTGATTCGGTGAGTGCGGCTGCGTGCGAAATACAAAGAATGAGGACTTCGACTGCTGTGAGTTGAGTGGAGGCGAGATATGACGCGGCGCAGGCTGTGCATAGGTGTGCTGCAGAAATCACACAAACTAAGGCTACCTTCCGTGACAAGGCACTTTCAGCTCTTGAACGAGCAACCTCCACGCACTCTGTGGCTGGATGGCATGGTTTTGAGCGCGCAGGACACAAATTGTGAATCGACCCTGCCTCTGTAGTAGGCCTCCTCAGCTTCACGGCTTTATGAGAAAAATGCAATAACATTCAGGAAACGCAAAATGTATTTAAAAGACAAATTCTTCGTACCTATCTTCAAACTCGTCTTGTCAGCTTCTGAGACACGGCCGTGGTGGAGCATCTTGAAGCTGGGACTGTGAAAATTGAAGCGCCTCTACATGGAACGACCAAGCCACAAACAGAGCAAAAAGCACTGACACAACATGCGCGTGCCTGATCCAACCTCAGACATTCTCACACCAATGAAAGCATGGACCCACCCTTCCCGGGTCAGAACGGAAGACAAAAATGTATACAGAAGCACACCCCTGCAAACTTCAGAGCACCACTCACCCTTCCACAGCATGTCTACGGTCTATTCATGTCTGTACACCGTTGTCACCGTCGTCTGTTTTGCACCAAGAAGCCGGTTCCATAAGCGTGGCGTTGCCGAGGCCCTGCAGAGCCGTGCAAAGGTGAGCCGCAAAGGTCGACGCCACAAGAGCGTGTCACGGCATTCTTGCCTTGCTGCGAGCCCACCGGGTGCCGTGTGAAGCCATAACAAGACAAGAAAGATCAAGAAAGACTTCAGTTTGACCAGGAGTCCTCTGAAAGGCCTCACAAGAAGTCCAAGCATTGCAGATCTGCATTTGATTGGCTGGAGCGGCTGGTCTTTGTTTGCCCAAATCGAGCCAAGGCACTCCATCATCCTCAGAAACCCCACCATGATTCCAAGACTCCAAGACAATGTCAAAATCGAGATGAGCCAAGTACCAAAAACTTGAGAGGTGGGCCATGAAGATGGGGACTAAACGAAGCTAGAAGTTCAAGCAGCTTAGAAAAAGAAGCTAGCTATGTTGCCTATATACTACTTGGTTTCTTCGCATGGTCGCCGTGGTTAAATGTTTGGGAAACTAACTTGTAGACCATTTTGGTGTCCTTCTCTTCTTTCGTCCTTACTCCTTTGTGCAGAAAAGGATCTGTGACACCGCTTGGCCGTTGATGCTCACAAGCTCGTCTCCGATACGCAACTTCATCTCATCTGCCCAGGTGCCCTTCTGCGTTCTCCTGACTCCGCTCAAGAGTCTAGAGACTCCAGGTTGATTGATAGGATGTTCAAAGTGTATACAGTATTTATAGGGTATTCGGCAGCTTCAATGCCGCCAGGTATAAGCGTCCATGAGCATCGTCTATCGGTTTACGGTTTATAGAATTCCCCTGAACTGATACAATGGAGGCAATTCTACCCTCGAACTGAAATTCAATTGGCTCCTGACCACCAAGACGCCATCCTGCTCAACCAGCTTCATCCCCAAGCGACCGGTATCCCAGCAAACACGAAGGGGGAACCAACCTGACAGAAGGGCATGCGATCGACTCTGTTCTTCTTTTATTGCAGCTATTGCAGTCCAAGTTTTGTTTGGTTTTTTCCCTCTGGTACCTGGTAGATTCCACTGCAACAAGAACATAAACGCAGTAAATATTCAAACGCTGATTCATCGAGTGGGTAGTGCAAAACGCCACTCTCTCGGATATATATGGTCAGCAGCCATTTGGGTCAAGGAGCATTTTTGGATGCGACAGTGGCTACGATCGCTCCAGCTGCGGGTGAGGGAGCTGGACATCCTCAGCGTGACCACGCCTTTCTCTTTGCTAAGGGGCTTGCTGGGCAAAAGCTGATCACTGTAAACCAAAAGCTTCCAAAAATCATGCAAACCTGGAAACGCCAAAAGAGCCAACATTAAAACAAAATAAAGTCAGTTGAAACAGCTGCATCAATCTAATCATGCCATGCCTCGTTTAGACTGCCTGTGCTGCAACGGGTGGCAGCCATTCGTCCGTTGGGCTACGATGCCACTGCCACCACCAGAACAAAAGTGACTCGATGTATGGTTTGAAATCACTTCAGGCATGTACTGCAACAAAATGTCAACAGGCGCGCGTGTGTGTGTGTGTGTGTGTGTGCGTGATTCAACAACACACAACAAAATCCTGTACAGCTGAATGGCAATGAATGGCAACGGCAATCTTCGAGCACATACCGCAACAGAAGCCATGCTAAACTCACAACTGAGCCATGATGGGTCGCAATGATTTTCTCCGGCACGCACAGCTGGAGTGAACAACCACTTCACTGGCAGGCAAAGGCGCTCATGTGACTTCCTTTAGCAGCACCGTGAGCTTCTCCACAAAGCCCGCAAGGTCCAAGCCGTCATCAATCTCCTGCATCTGCGGACTTGTAGTGTGAAACCGGCCCGGCCCTCATATTGCTGAAAGAAAACGAGAATAAGAGAAGAGAGGGAGAGAGAGAGAAAGAAAGAAAAAGAGAAAAAGAGAAAAAGCGAAAGAAGCAAAAGAAGGAAAATAAGAGGAAAGAAGATGTAAGTAAGAGAAAAGAAGAGAAGAGAAAAGAAGAGACGAGAACAGAAGAGAAGAGAAGAGAAGAGAAGAGAAGCGAAGCGAAGGGAAGGGAAGGGAAGGGATGGAAAGGAAAGGAAAGGAGAGGAGAGGAGAGGAGAGGAGAGGAGAGGAGAGGAGAGGAAAGGAAAGGAAAGGAAAGGAAAGAATGAATGAATGTCTGTCTGTCTGCCTGCCTGCCAGTCTGTCTGTTTGTCTGCATGTAGGTATGGATGGAAGGAAGGCAGGATGGATGGATGGATGGATGGAGGGATGGAGGGATGGAGGGATGGAGGGATATTTTTTTGTTCTTGTCTGTGCACGTGTGCTCGCCAGCCATACAGAGCTCTCAAGTCTGATCTACTGAACTTTGCTACCTCCTCATTCCCGATATGCCTCTGCCCTGTCCTAGTCCTTGGCTGGTCAACCTGCCTTCAAAATCACATGCGACAATCTTCAGAGCATACTGTAGATACATTGAGCCCCGTGCAAGTCTTGTTTAACCTATTGCACTTTCACTTAACATGTAATTACCTTCTTTTGCCCGCACCATGCATTTCGCTCGGTCTCATACTATTCATTGCAGCGCTGCCTGTTAAGATATTAAAGCAAACTGCTATGTTAACTTATGCCTTATGCCTTATGCGCTCGCAATTTCTGTGCTCTTGAAGGCTCCTCCTCGCTGACGGAGTCGAGCCGCGCCCGAGCCCGTTGCAGGCATCTGGCAAAATCATCAGCTGAACGTGTCTGGAGAAGTGGGTCCTGCAGTTTGGTGTGACCGGCAGAATAAATTCCAATAGAAACGGACCTCGATGTGTCCCTCCGCACTCTAAAAATACATCAAAGGACGCTCCGCCAGCCCTGCATATGACGCTGCTATTAAAAGTCAAAGTCCTTGGAGAACTTTCGAAGCTTGGCCTCCCTCTGGCTCACAAAACCCAGGTCCAAGTCAAGCTCAAGAATGCGTTTTCGGCGCTCCTGTCAGCTAAGTGGAATAAACTTGTTTTTGCAAGGTCAGGATGCCCTTGAGTCAAACAAAGGAGGGGCAACAACTAGACGCATCTCTGTATCGGATTATCGAAGGACTAAGGGCGATATAGCATGAAAGAACTAGCCAAGAGCTGACCACGTCGGAATTTTCAGAACCAATGGCATTGTTTGAGATAGTCAACTCGAGTCGGATGTGTCTCAAGGAGTGACAGGCTCTGTACAGGTCTTCGTGAGGTGGTCTGCGGGTTGCGCTCATTTGACAATCACTCACCTGAATCACAACATGGAACCTCGAAACCAATTGAAATCTGAAAGACTGGCATGGACCTAGGATGTTTGTGCTCAAACCTGCGGTGACGGGGGACTTTTTGCCAGCATCCTTGAGAGGGGTGTCCCAAGCTCCAAGAACATTGCCGCATTCTTCTCTAGTAGGTTGGAGGCCATTGCTAGTAGGTTCCTCATTCTTCTCTAGATTTGTCTTGCATACAATGCACGTCCGGGATCCTCCACCCGCGCTTGCAGGGCAGCGCCCTGTAAATCGGCTGGAAGTGGCTGCTTGTCGGAGTCCTGCAGTGGTGGAAGAGAAAGCAGAACAACATTGCAAAATAGTGTCAACCAAGGTGAGCCTGTCCTCCTTGGACTCCGACCCGAGGTAGTTGCTGCAAAGCTTTGTCAAGCAATCACGCCAACCCTCGTGGTCGTCTCTGCCTAAGGATGTCTGTCCGCTCAACTGGAACGCTGAGCATTGAGTCCGTGCAGAGGAGAAGTGCAACATTCATTGGCGTTGGGCTTGCACACCAACGCCTTCATAATCTGCACAGTTGCAGTCAAGTGGCTCGGCGGCAACAGCCCTACAGCTGCAAGGCCACGATTCAGCTTTCGCAGGTCCGCCATGGTGCAAACAAAGACCTATAACCAACCCTGTGGCAAGCTCAACATGATGTATGATAGCTCCTCTTTCGATTGGTCGATTAGGGCCCGTGCATATGTCATGTCCGGTTGCCCCGCCCACATCTCTGCACCTCCTGTCGTTAATGCACCGCAATAAACATTGTTGTAAATTCATGATGATTTGGCCTTCCTAGTGCAGCAGTATCGCACTGTTTTCAGTACTGGTGTGGCCGTGGCTGCCGCCAGCGCTCGTGATCGATACCTTCTTTCAAAGCAGCGCGAAGAAAGAGCCTTTGTCAACGTTGTTTCATTCTCCAACATCTTAACTTACTCCGTGCTTCAGGCTGTGGCATGTTGGCACATCAAAACAAGAACCTGTAAAGTGTGGTGGCATTTTGTTCTCCAGAGTGTCTATCCCGAGCTGCGCTCAAATCAGCCGCTCAGGGATCTCTCCAGCAGAATTTTTCCTGTCAAGCTGTCAAGACGCTGGGTGCACTGGGGTGGCTGTGGTAATTGAACATTGGCAGGTTCCCGAAAGAGCTTTTCATGATATGTGCTTTGAGTCGTCCAACATTATCCAACACGCCTTACAGGTGCCATTCCAACCACTCGCTCCTCACAGGTGACTGAAAGCCCCTAAAAACCCAGGAACCAAATCATTTGTGCGAGTGCTTCTTCAAGGAAGCTCCCCCCTGCCCTCAGGCGGGGGCTTCCTTGAAGAAGCCTGAGCTATCCTGCATCCTACCTAGAAACGCTTAATAGCTAGTATAGCTACCTCTTCTACCTCTTCCTCTATCCGCGGCCTACCCCCCCGGGCTTTAAGAAAAAAGGACCTCACCTGGAAGGAGGGCTGGCCTCAGGTTGACACAAGAGTGGCTAAGACATGCTAAGACCAAAGTGGCAAATCTGAGGCCACTGGCCAATGGAGGGAGCACTGGGTGGCCGCTCCAGGAACTCTTCCAGCAAGGCCCTGACACATGGAAGAGATTGTAGCGGCTAACCTTTAGCACATGTGCAGCACAAGCTCACCACAGCAGACTAAGCAGCCAAACCCGGAGGGGCATGTAGGCGTTGGCGACAGAATTGGCGTGTCCCTCCAGACAGATTGCAGGCCAAGGAAACTTGAAACTCGCCAAATTGTCTTTCAGGCAAAGCAACTCCATCACGCTGTTAGTGGCCTTCAGGCCAGTATGCAACAAATTCAATTTGCTTCTGAGACTCCGGCACCCGGCGGGGGGCTTCTCCAACATTCTGGCTGTACCTGAATGGCAGGAGAAAAAGCATCTCAAGACTTTTGCAACTTCGACAAGGCACAATTGGTAGATGGCGAAGCCAATCAAGACTGTGACCAAGCCAACAAAAGTGAAATACGCGTCACGCGTCAGCGGCTCCTGAATGAAGTCACTAATCTTTCTCCTAGGCCCCCCCCAAAACAAGAAAACAAGCACTGGTTTGGATGCCTGGTATGGGCCCAGCAGGGGTGTGAAAAACAAAGCTGTTGTGAAAGGCAGCAGCATGGAATAGCTCAATGCCTGGCCGGGCAAGGCACGAACGGACACGAACCCTCTGGTTCGGCTACACGCCGGTACCGAACCTTGGCATGAAGTCAAGGTGAAATCAGCTGCCACGCACGTCACTAGCATGCTTAAACCAGCAACCCCAAGCACCAGGACCCTGAAGTGCAATTGGAAGGGAACCTAAAAAGCGATGGCCTCCAATCTAATAGCGATGGCCTCCAACCTAGGAGCGATGGCCTCCAAATAGATTAGGCTTAAATTGTATAAAGCCCAATTACTGGATACACAAAGCCGACCATCTGCAGAACTTTTGTGAATTTATGGGCGTCTACATGTCGCCCAACAGTGGCAAGGCTGTAGGGTTCAAGCTAGGCACGTCGGACACAAGACAGGCACAGCCCGCGTTGAGAACAGCGCTCCCATGCTTGGTCAAATAAAGCCCCAACGTATTAAAGCCTTGCAGCCAAGAGCACTGCTGGCTACTAGGCAACAGCTACTCAGGAGTTCTATTGCCCTGTTTCTGTCTGATGGACATGTGCTCTGCTTTGCTTTCAGTGTGCCATGCTGTTGGCCAATGATGACAAGGTCATGCTGAGCACACAACAAACATTGACTCCACAGTAGCCTGGCAGCTCTAAAATGCCCGAGTCCAAACGTCGTGTCTGGCTTGTGAGTTGATCACAGCCAGGCATAGAACCTGATGGAACCCTACAATCGACCAAAAGAACTAAAAGAACTAGCAAACTGACGAGTATATTGATGGCACGCAATTGCACCCCTTTTTGCTAACAAGACCGGATGCCTCGCAGAGAGACGCGGCACCACTTGTTCGATGCCTCTGCTTTGCCTTCCGGCATTTAAGTCCGGCTGAAGATACACCCTCTTTGAGGGGGTTGAGAAGGCCTCAATCTCACCAACACATCCAATGGAACTCTGGGACAGCCCTTCCTCTTCAGGTTAAGTGCCCAAAACCACAAAGTTAAGAGCATTTAATTTAATGAAAGGACGGTTCACTTGCTTTGGATCAATCCTGTCAGTGAGTCACCTGCTCCTGACGGTGCCACTAACACGAATCATGCCTTGTGCAACTCTGTGCTTTGCACACAAACACTCACAACATCTCACAACCAGAAAGACGCTTACAAACAGGGGTGGAGTAACTCTTTTGGACATTTTGTTGCTCCGAATTTGAATACGTCCGTCAAAGGCCTTGGGGCACATTGCATCACCAAAAACGGGGAATGATGCAGCCCGTATCAAAACAAATGATGTCAAGTTGGAATCGCGGGGTCCTGTGCGCTTTATGGCTCAGAATGGAAGCGGCGCAAGTCTCCTGTCAGCAAACGGATTACTACCAAATGCTCTTTTCAGTGACCGTCCAGTATATAAATCCGCCCGCACCGAAGGTATCCGAAGGTGCTCAGGGCGTGATCATCCGGATGGCACAAACAACTGTAAGGTACAGGTTTACCTGGTGTTTTTGTGAGAACAATGGGTTTTTGATAGGTCGCGACGGCGGGTTTCAAAAAAACACTGTTTTTTTACAGCACGGATTTGACTATATAGTTCGTGCACGCGCCCGCCCGGAACCGGCAACAGAAAAATTAAAGAAACATGTGTGGTTTTAAGAACTTTTGGTCTTCGATTTTCGGTTTTGAGGCCCGCGTTATTATAATCATGTGCCTTGTTGGGAGGCCGCGGGGCCAGATTTTGTGACTTCGGAGCTGTCTGGGTGACGGTTTTCGCCGTTTTTTTTGGGCAGAAACATTGGGTTTTGCCGTGTTTGTGTACGTTGCCAAGGCTTGACGTCTTTGCGGGAAATGTAAAAAAACCTTCCAAATAGCAGGGTTTTTGGCGACCACGTCGTTTTGACAGCAGGTTCACAAACACTGTAAATATCGGTGCTTTGCCACGGCAAGCTCAAAAACATCGCTATTTGCAGTGGTTTCTGCCTCACAAAGAATAAAAACACTGTAAAATACGGTACAGATGCAAAACTCCCCAATACATACTGATCAAATGATATGCATGAACCGACGGCCCGGTGCCACTCTTTTGGGCCAGTATGCTTCGAGAAGTCGATCACTCCTCCTCTGCTAAGGACGTTATTCGTCCGAAGCAGTACCTATGGTAGCGGAGCCAGGTTACTCAGAAGATCGTCTTTTGAAGTTCACTGAATTCGTGTTTCTCAAAACTCATCGCATGCATGTGCTTAGTGATAGTCTTACTGTCGCTAGATTTCGTCAAGATGTCGCTAGTGTTAGAAGCCGTCCCGATCTTCCGAACAACCAGCTCGTGCTTCGCAACGCACTGCTGAAGCCACAAGTAGCGGACTTGCACGTGCCGTTGCTTTCCTAGACCCTGGCGCGAGGCGAAGCTCTTCGCGCTGCTCGAATCGCTCTCGAGCACTAGACCTATAGTTCGATGCCGATGTCCAGGAAGTAGGACTGCATTCCAAGACCATGTGCAGCTCCGTGCGTTAGGGCATAGAACTCTGCCTCTGAAACATTCAAGCCAAGCACGCTCTGCAAATTGCTTGTTGCTTTCAAAACATGCCGACCGAAGAACTGCACCATTCCGGTTGTTGATCTCCTGCCAACTTTGTCTCCAGCGAAATCGCTGTCCACTGAAATCCTGATGTAATCCGGCATCTTCTGTTGATGATACACCAAGCTGATGTTGGGGAACTGGATCAAGTAGCGAGCAAGCCTCTTGAGCATCTCCCAATGTGCCAACCTGGGCTTTGCCATGCCCTGCGCCAATCGCTTCACAGCCTCAGCGATGTCAGCACGCTCCTGGGATAAAAAGCTCGCACGCATCACTCCCGACCTGTATCGGGATGCATCCTTCGGACTCAACTCTGCCGAAGTCTCCAATGCCCCTGCTTGTGCATCTGTAGGCTTGATGGATGGCGTGGACACTCCAGCTGACTTCATGCTCAGGCCCACACCTTGAACAATCAACTCAACATGCCGCTTGTCGGGTTCGATGCGGACCCAGCGGCGACCATCTGTAGTGCCCAACCGCACAACTCTGTTCAACACTGTTGCTTCCTGCACGCAACCTGTTGTAAAACCCAAGCGATGACTCTCTCTCATCTGATACTTGGACCCAAGAAGCTCCTTCACTTTGTCAACCGCTTCAACCGGTCCAAGAACATAAAAATCATCACCATGAACTGCTCCTCTTGAGCACTCTTCTGCATTGTAAAACAACGCCGGGTTTGCTGCTCCAACCCTGTAACCGCCTCCACGAAGAAGTTCTTGCCAGTCCAACATCCAAGCATGGCTTGCATCTCTGAAGCCATACATGCCTCTGTTCAACCGACCAACAATGTCACCTTCTTCGGGCTTCTTGTCCTCCTCAGGGATCTCGACATAGAGCTCTCGCAGAACCTTGGGCATGAAATGAGCCCTGGAGATGTCAAACACTCCCATGACCAACTCCTTGTCCTGCTTCTCAAAGTCGGTGACCAGCAATGAAAACAATGCCTTCACCATCTCCCATGGAGGTGTAGCCGAAAACAACTCATGAGCTAGAAGCGCCTCCTTTGTCTTCGCCTTCAGCTCCTTGCCAACAATCCTCGACCTCACCTTGTAGTGAGCCTTGTCTCCTTTGTTGACATCTACCCACCGGACTGGTAGGATTGGTTTGCCACTTGCAGCTGCTTGACTTCTGGGGACCTTGTCGTACAGGCCGATCTTGTGAATCCATCCGATCTCCTCTGCACGCGCCTCCTGAACCAACTTTGATGGCAGCTGTTCACCTGAAATGTCATCATAAAACTGCTCAACCTCCTCTTGAAACTCCTCAGGGAACAACGGCTCTGTAGGATCAGGACCACTTGAGTATGCCTGAATTGAATTCAAACAACCATCAACCATCATCTGGTTCTTGATGCCCTGGAGGACCGTGTACACAAGCTCGTCCGGGTATTTGGCACAAAGATGAGCCAATCCACCAATGAGCGAAATGTGACGATGCAATGGTCCACCAGTTCTGTTTGTGCAACACCTGTCCAACAACTTTGCAACTTCCTTGGAGTTGGTGACGAACTTGGTTGCTTTGTACACCAACCCTCGACCCTGCTTGGGAACTTCCAGACCCATGCCCCAAGCACACATAGGTCCGACCACAGTGAAAACTCCTGCACGCTTCTGAAGCTTCACCATTCGTGGATGATCCCAAGACTTTGCTCCAACGGGGCGCTCATGAAGAAAGTACTTGCCCTTCTTCCAACGCTCCTCATACAAATCAATGCTCAAGCAAAGATGTCGTTCTCCTCGCTCCAAAGCCTCTCTGTTCTTGGCATTGTCGAGGTAGTACTTGTTGAGGTTTTGCAAAACACTGAAAGGGTCACAGCGCGGACTGCCTGTGAGCATGAAAGGATCTTGCACTTCGATCCACTCCTTGAGCTGCCTCATGTGGTCAGGGACGTCTAAATCCCAACCTGTCTCAAGGTCAACAGCGAAACCAGCATTGAGCCCCAAATGCGAAGCTCCTCTTGTGAACCTTGGCGGGCTGAACACTTCCGCCACATCAACTGCGCCAAGCTCTTGCTTCTTGGCCTCAATCTTCCTCTTCAAGCAGTCGATCGACTCGACTCGCTTCCACTTCTTCTCCGACATCACCTCCTCCTCGTAGTCGAAGCCGAGGTAGGAAATGTCGTTTGCTGGATCCTGTCTCTTGTGCGCTGCTGTCCAAACTGAAGCCGCTGCCGAAGACGAACCGGCCTCTCCTCTCGCAAGCACCTGCTCTATGGTGGTGTCACTTGCACCTACCGCCACAACCGGCGGTTCACTTGGAACGACAACCTCAGCCTCCTCTGCTTTGGATGCCGATGGATCGAGCTCCTCAACTGCAACCTCTGCTGCTCTTTTGAAACTGCATGCGTCCGACGGACTTCCACCTCTTGCTAGGTGACTCAGGGCTAGACGGCTCACTCCGCTTTGCCCCTTCTTTCTCAAACTTCTCCTCGATCCTCACCTTCTTCTTAGGTGCTGCACTGCTCTCATCCTCTCCTTTCCTCAACCTCTCAGCCTCTGCATCTGCTCTCTTCTTGAGCTCCTCCTCCTTCTGCTCTGACCTCAATGCGACCCTGTCTGCATGCAGCTCGACTCTGCGAGGGTCGACAAGTGCAACTATCCGACGACGGCACTCGTCGGAATGAGCCACTGGACGGGCTCCGGCCTTGACGGCCGCACAACCTTTGCAGTTGTCCGTGAAACCATGGCGTTCCACGTCTGCTTTGCGCACGTAAAAGGCTCGTGCGTCTGGCGGGAGGTCCGGCGTTGGTGGTGCCAGCCTCGCACGCCCCACTGAAGGCAACGCAGGTCGAAGATGCGTTCCCTCTCGAACACCTGTTCGGGATGCTAGATCCCAAGGGAATCCAGCCAACTCCTCAATGCCATCTGTGCTCCATCTCTGGTTGGTGGGCAACCGCTTCACGGCCAAGCCAATCTTCAACCCTTCTGAAGAAAGCCCCATCACAGAATTGGTACGCGCATGGTGGCCAACAAAGCGAACCGGAGTCGACATCGGTTCCCAATCGAGTCTGCCAGCCTTCTCCTTAGCCTCACGGATGTGAACCAGCTCTCCAAACTCAAGGGCAGGCTTGTTCCACTTCTTGCCGTAGGCTCGTTCATAGGCTGTGCTTCCAGAACTGTCCTTCCTGTATATGTTGATCGACTCTGCAGCGAAGTTCGCAATCCAGGACGTCAACGGGTGGTCATTAGGAAGGCTCATGTTCAGCTTTCTCTCAAGCGACAATCGTAAGGCCCTCATCTGCCTTTTCAACTCCCTGATTGCCACTTCAATGCTCCCATTGGCCTGATGATCTCCAACGGGCGAGTTCTTGTTGACAATCTCGATGTCCGGCAGGGATGCCGAAACACTTGTCTTCAAAGCCATCAAGGCAGGTTCGTTGTCTGACATGTGCACCAACCTCTTGTGTCCCGTCTCGGTGATGAAGCGGGCCATGCCTCTCTGCGTGAAACCACTGTTGCTCTTGTCCGGCAGTGCAAAAGCTCCCAACATGCCTGACGGTGTCGACTTCATTGCCAAAAACGGCGACAACTGCATGAAGTAGAAGTCACTGTGCACTGCAGGTCCTTCCTCTCTCTTCTCCTCCTCTGTCCTCTTGCGATGTGGTGTTCCTGTCGATCGAGCTTTGATGCACACCTCACACCAATTTCTATAGACCGCATGGTTCTGTGCCTCATGCTCTTCAATCTCTGATTTGGTGGGGTTCCTTACCCTAGTCGGGCTCCTCACCAAGATGCCATCAACCGCCTCCGGAACATACCAGAAGTGCGTTTCCATCTTGCGCACCATTGGCTCGAACTGCTTGTGGATCTCGTCGAAGGACATGGAGTCGTGGATCTTGTCGTCGAAGATGAGCTCACCTGTCTCCTCATCGTAGCTCAACCTCCTGAACACCTGGGACCATTTGGGTCCTTCAGGCCAGGTGCCTCTTGTAGTGAAACAATTGAAATCTTTCCGAATGGCCAAAAATGCCCCTTCAGGGATTCCAGCCGGTCTTGCCTTGGGCGTCAAGCCAACTTCAAATTCTTTGGGGTTCATGTAGTCGACGGTCTCTTCCGCCAATGCCCAACCCCTCCATTGCGGAGATTCTTCGCTCTCCTCACCTTCTTCTTCCTCAACTCCTTCTTCCATCCTCTGCTCAGGGCCTCCTCCGCCCTGGTCTCCTCCTTCTCCATTGGGCTCCTCATCAACCGGACTTACGGCCTCACGGCCTGCCGCTCGTTTCCCGACGAGGCGGAGTCGGAATCCAAAGTTCCCAACTCCTGCAAGTCGCCACGCTGCTTGAGGTAGATGTTGTACAAATTGCCCTCCTTGTAGAGCTTCAGCATGCCACGCTCACCATTGACATCGATGAGCTGCTGAAGAAAGGCCCTCATGGCTTGTGCCATGCTGGTGTTCCTGGGGATCAACCATCCTCCATCTTCGAAGATGTAGGCGTCGTGAGTGGCGCTGAACTCACCTGCAGATCCAAGCGGCTTGTGGACGTGAGTGACCGTTGCCTTGAACCCACGTCGATGTCCTCGCGCAGGCACCCTCACTCTGCCATACCTCGGGATCTTCTCGCCATTCGCCACCCTGTAGTCCCCAACACGTCGAAGCTGCAAGCCCTGGGCCACGGCCATCTCGATGGGGATCACGGTGCTAACAGCTCCTGAATCGTAGTTCAACTTCAGCCACTCTTCGCCCTCCACACTGCAAAGATAGGTGGGCGATCCATCCTCATTCTCGGTGTTCATGCTGTTGTGGTCCATGTCCTCATGCACTGATGCGGACTCTTGGGCTGGTTATCCTCCTCGAGATCGACTCCTTGTTCGACTGTCGTCTCCACTGCGGGTCAGTCCAGGCGGGATCGATGGTGTCCAATCAGGCGTCCTCGAGAAGTCAACTCCGACTGCACGATCTCGGCTTTGGCTCGCCCTGACGGAGGGGACACCGGTGAAGATTCTCCTCCTCGGCCTCTGGCTCGAAGCCTCAACTGTCTCCTCCTCAGCGTCCTCACGCTCGACCTCAACAGCCTCTGAACTGGGTGCCGCATGATCTGCTGCTGCCCCTCCGACATCCGAAAGAAGCGCGTCCTCCTCTCGCTCCTCATCTGCACCCAGCGGGGAATAGACCTGAAAATGCTCACCTTCTCCATCGCCAATGGCTGAAAGGTCCAAATGCGACAGCTCCGGCTCCTTCTCTGGCTGCTGAGATGCTTGGCGTCCATCTTCAACTGAATTTGCTGAGCCGCCCTTGCCTTTGCCTTTCTTGAAGCCTCCATCGAACTTACCCTTCTGGCCACTCTTGCCTTTGCCCTTGCCGGTGTTGCTCCAGCAATCCTTTCCGTAGTGGCCATACTTCATACACACCCAACACTGAACATTGTCCATCCTCTTGGTCTTCGGTGGATCTCCTTTGTTGGATGTCTTGCCTCCTCCTTTGCTTCGGCACTCTGATGCCTTGTGCCCCAACTTGCCACAGGCGTGGCATGTCATCTTGTTGGCGTTGTTGCTCGCCTTGCCACCTTTTCCTTTGCCACCCTTCATCAATGCTCCCAACTCCATGGGATCGTCCTTGGGACCTTTGTTGCGGCTTGATCCAAGTTCCCTCCGACTGAGATTGAGGGAGTGCCTGGTGGTGGCATAGCTGCTCAACTTGTCGAAGAAGCTCTCGAAGTCGCTGAACTCATCTGCTCTGAGCATGAAGGTCTCCTCGAGCGACTCCGGCATCAACCTGTAAAGCCCGGCAATCAATGAATCGTCCGACACCACACAAGGATTGCCTGCATTGTCGGTGAACTCTTCATACTGCTTCTTCTTTGTCAACCAATGCTCAAGCGAACTCCCCAACTCTTCAACCGACTTGCACTTGCTGGGGTTTTGAACCATGCTCAAAATTGTGACACGTCTCATTGAGCTCGTGGGGTCATACTCGTTGATCAACCTCCTCCAGGCCTCAAGGCTATCTGTACCTGAATTGCGGACCACTCTGTTGGCATCACCTGTTGTAAATGAAGTCAAATAGGCTCCAAGACCTTCCAACATACTGTCAATGTCGTCGATCTTCTCAATGTCATCTGCAGCGCTGCCAAACACGTCATTCCAAGTCACCACCTTCGTCTCTCCATAGTGGGCCTCCTTGACGGTGGTCTTGCGCTGCTTGCCAGCCCATGACAACACAACTTCAACATCTCCACCAAACTTGGCCTTCGCAAAGGTCTTGAACTTGTAGACCCACTCTGAAAAATCCTGGTCGCTCTTACCAGAAAATTTGAAGGGCTGTCCAACACCTTTTGTATCAACCAACTCGCTCTTCTGCGATCCGGCCGGCCTCAAAGCAATGCTCCTCTCTTCTTCTGCTCGAGCCGCTCTGCCGAATGCATCCTGTAGTTGATGCTGCAACTGCATCATCTGTTGTTGATGAGATAGCAGCATTTCTTGTTGCACCTGAATCTGGGCTTGCAGGTCTAAAAGCGGGTCCATCCCCTGTCCGGTAGGGGACCCCATCACAACCACCTCTCGCAGCTCTTGGTACACCTTCTCGATTTGTGCTCCTTGGATCGTCCAGCCTTACGCTACCATGATCAAATGATATGCATGAACCGACGGCCCGGTGCCACTCTTTTGGGCCAGTATGCTTCGAGAAGTCGATCACATACAAATATGTATGTATATATATATGTATATACTTCTTATGTATTTGTTTATTTTTATATCTGTTGGGAGCGGGAGCTGAACGCAACAGCCTGTTTGGATCCACACTTGCTATATGGCAACAGGATGAACCCTTGCCCTTGTGATATATGGTGGTGAACGAAAATAGCGCACACTTTTGGCGTATTACCTTCTACGATCGTTGTTGCGTCATGCCACCACTCATCCGACTCACTATTGACTTGTAGGCGCGTGCCAAAACCTGTGTTTTTGACTTTTCGTCTTCAATTTGTTGGTTTTGAAACGCTTCTTTTTTCCGTGTGTCTTGTCGCGAAAGCCGGGGGGTGCGGATTTTATGATTTCGAGGCTGTGTGGGTGACAGTTTTCGCCCTTGTTGTTGGGCAACTGTTTCATAGCGGTGCGGGCGGACCTTGCCGCGGCGTGAAGATTACCGCCCAAAAAAGTTGCCAATCGCACCACAATGCAAAGCACCATGACACAACTCAAAACCTTGCTGTTCTGGGATGGGGCCTGTTTGCAGCACTGTACATGAAGTGTGGTGCTCACCAAGCGCTCCTGAGTTGCAAATGGCAGCATGCATTTTACCAACCCATGACCATGATTGTGCAGGGCCATTGCACCAAGATTGCCAAGACACCTAAAATTATCTTTTCTAGTATCAGACTGATGGCACCCCATTCATCCAGCACCTGCGATGCCAGAAGCAAAGGCATACATCCAAGCTGCAATTCGAGCCAACCAACACCCCAAATTGAGGCCCCCGCATCTGCCATGTGTTCTGGGATCACCAGGGACATGACGGACATGATCACCTTCAGCCAAAAAGCACTGCGGCCAGGGTGCTTCAGAGTTCAGACTGATCCAGACTCAGCAAATCAATTGAGCTTGGCAACACCGGTGCCCAGCCACACTTTGAAGAGGCACTCTTGCAATGTTCTGGCAGGGCCTGATACCGGCAAGTGTTGAATCAAGGCATTCTGAGCCTCCCTCCAATGAAACTCTAACTTCGAAGCGAAGGCCAAATCGATTTACGTGCATGGGCGTTCGCAGTGAAGCTGCTATTGCAGTCCAAGTGCTTCGTTCTCTTTTGCTCATCGTGAGCAACTCAGGGGCCAAAATAGCTACCTCTGCAAAGCCAACCCAACTGCGAGATCGCAGATCATCGACATAGCTCAAACTCATGCACACACCTGAGCTAGCTTGAGCGTTCAATGAAAAGGAACAAGTGGCTAAGAAATGGTGTGAAGCTTTATAAGGCAATGAATCTGCCATAGAGCCCTACACATTCATGGCCTGCCATGCTGGTCAAGGAAAAAGGAAAGCCAAACACTGAGTAAGACAGCCAGGCAGCAAATGGCCAAGGTCGACACTATGTGCCACCTGCTTCACTTTGAGATTAGCATGAGCAAATGCAAAGAAACCACCTCTCAGACTCTAGTTTCAAAAGCTTACCTGGCTTAGCAGCGAACGCGCATGCACTGAGCATGCACCTCATCTGACGGGAGTTGTAGAAGTCAATGCCGGTTTGGCCAGACATCCTGGGAACTTCAGCAATAACGAACCATTGGTCTCCTCTGATCCAAGTTGTACATATATAATATATAACGTACTGTTTCAAATAGCACCGCTTCAACGGTTCTATCTCAAAACATGGTACACAAGCAAACCTCAGAAAACCTTGGAGAACCACAACAGTCCCAAAACACAACCTGCAACTGTCCCCACCAAAACGTGTCACTTTCCCAGGTACGTTGCATTGTGTCTTCAACTTTTTGCACGCTTGGTTGCGAGGTTCGGCACTAAGTCATCTCATGAAAAACAACACATCAGAAATTTGTCTGGCAGCTGGCACCTCAGGTTTACAAGTACCAAGTTTATAGCACCAACCTCCCAACACACATTCCCACGTATATACTATATACCTCAAAAATTGTCCAAAACCATATTGCACCAAACAATTCCCACTCTTGTCAAACCTTTTTCGCACTTTGGAGCTGATCTCTGCGTAGTATACCACACTGCTCCTTTCCAACATGCCTCCAACTTTCTGGGGTGACCTTTTGGTTGTTTCCTTCTTTTTTAGCAACTATACTGTACGGGCAAATGCTGCCCTTCGTCTCGGTTTTACCTTTTTGACATGAACCATTGAAGTGGTGTTGGGTGATTCTCCACTTTCCCACTTTCTGGGTGTTTGCATGGCTGGCATTACTCTTAAACCCCACATAAATACCACAACACGGGTAAGGGATCAAAGTAAAAATAAAAATAGAATCAAAAAAAAATATGTTCAACGGGGATCCCCCCCAAAAAAAAAAAGTAATCAAAAAATAATATTCTAGCCCACTGAGGATGGTTGGGGTAGTAGTAGTAGCAGTAGCAGTAGCAGTAGCAGCAGCAGCAGCACCAGCAGTAGTAGTGGTAGCAGTAGCAGTAGCAGTAGTCACGGCGTTCACACGAAGTTAGGCCCTACATGGCGTTGTCAGAGCGCTCGGAGACAGAAGGACTAGGATACCAGGGGACCAGCGGACCACAGGAACAGAGGACCAGGAGACCGGAGGACTAGGGGACCAGTGGACTAAAGGACCAAGGGACCAGGGGACCAAAGGACCAGTGGACCAGAGGACCAAGGGACCACATTACCAGAGGACCCGCAGACCACAAGGCCAGGAGAGCAGCAGAAGAGGCCTATCAAGGAATATTTATTTTTTGATTCGCTTTTTATTTTTTTTGATTCTGTTTTTATTGTTTTTTTGATGCTTTTTTTTTGGATACCTATGCCCCACAACACCCACTCAAATCCCACAGCCCATGTTCAAAAGGAAAACTGCAGGATTTGGCGTTTTGTGATGGTGCATATGCCTGTCATGTTTGGCTTGAAGAAGTCATATTTAAAGCACCACTTGCAAACTTGCTATTTTGGGATCTGTGTTGGGTGTCCTCTCCATCTCACACACTCTCCCCTTCCGACCCGTCGGCGGACCTCAAAGCTGATAGCATCAGCAAGCCACAAAGAGGCAGCATGTGCAGTATTTGCCGAAAATCGCCGCTAACTACCGCGGCAAGCAACATGCCCACAGACAGCACCTGGCACCAGATACAATTAGTCCACGGCAAGAATGCTTGTGGTAGATAATATTTTACGCGAAGGTTGATGTCCTACAAGATGTTTTGTGCTTCCTAATGGACTGCCCAAGTCTTGTGGGGTAGGAGAAGGAGGAGAAATACATCCCGCAAATGAATGATCTGAAGCTTCCTCGCCCAGGGGCCAGCAAAAGCCGGTACAGCATTCGCATGCGCTGGTGCTGCACAAAAATCGACGGCATTGCGCAGGCTGCTCAGGCAGTGGCCAGAGCTGATGCTTCGTCTGTCGCTGTGTGTCAATGGTGCTTCTTGGTCTGCCCTACGAGTAGTGCTGGAAGAATCCTATGACCTACGATGTTGCAACAATTTCTTGGCATCTTCTGGCGGGCTCCATGTTGACAAAGTGCTATCCATCTCGGTCCACGCTGCTTTGCTCTGGTTGGCTACCAACTGTTTAAAAGTTCCTTACTCATGAATAGCCACTAACAAGGGCTATACTGCAGGCAGAGCGCGCATAATCTGGCAAAGAGTTTAAGAACATCTTGCACCAAAAAAGCCGACACCTTGCTGATCACCCACACTGATGTTCACTTACTGGTTCAGCAACCACGAAACAACTCTACTGCATCCGGGCCAACTACCCGTGAGCAGTAGGAAAGCACCACCCCGTGCACAAGCTTCATCCTGCACTGTGAGAACTGGGACGTGTTTTTGAGGGCTCTCCCGGCATGCCCACTTCTCTCGAACTTGCACAACCACGCCGTTACCATGCGTTGGTGCGTTTCAAGCTGTTTCGTATTCGCAAGATTCCTAGCCAGAAGCAAGTGCAAGTCCTGCTGAGTGTAGCAGGTCCACCCATCAGCGAAGGCATCCATGACCTGGCAGAAAAATGCAAAAGATACGGAACTGCATCTTGCCCACAAACAAACACAAAGACAGCGACAGGGACACAGAAGATTGCAAGTGATGGAGTCTGACCAGTAGTGCTGCAAATTCCGTCTATATATTGGAAACTTTATATCTGCTTAACTGTCATCAACAGCCTGGGTAGGCAATGCATACAACATCTCATCGCGACCCCTCGTTTGAAGTAGCATTCAATCAATCTCACAGGCAGGTTTTCAAGTTCTGGACGTCAATCAAACCCCCCAAGAAAATGTAAAGTAAAAAATCTGTGCAACCTCAGAAGTGTGCAACACTAGCCGCTAGCCGATGTGCTGGTGCGAATTCTTTTCGCCAAGGATGAAAGTTGGTCTTTGACGCTGGACAAACCAAAGAGCCAAAGAGAGCCAAACAGACAGGAAGGAGATCTTGAACCACAAGGGATGTGCGCTTCCGGAGGTCCTTGCCTTGCAGGTCCTTTGGCCAACCGTTCACAGCCATGTCTTGATAAGTCAGTTGTGTGTAAATGCTGAGGTTCTGGCATCGCTGATGGTCATGCCCTCCTTGCTGCTGAAGCCCGGCAGCACCAGCAAAGGCATGTAGACAAACGAGACCTTCGATATCAAATCCCTTCAGACTTGAGTCTCCAATGCAAAGTTTGACAAATGACTCATGAAGTAGCCTAGGACGCTACTAGGAGCAAGGACGCTAGAATTGGAATGCAAGTGAAGGAGAGGAGCAGAAGGGCGGAAAAAGGAGGAAGGCGGAAATGAACATAGCTTCTTGTTACTAGTAGTAAGAATGCTCCTAGTAGCGATGCCAGGAGCCCCTAGTAGCGTCCTTGCTCCTAGTAGTAAGGCCAGGAGCCCCCAGTAGCTTCTTAGGTACAGGGAGGCAAATCAGAGGCTTGGAGGGCACGAAAGGCAGTTGTCAAAGTGCAATCCAGCCACCACGAACTGCCAAATGGACACCCATTGCGTCAAGTACCTTGCCAAGAGATGATTCCACGGAATTCCACATTTGGAACAGCAGTCGACTTCGCCCAACTGAGGACAGCTCCAAACGTCCAAGTGGATGTTTTCGAAGGTTGCTTCTTTATAGCAGCTTGACCTTGACCGTAGCCACTTGCAGTGTGGCCATGCACCCCTTGTGTCTGTGTGCTCTTTCAAACTCTCTCTGCCGCCTGTGCCGCTGACGCGGCCATTGGAAAGTTGCTAAGCGCATAGAAGAGGATCGCCTCAAGACGCCATGCAAGTTACTAGTAGGTTGGCGGCCATTGCCATTAGTAGGAAGAGGATCGCCTCAAGAGCCCCGTGCTAGATCGCCCCTTTGCCCCTCTGCGACACAAAATGCCACGAAGTACGGACGTAGTGCCGTCCTGAGTACCCTGCGTACCACCGGCTCTGGGCAGCTACGCTTTGCATCCTCGGCATTGTGGAGGGAGTGTGTCGACAATTGGCGTAAACAAACACGGCACGTGGAAAAAATGAGCCTAGGGCCTAAGATGGCCTAAGTCAGCTGAGTCAGCTTAGCACTTCACGGATTAGAACCATCAACAATCTTGGGTAGAACCTGGGCGGCTGAAGGAAGCTCCGATACTGGTCCTATATCTCGAAGTTCGAGGAACACGCGCTGATGCAAGCTCCAACCACAATAAGAAAAGCACCTCGGCTGCAACTTGAGACACAACATTGCATATATATAACTTCCCTTCCATCTGCATCACGACAAGTTTGGAAACCTGTTCCTCGAGGTGGGCTAAATGGATGGATCTCTGGCAGAGAGGCAGACCACATCGCTCCTTCCAGTGGCTGGCTATTCCCAACCATGTCGTGGACCTGCAGGCTTCTTTTTCAACATGAGAACATAAGGAATGTCTGAGGCAGCGACACCAGCATGGTGAAGGGAATCAAAAGCTGGTTGAGCCTGGCAATTGCTAGAATCAACTGTTGCTGCTTGTGGCTCAAATGCGCTGGAGTGGCAGTGGTGTTACAGAGCCCGGAGTGTAAGCAGTTCCAAGACCTGAAAGGGACAACAATCACGCGAATAAGCTCCTAGTAACTTCTTGTTCCTAGTAGTACGGCCAGGAGCCCCTAGTAGCGTCGGATATCATCAGAGTGGCCAGGAGCACTGCATATCCATATCACGATCATCAAATATCATCAGAGTCAGAGGTGCCAGACATGTCAAAAAAGTACCAAGGCTATCGAGGGTACCTTCGGATGCAGCCACATGTTTTCTCACACAAAGCCACATACAGCCATTCTTGGCGCACCCATGATGACAAAGTGCCTCTTTGGGAAAGTCATCATCTCTTTGGTCACAACATTGGTGACCAGCATCCTCCAAAAGAACATCAACAAAATACAACTCATTGAGCTACAAATCTTGCAGCGTGCAGGTTGCATGGCGCATGCAACCCACATGGAAGCCTCACTATCCTTCTTTCGCTGCTCCCCTCGATTTACAAAACAACACTATGCTCCTTGGGTACAAAATGGCGCCGCCATAAATGATATACAAAAGGTTGATGGCCTCCCAGCGAAGGGCTTCTCGGCGAGCATAAACGCTTCGGAACGTCTTTCGATTTGTCGCACTCGTTAGATAAACTAAGCTCTGCCTGGTTCACAAAGAAAGACCGTCGATCACCGTACGCCTGGGCCCGCGGGTGCCTAGTAGCTAAATCAATTGAGCGATGGCTCCACCCTAGTAGCGATAGCCTCCACTTTTCCGCTTTTCCGAAAGACTCCGGCACCGCAGCTTTCGCGGGGGATGCCATATCCCTGGAAAATCTCTAAAGCGTGACAGCTAAGAGATCACTACCGTGGTTGAGCGCCGCCTTGAACTGTTGGATGAAGGTTTCAACTGCCCTGAAACGTGTCTCACACATCCGGCAGCTAATGCAGTGTGCCCAAAAGACTGTGATCCGGGAGGACGGTCTGACATACTGCGTCGAAAGCTGAACAGACTCAAGTTTGTGGATTCGCAAAAGAAAGATGCGGAACCACTTGATGCGCTCTTGCAAGTCAAACTGTTGGGCTCCGTCCCGAGTGAGCCACTCCCAAGTACTATATTTTCGCACTGGGCGTATGCCGCCCCTTCCTGAGTGAAGAACAAAATCAATCAACAGGTACAGCCATGGTATGTAAATCACTGGTGCATTCGGGTGTTGCAGCGACTGCGACCAACTAGCTAGCGTGTCCCACCCTGTGCCGACCAGTTTATGGGTGGCAGTCTGTGGCCGGGGTGGTAGCGGAGCCATGGTGACTTCTACCAGTGGCAAGGGGCATGCTTCTTGCGTGTCTTCCGTTGCCAAAATTGGCATTGTTTTGGTCACGGCAGCTTCACTAACCTGCAGAATGGTGGCATGGACTTGGTCCCTTAAGACACGTGCTGCATCGAGGTCCGTGACTGCTTGTTGCCACTTGCGAAAAACTTGGCATGGGTACATGGTGCTACAATGGGCACTATGGTCAGCATTTTCATTCCCAAGGAATGCCCACTTTTCAATCCATGTGGCCTGGTCAAGGTTCTGATGGCTGGCTATTTTATAGACCTGGACAAGCGATGACTGTGCTGTGCGTGCAAGCGCTATGAGAACGTGCCAGAGATCCTGGTCTTTGGGATGGACCTTACATCTATCGGGTGCCTGGAGGGCCTGAGTTAAAGTGTTAACAACTTGTGCATTATCACTCCAAATCCTAATGCTGTTGCCTTGGTGCAGGGCAAAGCGTAGAGCACTTATGGCTGCAAGGATTTCAGCTCTCCCACTGGTCTGCCTCCATCCCGGAACTCCTCCCTGTGCGATCGGCCACCAAACATCTGTGTCTGCTGGATCCGCAGCAATGAGACTCCAGCCCGCCACCCTAGTGTATGGACATGTCGGCCGAATGCATGAACCGTCTACGAACAAATCCGCCGGCTGAAATGGCGGCATGTCGAATGATCCTGTGAGGTCCGGCTGGTTTTGCAAACAGTGCTGAAAATCACGCACCGATTGGGGAAGGCCCATCCATCCATGATATGTTAGACATTTGGGGAGGCCCCCGGCTCGGACATTGGTTGCCAACCATGGGTATGGACGGTGGCTTTCAAACGCTTTGCATTCCCAGAACCTATGGTACTGTGAGTCTTGGCCCCCACAGAATTTGCATGTTAGGGTATGTGCTTTAGCGTTATGTGCTTGAGTGTCGGCAGTGAAGAACGTTCCATTAAGGGCCGTCCGGAGGAGACCCAATTTAGTCTGTCCTAGCGAAGTGACTTTCTCAAGCGTGAACTTGGGATTTGCCCATTCAAGCCCTTGGAATGTTTTTCTACGGCTGGCACACCGTTGGACATGGTATTGCCAGCCCTCGAGCAAGCGGTGATAGACTTCTACATGCACTCCATGCAGGAGGTCTAAGTGCTGTTCTTCATGATCAAGGGCCCATCCCTGTCCGAGCCACTGCCAACCTATGTTATGGAGGCGATCAAGCAAGACATGGCATGGTCCAGGCCGTCGTGGCAGTTCACTCCAATCCTTGAGGATCTGATCTATGAGGACGCAGACTTGATCGAGATTGGCGTGCCGGCGAAAGGTGAAGACTGTGTGCACTAGCAAGTGGCAACCTGGGTCGGTCATTGGATGCTCCACCAACGAGAGATGAATCATTGGGCTGATTCCAGGAGCATGGATTCGCAGGCCTTTACATGCTCCGGTCCGGAGGGTGCGCAAATGAACTTCTCCTAGGCTGGCCGAGGTGCCGGCACTCAAAGCTTGTGGCCATCCCTTGGTGCGAAGAGCATAGACTTTTTGGCGGTACGGGGCAGTCGACCTGGCTAGTGCTGTCCACACTCGAGGCATGGTGTCAAGCCGACGTCTTAACACATGGTTCGTATTTTTCCTACCATATTCCATATGGGCTCCTAGGTCTCGGCTCGATGATTGCAGTTGCTGTTCAGCCTGACGAGCTTGGGATCTTTCGGCTGCATCATTTGACCAAAAGTATGTTTTGTCATGGTCGAGCTGTAAATCGAGAAGTGAGCAAAACTGTGTCATCAGGGTGAGCCCTTGGGTTGCTGAGACCTGACTCGATGCTGTGAGCTCTAGATTATCGACATATGACCAAAGCCGCACATTGGGACATCGGATGTACAACCATTTTGACAGGGCGATGTTGCAGATCAGCATGGCGCTGCAGCTTAGCCCGCAACCTTCAGCAAACCCCGTCGACGAACGAATGGGTGGGCCAATCGTGCCGCGAACACTGAATGCTCGTTCCATCTGATGCAATGCGTGGGCCCACGCTCTTATTATGGGTCGGGGTAGGCCTAAATGTAAGCCTATGGCCAACAAAGGTAGCCTAGGCAGGAGATTATAGGCTTTAACCAGATCGGCCACTACTCCTACGATGGGCTCCCCAGTACTTGTGGAGTCTTCCAGGTAAAGCTGGATGCTTAGCCAAAGGTCAGTGCATGATTTACCTGGGAGGTTACCGGTGATTTGGTCAGGCGCGAATTGGCCAAGGTAGGCCAGTGTCTCTCGTGCTCTGATTGACGACCATGTGCGGTAGACAAGGGAGAATACGGTCAATGGCCTGTACTGGCTGGCCTTCCAAGCATCCGGGATCTTTTCGAGTGCGTGCACGTGGCCGGTAACGACTTGTTTCGGCCAGAGTGCATGGCCTTGTTCCACGTTGGCTAGCAATTGAAGGATGGGCTCTACATGGCTTCGTGGCAAGGCCAACAAGTCTTGCTTAGAGACACCATCGGGTCCAATGGCTGCATTTGTCTTCTTTCGGCGTACTGCTTGTTGCCACCGATCGAAATCAATGGGCTCATAAGGCATTGTCGGCGGGGCTGGAATGGCTGCAGTTACGAATTGAACGATTGGGTCCCATCGTTCATCAGCAGTGGTTGCATGTCGATCCCACCTGGCAAGCCATTCCGTTTGGAAGGCTTGATATATCTCTTCGAGATCTGTGACGGGTTTGGATTGAACTAGCGAATCCCCTGCTTGTGCAATTGGCATCTGTGCCAGCCAAATTTTATCTGTCTCATAGTGGACTATCGGGAGGGGCTTACCATTATATTCAATGGCTTGGTTCGCCTGAAAAACATTAGTTGAATCAAGGACCAAAGCACACTCCTCCTGGTCAACACTTTCTATGGTGGCGATCGTATGGGCGAGGAGCATTTGGACTGGCTCCGCATGTGGTGAGCGCAAGTCTTGGAAGATTCTGTTAGGATTGTCGAGTCTAGTTTGCTTGGCTCGAGCAATGCGGGCTGTCGAAAGCATCTTCTCCAGCTGTTGCACATCTTGTTGGAAATCAAGGGCCAGAAGCCTGGCGATTTCTCCATTGGGCGGGTCATCAGGGAAACATACTGGCAGGCCCAAGAGATGCTTGAGCTTGCTAGTCCACCATTGGGCAAAGGATGGGCGAAATCCTGATGCACGGGTAATCGCTCTCCATTGTCCTAGTTTCCTTTCTAACCAATTGCCATTAGGAACATGTTGGCTGTGATGCATCTGTGCATAAGCCTGCAAACGCCTGAGTTGTTTGATCCAATGCACATGAGTGTCATTCTGGCCATGATATGTCGGTTGGAACCGGCCTGGACGAGTCGGGCGCAGCGGCACATAATTTTCGGTGACCCACGATCGTTCAAGTGTTGAACCCCTTCCGGTTTGGGACCCATGGATATTCAGCCCGGCCTTTCGAGCCTTGGTCACCATCTGTGTTTCGAATGAGTGCCAAATCTCTCGGTAGCTCTGTTCTACGGACGATGCTTGACCTTGGAAGTCCCGAAAAACCGGGGGTTGTGACACCTCAGGTTCAATCCCGCCCTGGTCAAATGATGTCCATTGGATTGGCCTAGGCTTTTTCCAAATTGGGACTCTGGTGGAAGGTGAATCCGGGCTCAAGAGCACATAAACAATTGAATGATTGGCTACCCAGTCAGCTTCGACGTGCACGGATCGGACTCTGGATAACAATTCAGGGCTCAAGAACAAAAGATCTTTCGTGTGTTTTTGTTGGATGGTCGGCTGAATTTCTTGTCCGAACTGTCGCTGGGCATAGCATTGGGCTTCTTCCCAACCCCCTTGTAACAAAGTCTGGACGGCAGGGAGTTCGTCATGGAAATGATTGAAGTCCCCTCCTATGAATCGTGGTCCATGTGCTTGAATGCCTATGCGTTCAACCAAGTGCGAGAGCAGGAAATTGTTGTGTTCCCGTGTGGGGATGCCCGTGCTGTGAAAGGCACTTCCGTAAAAAGCCCCCCCTTGGATCCATTGGCGGCCCATCTGAAAGCCCGAAACGTGACACCTTTGGTGTTGTGTGACTTCTTGGGGCCAATCATGCATGAGGCTACGGCCTGGAACACTTGTGAGGAATCCGACCCCTCTTTCCTTACCTCGAACTGCCAAAATGGATTGTGTGTTGGACTTGGGTGGGACAAAATCTCCCGGGAAATACTTGTACTGACTGCGAGAACATTGGAGGGCTCGTCGAAACTGTGCGCATCCACTTTTAGTGAGATGGGATTCGGAGACGGCCCAAATGGTGCCATGAGTTCCTTCAGGAAGCTTGTTAATTAAATCAACCTTGTTCAACAATCCAGTCGGGTTCAGCAGCCCCAACAACAAACCGTCACAAGGGGGCCCTGGATGAAGAGCTTCCCCGCAGCGAAAAACCGTCATCATAATCACAACAAATCTCCGCAAGCTTTTGCCTCGGCCTCGGATAGGATGCGAGCGACTGGACTGTCTGGTTGAACCCTTGGTCGAAAGGCCCCTGGCGGCAGGGACTGTGCGGAAGCTCGGGCCACTATGTCGGACCCTGGGGTGGATATGCACACCACCACCTGAGCTGCTTGAATTGGTCAGTGTCTGTTGAGGATGCACTTGCTTCGAAAGGCATCGCGGCACTGGGCATGCAAAAATCCCCACATGAGCTTTCCCTAGTCACTCATGTCTCATCTTTTTGGAAAGTAAAGCTTCGATGCGCTGCATCTGGTCATCTAATCTTGCATCAATCCGACCCTCAAACCCTTGCAATTGATGGGCGAGCTGATGGTTGACTTTGACCTGCTGGCTTTGGAAGCTAGAAAAATTGCTGGTCAGCGTTTGCATCTGATGCTCCAAGGCGTCAATGCGTGCAACGTGGTCAATCTGCATGGGTTCTTCCTTGGGTTCAGATGCCGAGGCCTGGATTTTCTGCTCTAATCTCTGCTCAAGAGCAAGCAACTGTCCTGGTGACACGCCTTGGGCCGGTGCGGCAGGTGTCTGCTTATGGCTTGCATGGCTTGCTTGCCATGGATCATTGCGCAGCCATGGGTCTGGTGTTCCTTCCTGTTGTCGTTGCGACAACGTGGTGATGGTCTTTTTGGATGCGATGATGTTATTGGTGCTTGGCATCGTCGAGTCTTTGTGATCATCGATTTTGGCGATCAAGATATCGCCATGCTTCAACTGATAGATCCAGTGTGTTGGCTCCTGAGGTGCCATCACCTGCCAGAAGATGCCTTCGTGGACCTGCATCTGCGAGATTGGCTGAACTGGTCTGGCGTGCCATCCCAAATGCTTGAAGGCCATCGAAATTGATGCCTTGGTAGATCCATAGGGGAAAGGACCAACTTTGTACGGCCTTAGCTCATGCCCATTCAAGAACAACAGATCAGGGCGGTGTTGCTGGTGAACTTGTTCGGCTTGTTCATGGTCCACTCGCAGCCCATACCTCGCTCCCATTCGGACAATGTGAGTCTTGGGTTCAGTCTGACTGCGTGCCAAACGGACCTGGGCCAGGTTCTTGCGCGGCATCCAAATCACTCGATACAGGGGGTCCGGCTTTCGCCCATCCATGGTGCGGGGTTCAAAATAGACCCCATCAACTCCTGCACTTGGTAGCAAATGAGATGCTAGGTGCTCGGTGACTCGGATCTGTACAGCAAAAATCTCTGCTTGGCTTAACTGAGTTCGAGCTAGTTTGCTGTCCAGCGTTTGGCGGTCCCACACATCCATGACATTCTCTGACTGTGGTAGGGCTGCATCCTGCAGCAGGGCATGCTCGAAAATAGCTTTGACTGGGTGCTGTAGGAAGGCCTTCCATTGGCCTGGCCATTCATCCTGATATACCAGCACTTTGAGCACCTGAGTCTTGATCTCTTCGAGGGCAAAGCTCTCAGTCGGGACATGTCTTGTGACAGGCTTGGACCCGAGCTGCAACATGGCGGCGGAGACCAACATGGGTTCACTGGTGGCTGCTGACATGGCTGGGATGCGAATCTGTTCCGTTTTCGGTGGCAGACTAGGATCATCATGTTCGAGAATCAGCAATGCCACTCCTTCGCTACTGATGGGTCCAGCAAGGCTCAGCAGGTGCTGAACTTCATGGATATTGCAGACTGCAACTCCCTGTGCATGAGCTTCAACTTTGTGGATGGGAATGGCCGCTAGCTTTTGCCCATCTTGTTGGACAAATATGCCATCTGGGAGCTTGATCTGGTCAGCAGTAGGGATCACATGTTGTCGCTGGCCTTTGTGTCCCTTGGTCTTGTTTGCCTTGGATCCCATGGGCTTCTTGGAGGCCAATCGGGCTTTCACGGCAGCGTCAATCTCTGAGGCCAAGACGATCCGTATCGGTGGCGACGCTTGCGAAGCTAAGGCTTTCAGATCTCGCCAAGGCTGTGAACTCTGCAAGGCTTTATTGATGTCCTCAAGGCCTAATTGTTGAATGAGATGTGTTGCACATGTTGCTAGGCGGTCTTTGTCAACTCCATGTTGCGCCAGGACAGACTGTAACAGCAGCTGGTCAGGACTTAAAGTGCCTCCTAAGCGAATGCGATGGCTCGGGACCTGGTCGACCTTCAGTACATGATTGGCGAATAGGACCCTCCAATTGTCGGCCTGAGCTGGCGTCACTGCTTTGGGATGGCATGTTCCTACCACCTGTGCAAAAAACCAGTTGAGTGTCTGGAAACCGCAATCGGCAGCAAACACTGTCGGCATCGTGAACGCAGTTACCGAAACTTCGTAAGGTCCACAGGACTGCGTGATCCATTCTTGAACCTGACGTGCGACCTCATGAGGGACAGATAGCTGGTTGCAGTCTGGCAGTACACGGAGGACTGCAGGAAACCAATGGCTTTGGACCAACACCGGGACCATGAACAACCGTTGGTCGACATCGCATTCATGGGCATGGAGAGCTTGCAAAACCCAGGTTGCTAGTTCTTGGGCTTGGTTCCCTAGATCATCAACCACGACGGGGTCAGCAACTTGGTACCCTTGGTGTCGAACCATGGAAGCATAGAACTTCATTTCATCAACAGCAACCAATGGGCCCTGTGTCAATAGGCCTTGAAAGCGGTCGAGACAGGTGAGCGTCAGGTAACGAAAGGGCTCGGCATGGACGTCTGCGCACCTGGGGACAACGTGTTTGGCACCATTGTCAACTACGTACCATGTGGATGGTGTTAACCAGCTGCTGAGCGGGAGCGGTACTCCCGTCATTGTGGTGATGACGATCGGCTGTACAAACGAAGCTAGGCCTTCCTCTGCTTGCGAAAGCTGTCCAACTGTGGTACCTGGGCAAACGGTGACATGCACGGGCTGGTTCCCTTTACAACATACTGTGACATGGAACTGATCACTTGGCATGAGCTTCAACAAATCACTCTTGGCGAGTTCGCTGGACCCCGTAGGTGCTGTGAATTGTCCCAATGGGCCTTCTTCAAGCGAGTCTTCAAATTGCTTGCCCTGTTCTAGGTGCTCTTTTGGGGCCGTGTCAAACCTGGGATCAACTGGCATGGTCTGTAGGGCACCTGCGCCACAATCATTTGGCCACTTGGGGGGCTCACAGTCATAGTCATCAAGGTCCGGAACCTGCTTGAATGCACGAGCCATTGGAATCATGTCAACCCCAAAATGCCCCCCAACAGAGCCACCCTTGCCCTTTCCCCTGGAGGTCTCGATCCCCTTGTTGGTGGCCTCAATCACGGACTGAGTTTGGACTACCTGAGAGCTAGACGACAGCAATGGTTCTTGACCTGATGGCATATCCGGTGTGTGTGCAGCTTTCCGGGATTTGTTGGCAAAGAACTCTATGCCCCCTGTTGGCGACACCCCTTGGGGCGGACCAGCATCGGCTGCATGGACATGCTCTGCAAAAGCTTTTCGCTTATGATCAGTACTTACCTGCGACGGTGCTTCTCTGGCGGACTCTGCGGAGCTTGCTACTGTGACAATTGGGCCTTCGTAGGTTGCACCTAGCTTGGCTAAGACTGCTGACTGAAACAGCCTGGACTCTTTGGAATGAGCGAAAGGCTTCAACAGTTCATCCCTGGCTGCGAAAGTTTCAATCGCTAACTGTAAAAGGCCCTGTTCGGCCAACTTGGGATGCGTCGGAGCCCCGAATGTCTGTCCAAAGGCCTGGATGACTTGGGCCACGTGCCACAATGCCTGAGCCGGCGAGGCCATCTGGCCGAGTGCGGTGAGATCGAGTCGAAGGTGGCGACTGCTCCCTTGGTGCAAGTGACGTGTTGGGACCATATGCAAAATGGCCACCTCGTCTGGGTGCACATGACGCATGTTCTGGATTTCATGTCCCCTGACAATGGTCGAACCTGTAGTGGGTATCAAAGCACCATACAATCCCTTTTCCTCCAACCTTTTGGGGGTGAACCCTCCCGCTCTGCATCCGCATGCACAGGCTTGCAACTGAGATCCCCAAGCATGTAGGGCTGTAGCGAGTGGTTTAGTTGGACACACGGCATTGCTCCCCAGCCCCCCAGGCTGCTCTGCAAAGATCTCTAACTCATGTGCTGTCAGTCGGATCTCCTGTACTTGTGATTCCGGCCAAAGTGGCAGCTTTGGGAGTAAGTGTCGGAAGGACGGCTTGAAGTCCAAGGATGGGAAACTCTGCAGCGGAGGCATCTTGACCATGGGGTGTACCAACACTGCCCACCAACGTGTCCGCTTGGCTGGCCAGAAGTCCTGCAGGTGGCACAACTGCTGTTGGAGTGTATACCCAGTCTTGGCGCAAAAGGCTTGCAGTGACCCTTGTACCCACGCCGAATCCAAAGCTTCTTTGGTGCATTCCAAAATCATGGCCATGGGCTGGTGGACGTAGCAGGTGGTCAGCATCCCTTCAAAGCTCCTTGCCCTTGGGTCAAGCTGTTGCCGCCTGTCCCCAAGCTGCGAGAAAGGCTGGCATGAGAAACCTCCGGTGATGATGCAAGGCAGTTTGGTGTGAGGAACCAAAGCCTGCTGGGTGGCTATGCAATCGATGTCTCCTTCGATGACGTGTGCCCCTGTGGTTCGTAGCCAGGATGCATACTTATCATTGATTTCTACATGGCACCTCACCTTGCAATTGAGCCATCTGTACCCTGCAGTCATGACAGCATAACCCGAGCAGACGTCGATGACATCGGTCACGGCCTTGTTGGAAACCATTGTATGTCCTTTGAGGACTGCATCCCTTGCATCAATCAGCGGCGTACCCAACAAGGTGGATTTCACACCTCCAACAATGGTGAACCTGTCGGTAGGGAGCTGCATACCCTTGAGTAGGAAGGGTTGTCCATGGAGCATGGTCGTGCAGTGGTGGACCAATTTATCTTCATCATAAAACCATGCTTTTCCAGCAACCGCCACGCATACATCGTCCTTGCACGATGCAAGCCATGGCTCTGGATCAAACGTGATCCCGCGGCCCTCTCGAGCCATCTGCCCGCCCCGGTGTACCCCCTGGGAGGCGCTCGAGCCGACACCTAGCGATAGCCTCCAACCTAATACATACACATGAGACTTGAGAGAGGAGGGTGGTGAACGAAAGGTAGCAGGGAATCAGGCGTAATCCGGGAGGAGGTGAGAGGCCCCCCACTTGTTTGAAGAGAAGTGAGTGAGCCTGATGAAAGAAAAACTAATGCACAAACGCTTGACAAAACCTCCAGAAGCTGTAGCGGTCTAGCGGTTTCAATACAGGTTGACCTGCCTTCAAAAGGAGTCACATATTTCTCAAATGCAACTTCGGATTTACATAGTGACGCGCGGCGACCCTGTAAATTGCGTGGCCGCAGGCCATGCTTGCAAACAGGACGTGCTCAAAAACACTGGTATTTACGAGGTTTCGTTGCCGTCGATCCACAGCCGCGGCAAGGTCTAAGGCCACGCTTGAAGACAGGAGGAGCTGAAAACACTGGTATTTACGGTATTTTGTAGCCGTCGATCCAAAGGCGCACCACGGTTGAGCGCTGGAAAAGCGCAGAAAACCGTGTAAATACCGGCGTTTTCTGCCGGGAAGGTGCACAAAACCCTGTAAATACCATAGTTTTGTGCAATTTTGAAGCCTCCAAAAGCCTCAAAAACCCTTTCTGACAAAATCTTTCCTGGTTTTTGGTCTTTTTTCGGTCATTTTTCTAACCGAGACGCATCAAAAACCATCGGTTTTTGCGGTGTTTTTTTGCCGGACAGCCACAAAAAACGCTGTAAATTCCATGATTTTTGGTCACTGCTGAGGACTGGAAGAGAAAACACTGATATTTACAGTGTTTTCGAACGGTTGACCCCGAGGCGCGCTAGGGTGGAGTTGAAAGGCCAGCAAACGAAGATGTCGGGGACCATTTCTCCGAGAGATAGGCTGCAGCTCTGGGTTAATACATTTTTGCTAAAGCAAAAGGAAAACTCAGGTAGCGTAACCGCTACCTTTCGTGATAAGCATATCACAATGGCATACAATATCATACGATGGCACTATGGAAAAAGAATATGCCCATGACATTCACGGGTACGCGCACAAGCTTCGGGCAGTGTAAGTCACCTTCAACAAAGCAAAGTTCAGTCCTTAGCACGTACCGCCAATTCTTGCCAAGTATTCTCTACACTTTGCATACACAACTTTGGTCTGTGAGGCAAAAGCCGCAGCGCTGCGCCTTTTAATGCCGGTTTCCAGGAAGAGTCCAGATGGGGACTGTCTGAAGGTCTTAGTCATTTCATACATTCTTCATCTTTCAGCCCCTTCATCTGCCAGTCCCGGCTGTGAAACTTTCCAATTGAACAAAGGATATTTGGGCTTCAATTGTTGTTGACGCGAAACACGATTCAAACCTCGAAAGCGCCTGCTCAGAAGTCAAACGTCGATAGTGGTTGTGCTTGCAAAGGCACTGGAATCAATCCTTTTCATCCTTAGCTGTGAGCGTCTTACCCGCTCATAATAGAGGTCCGGGCGGCACTGGTGTCGACAACTGTGCTGGAAAGGTTACTCACCTGAGAAACCAGCATTGCTTTCAGCTGCTTCATGGGCCCACACTCATAGTATTCCGACACCCCGTCCTTTCAACAATCGAGTACATCAATAAGACATAATGTCAAAGAGAGAGTATCTGCTCAAAACAGGTGTCCTGGATCATGGCCAGGATAGAAGGCTCCCACTGCACACAATTCACAAGCTGATCTGCAAGAAGTGGCCAAATTTCTGCAGGCGGCGTTCCCGCTGCAATCTTTTTGCCTGTGACATTCATGTACACGTCACCTGGGCAAATGTGGTGTGTTGCTCAACAATACAACTCAACATACGGGCATCTTTAAGTGACCCAATACAGAGTATCCAGAAAGCTTCTCAAAGCATCTTGCGCCCGGATAAAGAAGTGGCTTGTTTGCAGCTGTTGCAGCCATGGTGGCAACGTGGCGGCTTCATCTTTGGCAGAGCATCTTGCAAGGCATCTAAGAGCTTATCCTTTGGGTGATGGACAAAGAACATCACAAAGAACCCTACCGCTCCAACCCGGTAACCCTGGAAGCTTCGACGCTAACTCTGAACCACAGCTTTCCAGCAAAGGATCTCGCGCTGGCTGCATAAGCTTAGTGTGAAAGCCACCAGAGGTCTTCAGCATTTTGGCTTGCAAGCACCCTTCCTTTGCACACAGTGTCAACCACGAACCAAGGCATGTTCTGTTTCACACCTTCTTTTTCATGTCGTGTGCACATCATCAGGAGTTGCATCCCATCTCGCACGACACACAGCCCTAGCACTTCTGGCGCCAAGGGGCTGTAGCTTTCACCTTAGGCTCCAGCCGCTGGATGGCTGCCAGGGTCCCGGCCTTAAGCCGAAGGAAGTGAGTAATATTTACAGTAGCTGTTATTGGCATTGTGTATGTGTGTAATGCAACTACGAGGAGATAAAACATGTCACTGGTCCACAATCGCCAAGGAGCACAGGAGAAACCGTTCGGGAAAAGGAAGTTTGCCACCTGAAAATGAACAATCTGTTTACAGAATAGTTTCACCATACCCTTGCCATCAGCAACTATCGGCACTTGACCTTACCCTCCTCTTGCATGGGGGAAACCACTGCAACACTTTATATAGAATGGAAAGTCTGGAAACTTAAAAAAGGGGAATACTGGCAACCTACATGTCTTGGTATGTCCAACTCGGCAAATCAAAAACTGACAGCAAAGGCGACGCAAGGCTGCTACGCCTGGCAAACATCATTTGGCCCCTCACAGGCTTCTGCACAAAGTCTCGTTAGCGTGTCCTGGAGTAGCCCGAGCACAAAGCCATTTGCATGAGAATGTTAGTGCTGTCAACAAGTGAGTCACATAACGCCAACAATTCTCTGAAGCAAGCATCGCTGTGTGAGGGAACAAACAAGAAACAACTGATCCCACCGACCAACATCTCGTCAATGGAGGGTACGTTGGATACCCCCCCATGCAAACCCCTTGGAATATTTTAGCAAATGTTCTGGTATGATTGCACATGGAAATCCAAAAATAATCCAGGACTCATTCACATGCAAATATTGATATTGTATAAATGTCAGTTTATTATATATTCCATGATGGCTGCACATGATAACATACAGTACAAAAATATTCCTGAGAAAAACTGCATATATACATCATTCAAGAAAAGAAGCAACACCAAATTTATGCTCCTTGGCAGGACACCTATTTGAAAAATATTCCAGATCATGCCCCCACGGAGGTCTCAGCATACTCTAAGCAAAAAAAGGTCCGTCATATACGAATATTCCCAGAAATATATTCCACTAACTCAGGGTCAAATCTGGAATATATAACAACGAAATATCGCACCCCCATTCTCGTCACACGAATGATCCACCAAAATGAATGATGGATGATATCTGCAAACGACCACACGAAGCAGAATGCAATATGTCAATATGTGTGTGTGTGCAATTGTGTGCATATACGTATGCATGTGCCTGTGTAATGATGTGTAGATGTGTGTGTAGTTTATGCAACTGCACATGCATACGCGTCTTCACCAAAGTGCATGCATGCAATCAATGTTGTCCTTGTCCAGTCCAGCCACCGACAGCATTGCCTGCTGAGACGCTTCGGCAGCCTCCTGCAGAAAGTGTCAAAAATACGTGTTTTGGCCTCCTGACGGCCTCAAGGGTTTGGCATGGTTTGCCGCTTGGACACAATGGTGCTCTTTGTTGTTGTTGTTGTTGTTGTTGTTGGTGGTGGTGGTGGTGGTGGTGGCGGTGGTGGTGGTGTGTGCTTGTTTGTTTGCGTGTCTGTGACACATAGCATCTCTTTATTTCATCTCATCCAGCCTGCATGGCCTCACCACGTAACTTCACGACTTTCAGACCAGTCTCAAAGTCGAAGACTCCCGCCACGGTGAGGGCCGTGTACTCTCCCAAGGACAAGCCTGCCACCGCTTGGCAGCGCTCGACCTGACATCCATGCAAGCCCACTCGACTTCCAAAACCTTCCTGACAGCACATCGTCTGGCAAATCGTCTGAACATATGAGTGACTGTCAAAAGCACCTATGGCACAATGTCACCCGTTGCCTTCTCTGGCTTCTCTGCTCTCAGCTTCTCAACAGCCGCAAGGCCGGCTACATACATTGCTGGCTGGCAGGCTTTGGTCCGCCTCAGGTGAGAATGACATAGAACGACCTTGCTCTTCCGCAAAAGGTTCATGTTGGCTACCTTCCCTTCAATTTGCCGAGGAGCTCTAACTCTGGCTCAGGTCCTTTGAGGCAAAGATCCAAAAGGTTGAAGTCCAACATGTTGTTCGCCTTCTCCAGCATATCCTGCACGCTATCGCTGCTCATCTTGTAAAGAGAAACATCGTGGTCACCAAACATACTCAGTCCACATCTCTCCTTCACAGCTGGTATGTCCTTGACACCTGCCATCATCTTCACATACTGTGAGCCCTGCCCTGGGAAGAGCAGTCCCACCTTGGCCATTGGGGGCACAAGAATTCCAGCCCGCGGGCCAATGAGTGGCGACACATGCTTGCAAGACACTGGCAGCGCGCGTGCGGGGGCAGACGCTACAGGCTCTGGCTCGAGTAGGGCAGCCTGCAACCATATTGTGTCTGTCTTTGTGCAAAATCATCTGTCATGCAATCACCAATGAGAAGCACATGTCTCGAATTCATTATACATACAGACATACATACATACATGCATACATACATACATACAGTACATCACATCACATCACATCACATCACATCACATACATATACACAGAGAGAGAGAGAGAGGGTGCGGGCCCGGGAGTCTTTTCACTCCTTGATTGTTCTTTCATCATATGGGCACATAATACTTTGTTGTGTCTATACAGAAACCTCCGACTACTCTGACGGTGTTCAATCCTTGCTTTGAGATGCTTTGCCTTGGGCTTTTCCTGCTTCTCTGGCTCTTCAGGCAGTGCCACTGGGATCACCTTTGGCTTCACCACCGCCTCTGCTCAACGCTCTGGGATGGCCTAATAGCAATGGCCTCCAACCTACTAGCCACAAACACATGGCTCGCCTTCTTTGCCTTTCCTCCCCCTCCATATGCCAGTTCCAGTGCCAACAGGTCGGGCATGTTGTCATTGAGGCCATCCTGATAGAACCCAACAAGAAACGACCTGCCAACGGTCCGGCATACACACGCTCGGAACAAACACGAGAAATGAAGACCTGGCAGAAGGCTCCTCCGCGATCCGCTTCCCATCAGCAGTCATCCAGCTCTTCTCCTGGTTAGGAATGGTTACAGGGGAGCTATATATAGTGCTGTTATACAAACACATTCCATCATATATACAGTACGCATGTTAAAAGGAATCGGATGGAGAGCTAAAGTTGACCCGGTGTGCCTTCGGGTGGAAGATATCTGCTGGCATCCGCTGAATCGTCCCAGTCTCGCGCTGCACGTAGAAGTGCTTGCCTCCACCATAGAGCAAGGGGTCATTGGCTTGAAGGGCACAAAAGCCTTGCGAAGGCATCCCTGGTGTGGCACCCCAGCAGCCTTGCCTGGCATCTTGGACTCCACCCGGCGCCAGCCAGGAGGGATGTGCAAAGGCACCTTTAAGCAGAGAGGGTTCGATAGTTGTATGATATCGTCTGGTTTGTGTCCATGAACCGAAGCTTCGTGGGAACTTCCTGACTGATCGTCTTCAGTCAAGTGATCTTGCTTCATAAAGACCGGCCTGACCACCATGCTTCAGAAATGGCGCGTTTGCCTCCTGAAACTGCAGCTGGGTCATGCCCTCATAGCTCTCGAAGGGGATGCCTGGCAAAGAGAACCAACGGTGACAAGCCGCATCATGAGGTCGAGGAAAGGGCGCTAACCCCAGGGTATTGCAATCCCTGCTGTTGGAGTAAGAGGCTTGGGTTTCCGACGAAGGGTTTAGTCTGCATTTCACAACTTTCGGCAGAAAGTTAGCAGGAATTAAACAATGTATATGTATATATATATAAGTTCGAACACCAACGGCCACTCACGATCCAAGTTGCTACTCCATGATGGCTCGTATCCCAGGCCACGGGACTGAATCCCTGCCCGGCTCTCCACCGTGACTGGCTTCACGCCAGGCATGACTGCAAATCTTTGAGCAGAAAGCAACAGCACGCGTGCTTTTCTATTTTTTAGCCCGGGTTGCCCTCACCCTTACTTGATTAAAAAGGCGCCTACTTGAGTAAGCTACTATATAGCTACTGGACACAGGACAGCTGACGCTTTTCATTTTCGAACACGTATCCACATCAGAGATCCGCGACTGCCCCTACCCCACACTTTCCGCACATGAAGCATAATGAAACTCTGCATTTCTTGCACTCGGCTGCCGGCCGCCAAGTACCACCAGCCCAATCATGATGAAGAGGAGGTGCAGCCGCCTGCAATGACAAGTGAGCTTGGCGGATCCAATGTTTGCTGCACAGCGAGTGCACTTCAGCTTGCGTCAGCTGCTCCAAGGACAGTACCAAGCAATCTAGTTGTTTCCAGAGTGGTTGCCGGTCTCCTCACATCCTACGTCCAAACTGGCTCATGTTTCAGAACCACATCAGTAGCATTCACTACTGAAACCCAACTCACTGCAATCCACAGTGAAGCTAAACCTACCAGAAAGAAAAAACTATCCCATGCTTTGTTCGCAAAGCAAACTCAACCCCAGTGGCGTGAAGATCACACCCTCTGCTTCTCTAAAGATGGGCACCAGCCAGAAGAGACGAGTTGTCTCTTCTCTTCCTGAAGTTCTCGCATCTTGGTGCTCAAAGTGGCACGCACTGCTGCATCATTCCCTCCCTGAATCCTGCGCCAGAAAACGTCACTCGAGTGCTGAGCAGGGATCACGGAGAACCAAGCGCCTTCTCCGAGCTCTTTGAGCTGCGCCAATGCAGCCCTGCCTGCTTCAAGGCTGACCATCCGAGTGCACTGCTCAGCATAGGAACAAGAGCACAGTGCTCCAAGGATCTTCTTTTCTGCTACGACTGCCACCTTCCCCTCACCAGGCTGAGCAAACAAATGGACAAGAATCTCCCTGGCAGTCGAAACATCTTCACAAGCACTGATGCCATCTAGGAGCCGTTGGAATTCTGCATGGTGCTTCTGCTCCTTCTCCACAATTGCCTTCTTGGCTATGATTCTTGCTTTCACCGCTTCCATGCGTTGCTTGTAACTACCAGTGCGCCTTAAACTGGGCAGTTGGGCCAGCTCGGACAGCTTCGCTGCTGCGACCCTCCCCACTTCAGGGGCCACCGGCTCAGATTCAGATCTCAACGAGGCCGGAGCAGGAGGAGCAGGTGGAGCAGGTGGTGGTGGAAGCGGTTTTGAGGGAATCGACTTACTTGGGTCTGCTCCGACAAATGTCACAGCGGCAAGAGCTTGCTGAAACTTGACCCTGCGCTCAGACACTTCAGCCCCTTCTGGCCGCAGGAACTTTCCTTCCTTGTCTCGTTGCTCTACTGACAAGTAGGGATTTTCGGTGCCAATCCACACGGCTTCCAACATGCCACCAGCCAAAGCCAAGACCTGCTGTAGACGTTCTGTTGTCAAGTCTCGAGCAGTTGAAGCCTCAACACTCTGCTGAAGGTTTTCGAACGAGGTGATCCTGTACCTGGAAGCTCTGAGCTGCAACACGGTCTCAATGCCATCAAAAAGCAAGAGTAACATAGCTTTCGTCTGGCTCATCTCCTTAGTCTCTTTGACATCCTGCACTTCTTCTGTCAACGTCTTCGCAGCCTTCTCCGCAACCTGTTGGGGGTCAATGCCTTGCCTGGCTCTTGGCAACTTCGGTGGTGTGGCTGTGAGTTCGGGGTGTTGACTGATTCTCTTTCTCTTTGTGGGTGTCGCGGCCATGTCTACCGGTTTCTCACAGACTTCTTCCAAAGTCTGACGACGAGAAGATCTCCTCTGCGGCGGCGATGGTGTAAGCTCCATCTCCTGCGTTCTCTGCCTTCTCTTTGGACGTGGTGTCACTGCCATTTTGGACATCGCACCTCCTACTGATCTACTGCCTACTCAGCTACTCGTTTGCTCGTCAGGGCTTGGCAGCTTCTCAGCTACGGGCGTTGTACCATCTCACGACGACACGACTTGTGATTCTGCTCTTATAGAAAGCGGAATAAGGGCCTACTTTTTGAAAACGCAGCTCTTGGCTTAGTCTTGATTCATGAATTCTCACCCCCGCTCGTTTCAGCACATGCATGGGCTGGCCCAATGGGCGGCCGTCTGCGAAACGAGGGCGAGGCCTCCTGGGAAGAAACTGCACAGTCACTAGCACTGAAAAAATGCAGTATGTCTCTTCAGAGCCTACCCATTGATACTACCTGATACTACCCCGCATTTGTTGATCTTTAAGAGAGTCCTGAGCCATTGCAATACGAGGCCACAGCCAGCATCTGCCGGCCCCAAAGCCTATATATAGCTAATATAGCAAGAAGCATATGGCTGTGCTTTGATATGCTTTCAGGATGGAAACTTTCAACACCTTACGTTGACATACAAGTCTGCCAGCGCGATTGCAGTCCCAATGAAGTGTGCTTACATGTTAATTGAAATTTTGCACGTAGCCCAATGAGCTTGGCAGCTATGTCTATATATCTATTGCTTAGGAGCAAAACATTGCTTAGGAGCAAACGTCCGTGTCCATGGCAGCTTCAGTCGTTACCACTTGATGCTCCAAAGCTACGCGCATCATGTGAGGAGCGCATATTAGTTCTTGATGCTCAACATGCAGTTTGAAGTGTGCAATCATGTTTCATTCAAGGGGACACTCTTTTAAGCAATGCTTGCACAGCAAGATCAAGGCTTCCCTCACGGAAATGATGTTGTACGTGCCATCTGCCTATGTCAAGAATGGGTAGAGGTCGATGGTCTTAGCCCGTCCCTGATGTTCATCCTCAGTTGCAAAAGACTTTCAAAAGGCAGACTTCATTCAGCCTGCAGTGGCAAATCCCTCACTCAAGTTAAGTCTCCTCAAAAATCTAGGAACCAAATGAAGGGCGTCGGGGAGGTTCCTTGAAGATGCTGGGTAGTAGCCACTTAAGCCTACTCCTACGGCCTATCGTCTAACAAAAATAGACCAACACTGTACATATATAATGAATACCAAAAATCCCGGCCAACGGCCAGCACCTCCAAGCACCTCATGAAGATGATGCCCACGGCAAAGGACAGCAGCAACTTCGCATCTTGCCACGCAGCGTCAAGACCGACCTCCATTTTCGCAAGCATAAAGTTAAATAAGTAAATAAGTAAACTAATAAACAAATAAATATAAATAAAAATATAAGTATATATATATATATATATGAGGGACGGTCAAAACTCCTTATTCTTCTTCAGCTAAAAAATGGACGTCATCGGTTTTGAGGTGGACCTTATCGTTTTACAGCGTTTTGAGTTCGTCGCATACTTATGACCATATACAGCGCTGGGGTTATCGGTTTTGAGGTGGACCTTATCGTTTTGCAGGGTTCTGTGCACAAACCTACCCCTCTTTACTAAAGTGGTCTTCGCATGTTTTGACCGTGGCTCATATATCTGTGTGTGTGCATGCTCTTTCATAAAGGAGACCAGAAGAGTGGGTTAGCAAGCTACTAGCCGGCTACAGTAGCTTGGACACAGGAAAGCTCAGGTTTCTTCAGAGAAGCCCTCGCGCTATTCATTGGTTCCAGGGAACCCTTAACTCACAGTCACGGCACTGGTTTGGCAAAATGAAGAACGACAAAGCCAAAACTTGCCTACACTAAAAACAGGGCAACAACTGCACATTACATGCATACAGTTGCATTTGGAGCCTATCCTAGCCTTCTGGGGTGTAGTTTCCTCGACCCTTGATTGCAGGGGAGCGCTTACTCGCTTCAATACCGTTCTTTTCCTCATCAAACGAAAATTCAACTTGATCAAATGACGCAAGGGATCCCCAGGGTTCCGCAGGGGTTCACAAGCGTTCCAAGGGTTCCATTTGTCACCTCTCAGTTTGTCTCGAGGATAGACTGACCTAGACTGCAACACACAGACTTGGGCGTCTCTGGCCTGGGTCTCTGAGATTTCTTGTGCGGCAGCTGTGACCAAAAGCACAGCAAGCAATTGGCGAGTCATGGATTGGCAGCTTGGGGGTAAGCTTCCAAGGTAGATCGTAGAGGCCTGTGCTAAACCGTACTTGGAGCCGAAAAGTGCGGCGGAGCTTTCCTTTGTTGCCTTGGACTCCGCAGCCGGAAGTAGGCAGTCAAATTTCTCCATGCCTCGACCCATTGCCAAACCTCGGCCCGGCAAAATCCCAAAGAAATGCCCAGGGAACCTGTTTATTCCACACAGGGCCAAAGCATGAAATTATGATACTGGAAAATCCCCACGTGTAGGAGAACAACAAGTGCCCCTTGCTCCGGATGCCATAACGTCTGAATAACATGTCAAGAAAAATGCACGGATTGGTGCATGCCAATCCGGACTCTGAAATGACAACAGGCGACAACAGGTATGCTCATTATGTCCGAATGCATGTCTGTAACCTCGCCACAGTTCTTCGCAAGCCAGCTCTTCGGTCTTCGAATGCTGACCGGAATCCCGCTTTAAGCGCGGATGTGTGGTTCATTAGCAGCAACAAATATATACATTAAAATACGTTGATTCATCACGTACACAGTCCGCATGTCTTGGAGCATACTTTGCCTCGGGACAGCCCGAAGAAATAATAGCAATAAAGTGCCTCAAAGTCCAACGACCCTCTCTAAAATGTTCAAACACCCAAGGACGAGGAACTCGCAGGTGAATTGAAGGCAATGAGCATGGGACACCACCCATTCACCTTCGGATTTCAACCAGCACAATCTACTCTTATATATGTATATTTATTTTTTGTACATATACAGTATATATATATATATATCAGTATCGCTGCGGGTGGGAGGCAAATGCCCCCCTCTGTGCTGGAAGGAATGTTTAACAGGTTCAACATCATCGAGTCTAACTCTACAAAGGGAGGAAGGATCAAAAAATACTGTTTTTAATGTATGCAGGTGGGGGGGGACAGGTGTTGAAAAACACCGGTTTTGGGATATGTCTGAAGGTGCGAGGGGATCAAGACCCGAATTGTATGCATGGGGAACGCACTCACCGATGCACATCTAATTTTTTGGCATCAGCGGCCATAGGGGGACAGGGTCAACAAAAAACGCACAACATGCTTAAATATATCAAAGGATATATAGCTGATTTTCCTGATAGTGTATGAAAGCCAGGGACGAAACCGCCTGAGGAAGCATACCTTGTAAGGAAATGTATGACGGGGCGTGGGGCATCCACAACCATCGTATCAACTTAAAACGTCCAAAGTAAATTACTTTACTTCGGGCGACCCCCACCTGTGAGGAGCATGCTGCCGTGGTCGTGAGCTTTGTGGTTCTCGACTTTCTTTGTGGGTCCTCGGGTTGTGTGCTGTGATTGTGGCTGTGTGTTGTGGTTGTGTGCTTTGGTTGTGTGTTGTGGTTGTGTGCTGTGGTTGTGTGCTGTACATGTGTCCTTGTGGTTGTGTGTTGTGGTTCTGCGTTGTGGCTGTGTGTTTGTTGTTGTGTTTGTGGCTGTGTGTCTGTGGGTGTGTTTGTGGTTGTGTTTGTGGTTGTGGTTGTGCTTGTGGCTGTGTGTTTGTGATTGTGTGCGTTTATGCTTATGTTTGTGGCTGTTTGTGGCTGTGTGCTTGTGACATGTTTGTGCTTGTGTGCTTGTGGTTATGTTTGTGGTTGTGTGTTTAAACTGTTTGTGATTGTGGTTGTGGTTGTGTGCTGGTTGAGGCCCGGCGGGGAACACTGCCAAGCGGACCTCATGGTTGAGGTCCGGCGGGGCACACTGCCAGCCAGAGCTCGCGGTTGAGGTCCGGCGGGGAACACTGCCATCCTGCGCTTGCGGTTGAGGCCCAGCGGCGAACACTGCCATCCTGCACCCGCGGCTGCGGTCCAGAGGGGAGGCGGAGAAGGAAGCGGAGGAGGAGGACGGCAGCTGACATAAAGTCTAACAGCCCTCACCGGACAGGTGGGGAAAATGTACAATATTGGAAAGTCATACCTGAGAAGGGAGACGAAAGCCAGCTGCCGCTTCATTATACGTGGGTCCCTGTCTCCACAAATAGTCTTCAATGCCCTTCATGACGCTAATGATGCACTACTCGGCGTCCATTACATCACTCGCATCACCAGACCCCATGTTCACTGCTCTCCCCCACCAAGCTCTGGGTTCACCTGATCAAAAGGTTCCGCTCAGCGGCCACCCCACCCCCACACCCCCTTAACTCACTTCGTTTGCCCTAAAAGCTCAAGCCTTGCCTATCGGCTGGCTTTCGTAAAATACATATATGTTTTTTTACATATACAGAATCACTTCCAGGGGTGTGAAATCTGGAGACCAGGAAATGTATAGCTGCTAGCTTTAATGGGGGGGTACAACCCCTGAATATACATTTATGTGACCCGGTGATGGTTCGACTATTTTTAGACATGTTGTGTGACAGGTTTGAATCCTGTTGTGGGTGTGGCCATTTTGACTCCCTTTACTCCCCCTTGCGCATGGCCTGCAGGGTCGAACAGTTGAATCCAAAAGCACCGGGCACATCTCCATCAAAACATGGAGCAGCAGATGTGTTGCTCATGTTGCTGGAGTTGGTCCCATTGCAAAGCCCGCAGGTTTCAGCACACAATTGCTCTGCTTCAGTTGGAATGCTGCAAATTCCAAGCAGCTTTGCTTCCTCACAGTTCGTTGCCGCTGAGGATGGTGGAAAGTTTGGGGCGTCGCCACAGCCTCTGCAGCTTGCTGGGCAGTAAGCCGGTCTGCTTTCGGATAAGCATCCGCAGGTGTCTGGGCAAACAAGTGCCAGTGGCGCAAAGTATCGCTCACTCCCCTCACACCAATCGGCTTGAGAAATTGGGTCCCGAGAGCCAAGGATAAAAATGCCCAAACATCCAATCGATTTCATCATATGGATCAAAGCCAGGATTTTTTGACCACTAGGAGTGCTGAGCATGTCCACGCCTACAAGGGATGACATCACTGTGGGATATAGATCCCAAAAGTCGTGCCAATTCTCGGTGGTGTTGGCATCTTTGCACTCCAAGTTCCCAGCTATGGCATTGGCTTCGTCTCGGCATGCCTGGGGACAGCCCTGGCTTGGCACTTTGTACCACGGCAACGCTCTAGGATCAGCACAGCCGCAGGTGCGAGGGCAAACCAGTCGCAACAGCCTGGCATCCAAGACATTGCACCACTGAGACAGTTCAGAGCAAGAAGTGGCTTCACTTCGTCCAAGATGAAAAGCTGCGGATCGGAAATACGAGCCGTAGTTCTCCAACAGAGTCGGACCTTTCACGGCCCACTGATCATAGTCCAGGCAAAACGCAAACTGCTCTGCTGCCTCTTTCATTGATCTGACACGGCTCAACTCAAAGCTGTCCAAGTCAAGCGAGAAGGAAATGTACCTGGCCGACCTGAACCGTCCCGAGTCACGATTTACCAGAACGCCGTCACGTGCGAACATACACACACAAACCCTCCCTGTCCCTCTCAAAACACACGGTAGCACTCACTTTGTGCCTAAAGGTCGACCTGCGTATGTCGGGGTGAAAACCTGTGCATGAAAGTTCACTCCGCTCTTGCTTTGCGTTGGAGTGGTGTCAGCCGGAGCAGTGGGTGCATGCTCTTCGGCTCAAAATTTTATGGGTCGCTCGACCCTGCAAAACATGGCAGCTCTTCTTGGCGTGCCACACTTCCCCTGTCGGAGCATAGTAAATCTCCTTTCCCAAGGGGCACAGCTCCCTGTGCAACTCAAGGCCTCGCTCAGCCGCAGCGGAACTTGCCGAGGTGGACGTGATGTCCTCGTACTGGCGAAGTCGGTGCCGGAGACGAGTGTGGGCCGTCTCCTCCAGCTTGGTCTGATTCAGGGACCAAGTCAGGTCCTTCTCCAAAGCCATCTTCTCGGCCATCAGGCCTGACTTCTCCCTCTCGAGCTCCTCGATCTGCTGCCTCAGCCGCTTGACCTCTGCAATCAGACCTGATGTTGAGAACAGGTCACATTGGCTTTCCTTGTCCTTGGCATAGCGGATGCAGCACTTGAGCACTCGGTGCAACAGCTTTCCAGCCATATGCCACAGAGCCACTGCAGCCACAGCAATCACTGCCATCATGTAGTACAGTGATTTGTCACCTTCATCTTCTTCTTCCTTCGTCGCAGCCTCGCCACCTTGGAAGACGGCGAGAAAGCATAGTGCCACCAGCAAACTGGTAGTAGGGCTCGTCGATGATGAAGCCAAGCTCTTAAGCAACTGTTCATCTCCTTGGTGAAGATGTCCTTCTTCCACTTCTTGCAGCACTGGTAGCCTTCGAGCTTCAATGGGGTGATTCGGCACGTTGAAGAATCGCACGATTCCAGTTGTGAGGAGTTCGTTGAGCGATGTGGAAACCATCACCTTAGTCAGTGCGTCGCTTGTCATGCACTGCGTAGGGATCATGATGACCCACCGGATGCGTCCACAAAGACGGGCTTCACGATGTGCCATGATGTAGATGCGTTGGCCCTTGTCCTGGGGCATCGCCTTGACCCCTGTGGTGAGCTCATAGAAGTCTCTGCAGTCGGTATAGACGTCGACCGGCAGGAAGGGCACTCCTTTCTCCTGTAGCGCAGCCAGAGAGGCTAGTGAAGGCTTGTTGTCGGGCATGAGCAGTTCACCCAACCTCAAAGAGACCAGCGATGAAGACTCCAGGCCATTGATCGCAGCTAAGGTCTCTCCGTGACTGGTCGAGTAGCTGATGCGTTTTGCTTTGTTGCCCTGAGCCCACAGCAAATGAGCAGGTCCTCCAAAGATCTGCGGATCATGATGCAAGCCGTCAATCTCGTGGATGGTATTGTCCAGGTTGAGGCGATCCACAGTCAGGAAAACCATGATGCCTTCGTTGGCATAGGTGCGTCCCTGCGAAGCCGAACTGGCGTCATGAACGCATGCCAGTCTCCATGAGGCATTCTGAGGAAGATGCCGGTAGATGATGCCCAAGTCCTTGTACTTCTTGTCTTGGGCACGCTTCACAATGGCGTTTGCCATCTTCAGGTGTTTGACCTTGGCTTGAGTGACAAAGGTCTGCAGGCGGCACACGTCCGCAATCAGGTCGATGCGGGTGGCCGTAAGCCACAACAGGCCGCCCAGGATGGAGCGGTACTTGGTGGTCTCCTCCTTGGTGAGAGAGCGCTCCTCGTCCTTGTCATTCTCAACCTCAGTCATCTTCAAGGAGCTTGTGAAGTCATATTGCTGGATGCGGTAGCCCTGTGCAACTTTCTCATACACCATGCCACAGTGTTGGAAGGGCATCTTTTCACGTGTCACCTTACCAAACTTCTTGGTGAATTTCTTGTGGAAGCTTTCCAGCATCTCAGGATTCGTGGCCACGGCAATGTCGTCCACGTGAGTGGTGAGAATGGTGCTCACCAGGCCATCGGTCTTCCAAAAGAACATGTTCTCGTCGAACACGGACTGTTGGCCACCAAGCTCCTCCACAAACTCATGCAAACACAACTGCCAAGCCAGGGGAGCATCGTTGAGACCATAGACCGGCTTGTTGCAGCCCAAAAGGTATTCGCTCATCTGAGCTTCTGGGATGTCGAAGCTCTTGTCCATCTTGGCCAATTGGCGCCAGACATTGGCTGGTGGAATGATGGCCACCAGGCGTCGAGGAGAGACGCCTCGCTCACGCAGCTTCTTCCGCACCTGGTCAAATGACAGGCCTTTGAGGAAGGCCCCGGAGACATCCAGTGACTCAATCTCCAGGTTCATGGCAGCAGCCAAACTGACCAGAATCCGTTGTGACAACCTTGTAGCTGTCGTAGAGCGAGTGGGCATTGATGCCTTCTGAGGATCCAAGAATCCTCTGGCGCACAGCCGGCTCTTGGCTTTCATGGTCTTGTCGGGGTTCCTCTTGAACTTCCTGACCCATGTGCAATCAACGATGACCATGTCTTCCGTCACCTGGCTGATGTGCATCTTGAAGAATGCTCCTTCATCCACAAACTGCTTCAGCTCTGCAAAATCCGAGAGCTCAAAGGCGTCCCAATGCGGTGCCAACTTCTCTTCTGTCATCACGTCAGTGTCGGCATCCACTCGAAAGATCTCTGTGGTCCTCATGTCCATGTAGAGGATCTCTTCAGTCTTCCCGTGGAGGTGGAAGATGTAGTGCCTGGGACGTGGTGAGCTCGGCGTGGCTGTCTTCTCTGGTGGAGTCCTGTTGTACTGCATGATGAGGGAGTGATTGTCAAACCAGATCTCGTCACTCGGGTAGTTGACCTTGAGTGGTCGCTTCGTCATCCACCATAGAGAATTCAGGAGCAGCTCTTGTTCTGTGGGACCTTCATCTTCTGCATACTCATAGCGCGCCTTCTTCTTCTCAGGTGCCATGACTATAGTTCTTGTCTCAGGGCCATCTCGCTTTCGAGACTCTGAGGTGTCCATAGGATCCTGTTGCGGTGCTTCAGGAGGTCGTCGTGATGTGATCTGTGCTGGGGGCGATTCCTCATGATAGATGGTGAAGTAGTACATATAGAGGTGACAAACATCTTCCAGCACTGTATGCATGATCTTCTTGAGCACCAAATGACTGTCTCCATTGTGCTCCATCATCACGTACTGCTTGGATCCTTTTGGCCATGAGATCAAGACGCCTTTTGAGAACTTTGGAACATAGACCTGCTTGACAGCTCTTCCATAGCGAATGCCATGCAGCTCTTTCTTGCTGAAGAAGGATGCCACTCTTCGTGCTTTGGCCAAGTATTCATTCTCTTTCTCTGTCATCTCGGCAGGAACCTTGGCCCATTCTAGAGAGGCATTTGCGGCATTCTTGAGAAGAAAGCCAATGGTGTGCAGCTTGTAGGGATCACTCTCTTCAACCATCTGCTGCAGCGAAAGCAGATCCTGTTCACAAATCTCCTCCAGGTTGTCGGCCAGGCAATGAGAAAAGAAGCTTCCTCGATAGACCCGGATGTGGCGCAGACTCATGAGATATGGTCGTCCCTGGTACTCTACGATGCATGTGCCATCGGAGTCGTTGATCTTCAAAAGAAGTGCTGGACCTCTCCATCCATAGTTGCCATCATCTCTGTAGATCTCAACTTGCGTGGAGCCTGCAATGAGATTGGACAGGTCCAGCTTCTCAGGCCGAGTTCGGCCGGCACGCACGATCCTGTCTTCTAGGATGGATGCTTGTGCTGCTTGAAGTGCGATCTGTCTGAATCGTGCTGCACGTTCGAAGGGAGACTGATCCATGTCTGCGCTTGCCACTGATAGTGGTACTTCTTCAACATCTAGATAGCCGCGAGGAAGGATGCCGAAGACCATCATGGAAGGACTGTATCCTCCAATGTTCAGTGTGAGGTTATGTGCCATCGATGCTTCTGCCGCCAACTCATCAGGTTCAGGTGTGATGGAGAACCTTGCAGCTTCTGTCGCACACTTGGCCATGGTCATCTTCAAGAGGCCAATATGTCTTTCCACCATGCCCGTTCCAGTGTGCTTCTTTCCAGCTGCTCCACTCGTTGTGCCCATGGGAACACGTTCGATGCCAAGGCGATCAAACTCAGGAGCAGCTTCTTGCGACATGAGAGCACCTTCTTGGTCACAAACAATTCTCTTGGATGGCCCAAAATAGCGGAACCACAGCTGCATCATCGATTCCAGAAAACTGCTCAGCTCACGTGACTTCAATCGTCCAGCGACCTTGTAGCGAGTGGCTTCGTCCACAATGCAGATGAACAGATCAGAACGCCACTGGAAGAAGTCGACTTGGAGCACCTCATTGAAATCTTTTGCAAGGCCACTCTTGACCTGAGGACGTCTTGTGGCTCGGGTGAAGCGCCTGCAGACAGCGCATGCTGAAACCACTGTCTTTGCCAATTGTAGAACTTCAGGAGGCATGCCACAGCGAGCCAAGACGTTCTTGAAGTCCATCACGGGACAATGCCACATTCTTTCATGGAGTCCCAACAGAAGGCGTTTTGCTTTTGCTTCATCTGTTGTGGTCAATGAGGGCAGTTTCTTGAAGATGCGGCGGAAGTCATAGAGAGGCTTGATGGTGGTGCTTGCTTCGCCTTCATCCGCCTCAATCACTTGGACTTCTTCATCTTCATATGGAACTGGCATGACCTCATCTATTGGTTGAAACTCTTCTGCCGGCTCTTCTTTCACTTCAACTCTTGGAGGAGCTGGCGTACTTGGTGCTGGTGTGCCAGGAGCAGGTGTCTTCGATGCCGGTGTACCAGGCATAGGTGTCTTTGGCGCTGGTGTGTCAGGCAGAACCGGTGCAGGATTCTTTGATGAGCTTGCTGAAGGATATTTGCCGAACACGCACACAAGCCAATCCTCATCGAAGTCGACTGGCTCATGACATTGATGATGTGATAGCTCACGAAGATCCTCCAGCGGCAGCAATCTCCAGGCTTCAATGTTGCCTCGAATCATCAAGCGGAGAAAAGCTTCCTCAGCCTTAAGATGTGGCGTCGGCACCGGCTTCGTCCATGGCTGTAGATGCGCACAGACTCCAGAGACGGTGATCTGCTCTTTGAAAACCTGTCGGATCCATGCTGTTGTGATGGGATCACGAAGCCAGTGGATGTAGTCCTTTTCCTTCTCCTTCACATCGAATGCCGCCATGCTCTCTGAGAGGATCTTGTAGAGGGCGTACTTGAGGAGAGTCGCCTGCTCGCTGTTGAAGCCAAAGTCCGCACCAGTTGCCAAAGTGCTTTTGGCTATCTTGCTATTTGTCATTGCTTCACGGCGGAAGGCATCCATGAGGTTCTCTTCCTTGGCTGCGGTCTTGGCCTTTCTTGAACGAGGATCCTCATCAGGATACTTGCCATATCGGCATTCACCAGGCATGAAGGTGTGCTCCATGTGTCGTGGTGCAAAATGTCCAAGACTGCAGCGCTCGCACTCCCAGTACACCTGGCTCACGAAGTTCACGGCCTTCTTGATGTCCTTAATGATGGCATGACATAGCTTCCGTGGATACACCGAGGCAAGTGTCGTTCTGTTCTTGCCATTGACTTGTCCTTGGAGCCAGCCGTGAGGTTTGCCGTGTCCTCCACATCGTAGCAGGCATCGTTGTAGAGTGCGGTTCGACTGAAATCCTGTTGGCTTCAGCACTGGAGAACCATCCTCATTCATGGCGCCAAACTGGCATTGATCTGTCCTCTGTCGTTCTCCAGGAAGATCAAGATGGTTCCATAGTGCTGATGACCAGGGCTGTTCAAGCATGAACATCTTGCGTTGTTGATGTTGCTTCTTGCACATCTTCTGCAGCTCATCGAGTGCCGGTTTCTCTTCTTCTCTTTCTCGAGCTGTGTCCTCAGGATCTCGACTGTTCGAAGACACAGACCAGGGCCTGCAGTTTGGTGAGCCCATCAGGCACTCTGGTTCCAGTTCTGCATGAACACGTCGAAGTAGTGTCTGATGTGGTCCATAGCCGATGTCCCAGCCATAGCGCATGTCTACTGGGAAGCAGACTGTCAGGCCAGAGAGCAAAGCCAGAAGAGATAGCCTTGCCGATCCAGAGCACACTTCCCACATGTGGAACTTCCTCTTGCTGCGCTTAGCTCGCTCAAGCCAGGAGAGACAGTTCTGTGGCGTGACTGGTGCTCGCTTCAAATGGCTATAGAACTCTTCGGGCACAGCCTTGTAGAACTTCTTGAGGTAGGTCCTTTTGTGGTCTGAGATGTGCTCGGGAAAATGGTCATCCTCATAGTGCTGAAGCTCTTCTTCATAGAAGATGTGGTCCTCAGCGTCGGCGATGCTGACCTCGATGTGCTCATCATTTGCTGCCTGCTTCTTTGGAGTCTCAACCTTCGGATAGTGGTCCTCCTTGATCTCGAAAACAGTCATTCCTGTCCATTTCTTCAGCAGCATCTTTTGGGCAGTGTCATCATTGATCCATGTGTCGCAGATCTCTTCCGTGGAGCCGTCATCGTAGAGGATGTGTGAGGTGCGAGTGATTTCCAGAGATGAGAGCTTGTCTGGAAACTTGCTTGTCTGCGGCGAAAAGAGGGCTTGACGGCTTCGAACATGATGTCGGACCCAGTGTCCATCATGTTTCTGCCAGTGATCTCGATGATGATGCTTTGGTGATGGCATCAGCACTGCTGCAGGTGGAGGTGGATCATCTGGTTGTGGAGCATAAAGTTCATCGTGTCGTAGCTCTTGAGTGCGAGGTTGTAGAGCATGATGTGTTGCCTTCTCTTCACTCCGCTCAAGCTCTGCGTCGGAGGGTGCCGAAGAGACTGCTGTCTGGAAGCAATAGCGGAGATGGCCAGCGCAGTCACTCCATCTCTCTTGTGCTTGCTGTTGGACTTGTCCAAGGAAGTGCACTGCTTTTCTCTGATCCTCCTTTCTCACATGCTGCGTGCCATCGAGCGGGATGATGTAGTGTCCTGAGTCAGTCAGGAGCAGCCGAATCATGGTAGGCTGACTTGAGGAGTTGTCTGTGTGGCAAACGAGCAGTCCATCATTGTTCTGGAAGAACTGTGTGAGCAGCACTGCTTTCATCGCTCTGAGGCTTGGGTTCCCGATCAAGGCTGGACACAATGAGCCTTCTCCTCCAATGACATCGGCTGAGAAGGAAGCACGATGATTTTCGTCCAAGCCGAACTCAAAGGTCACCTCAGCCAAGGTCGAATCTCCTTTGCCGGAGATTCCCGTCACGGAGGTGCTCCGTTCCTTCCAGGTGATGAACTTGTCCAAGCCGGAGGGCTTCAAGCAGCTGTCCACCAGATCTCTGAGTGTCTCGCTTCCAATTAGTCCAGCGGCTGCGCCAGGATCTACCAGTAGACCTCGTCGTTGACGGCCAGCCACTGTGTGGTACGAGCTGAGGGTCACATCGTCCACGGCTTCATGATGGATCATGACCGGGAAGTTCAAGACCTTCTTAGACGAGAGTGCTGTCTCGGTGGACTCACTGCTCTGCTCAGCTGCTTGTTCACGATGGCGTCGCAGAAAGTCTTCTTCTCGACTGATGTCAAAGTTCAGGACGGCAGGGTTCTCATCGGGCGTTGATGAAGCCGCAGCAGAAGGGCCAGTGAGATCAATGCCAAACCTTGCATGGTGCAGTTGTCTGGCTTCTCTGATGCTCTTCGTGGGACTGTTGTCAGCTTCATGGGTGAAGACGGTGGAGGTCATGTAGTTCTTGCCTTTGCCCTTGCTGAAGTCACGAGACCAGGGAGCAAAGCCTTTGCCTTTGCCTCTGAAGCCACCTTTCTTGCCTTTGCCCTTGAAGCTGCTTCGCTTGCCTTTGAACTTGCCCTTGCCTTTTCCTTTCTGCCATCCACGACCATCTCGATGTCCTGAACTGCCTTTCTGCATAGGGCATGAAGAAGCATTGTGCCACTTTGATCCACAGACAGTGCATCCCAGGCCCAGAGAGCCTTTTCCTTTGCCCTTGTAGTAGTCCTCGGTCACGGATGGGGATGCGGGATCATTGAGGTTCGCTTCTTCTGACCATTCGTGGCTGGTGTCATTGTCCTGCCAGTAGTCCTCTGCCCAATCATAGCCAGTCCAGTCATAGACATCCTCAAAGCTCTCGTCTTCGCCGTAGTAGAGCTCAGGCCACCAATCTTGCCATGGGTCGTCTGGTGGATATTCTTGCCAGTAGTTCTCATTGGTTGACGACCATGGATCTTGGTGACTCTCGGAGTCATGCACGGTCCAGTCCTGGGCGTAGTCCTCTTCAATGCTGTAGATCTTAGATCCCGACGGAGCCTCATAGTAGCTCTGGCCTTGGTCTTGTTGTCGTGAGGCGAGTCGTAAGGCCAGATTCTTGGCGTCATCGAAGCGCCGCATGTCGCCATGGATCTGGAGCAGGATGTCTTCCACATGCTTCTGAGGCAATTGAGATGCCCTGAAGAAGAGGAAGGTTTTGGCGACGTTGTTGATCTGGAGCCCGGCGTGTGTGATCGCCTCTTCAAGCTTGAGGTTCCACTCGACAGCGAATTCTTGAAGTGAGAGTCGTCCTCGTCGCATGTCGAAGAAGGTCTCCAAAGATCTCGTCGCCTGAACCTGCTCGGCGTCACCAAAGGCCTCCTTCAGCGCGTTCATCAGCGCCTGGACTCCAGACGGGATGGCATGTTGCAGGATGATCGCCTGGTTCGTGGGGTCACGAACTTCCTCGACTGCTAACCTGACCAATGCAGCGTCTCCAACGTCCACGTTGCCTAATGGATCAGGAAGTCGAAGGGAGTGAGCGATCGTCTGAGCTCTGCCCTGCAAACGGCCCGCGATGAGCGGGCCAACCATCTCGTCTGGTCCTTCGAAGGTCCTGTACCACATACGGATTCGCTCCATGTACAGCTTCAAACTGTATGTGGGATCACCAGGACTCCATCCAGGAGGAGTGTCCTTGCGGAACTCACCGAGTGGGAGTCCGCCTGGAGGCGGTGCCGCCTGTGTCATGGCAGCGAGCTCCTTCGCGATGTCCGGGATCGCTTCGTAGAGCTCGAAGAGGTGGTTGTTGGCACCCAGGAGGGACACAAAAAGAAAAGCGCAGGTCGAAAGGGAGGCCGCCACCATGTGCGGAGGCGCAGGATGCAAAATGCAAAAAAAAGACCCTGGATGGCGCGGTACGACCGATCCGAGGGGTGGAGCCTCCACTGAAGGAGGCTCCGCTACCAAACACGGTAGCACTCACTTTGTGCCTAAAGGTCGACCTGCGTATGTCGGGGTGAAAACCTGTGCATGAAAGTTCACTAAAACAACACTCCAAGAAGTCCAAAGTAGAGAGCAATCCGAGTGTCCCATTGCTCAAACTGCCCTTTGAATGCTCAGCAACTGCCACCTGTCCCAGGGTACTGTCAGAGACATTGTCAGACTCAAGTGGCACCGAACGGAAGCCCATATACATCTGCATGTCCTCCAGGCAAAAAGGCCGGATCAACGACAAATGCTTGGCCCTTGCAAGTCAAGTGCAGGTCATTTTGTCACCTTCAGCCTTCTTCATTCATGTGGATTCATGATGTCGTCAATGAGCTGTTGAAGTTTCAGGGGCTCCAATTCACAACACACAGAATCTCCTGGTTCAAACTCACGACGAAATCCCTATTCCCATCGCAGTACTCGGACTTCACCGCAAGCATGCTGTCAGCAAGTGGAAGTACCCAGCTGATGAATGGCGCCAGCACGACCACGACAAACAAGCACCCGACCAAGCATGATTCTAGTTGACCCCACCTCCGAGTGAATCGTACCTTCACGGGCTCAAGTTCATATATCGCGGCCTGGACTCTTTTGGGAAATAGCATCGTGAAAATCATCTCGTCAATCTGCAGAATTGCTTCCAGTGCAACTGCATTTAAGATAAGATCCGTTATGTTTGTAGTTCGTGCCAGCCATTGGGTGCCAGCATACATCAAGCTGATAGCTACTGCAGTCCGTGCAAGCCGAAAAAGCAAATAGACTGAAAAGCGGAGATAGGATATAGACAGAAAGCCTTGGCGAGAAATGCCGTGGCGAAACAAATCAATCACAAACTGCAAAAACACCCCTTGACCTGAGCCACGGACTGCCGTTGCGGACGACTGTCGTCCCGGAACGTGGAATCTGAGCAGCTGCCACAATAGAGATTCCAATAGCACGGAGCTCCCCACTCAAGACGACGCACCATAGCATGATGCAGAGGGTGCAAAGGACGATACCTGGTGGAACCATCGCTAGTTGGAAGTCCCCTGCGTCGATCCCCAGAAACTGGTTGATCTCCTCGATGAGCTCAGCTTGACCGGTGGACAAAATCAAAGCACCGTCTGCATTGCCTCGGCTTTCAGGTTTGATCTGGTTGAGGTGTGCAACAATTTGAAGAGACTGCGCTTGCCGCATGCCCCAAGAATATCTCATGCAGCTCCAGCCACAGACTCGAGAGACAAGACTTGTCAGTGCTAAGTCCATGTACCTGAGACAAAGACGAGTAGACTGGCAAGACTGTGGTGCAAATTCCGAGAGTTCTTCACACAGTGCAAGTCACTTCGGATTGACGGGAAGTATTCCTCATACTGTGCACATCACATGCCTGTGACTGCATGAGTTTCTGTGAGGCCATTGGCGGCCGGGCAACTTCACATCGTGTGCAGAGCCTGCCCTCCAGTGCCTTGCTGCCTCCACCTTGAAAGAGAAGGGACTGGCAATATCATCTCACCAGCTTCATATCTTAGCAGTTTTAACATCCAGTACACTATGCCAAAAGTTGCCAGTTCTGTGGCAATCCGGCCTGTTCCTCCATGCTTTCTCCCAAAAAACTCTCTGTTGTTATGACGGCAATAAAGAACACCTGCATCAAAGTTCCTTGCACAGGGTAATCAAAAATACTCTCACTCAAGTTAGTATGGTTGCATTTGTGCACCTGGGAAGTCAGACTTGGTGACGTTGTGCCGTTGCAGTTGTTCTAAAAACTTAGCAACTCCAGAAGCACTCATAAACTGCCCAATCTCGTCAAGCTGCCCAGCACTGTGAGAAGGCAAGCTATGGTCAAGTCCAACCATCCTGCCCTGCTGTGTCCAAGCACTAGTGACAGGTTCCAAACCTCACGCAGCTCAAGAGTTGGAGAATCTGAACTTCCAAAGAGCCTTCCATTGTGAAAAAGACTCTACTGACTCTACTGAGGGTCCCAAGTGTGATTTAAATTCCCCTGAGCCAAGAATCCGTCTCCGCAAATGGAATAGGTTCTTCATCGATGGCCCCCTCACCCTGACAAAGTCGAGAAGTCGGAGCAATCTGTTCAGGAATCTTGCGTCCAGAAAGGTTGCTTTAACTTGCACCGGACCAAATTGTTTGAAGCTGGCAAGCTGGCGTGTGCAAATGCGCAATTTCATGTTTCTTGCAAACGGCAAACATGCCCACTCCCTGGGCAGCCTACATCTGCGACCATCTTGGTGCTGGGTGTGGGCCACATGTCAATACAGTCTCCATTGATTCGTTTGTAGGAGGCCATTGCTAGTAGGTTGTTTGCCCGGAACTCTGAAAATGAACTATTGTAGATATACTTGCAATGTTGCTAGTATGCAAGTAAGAGCCATTGGCGCCTCAAGATCATTGACCTCCTCCTTCCACTTGGCAAACCCAACGCCTTCAGGATGGACCACGGTTGGCACTACTGGCACCGTACCAGGCACCAAATAGCCCCCAGGCTTCTCAGCTGGTTCAGCCTCAGCCCTTTCCATTGGTTCTGGCTGCTCGGCCAGTGCCAGTTTGCCAGGTAGTATATCATCCAATCTCCTGCGGGAGTACAAAAAGTCAAATCCTTGCTGCAGTGCATTCTGTTTCGGTGGTGAAAGCAGTTTGATGCCTGTATTGGTGCTCTCTCTCTCTCTCTCTCTTTCTCTCGCGCGCATGACTTGTCACTGAGCCGTCTCACAGAGACGCCCGACTGCAACTTCCCCCAAAAGGCCGGAGGCCAAGGGGCAAGACAGAACGGACGGGGGAAAGCTAAGAGCGAAAATGATTCAGTCCTCAGTTTCTCCTCGATGTGGTCGATCTTTTGTGCCAAAGGTTGCACCATGAATCGCATCTCATTCTGCAAGCGCCGCTCAAGAGCCGCCACCTGCGCAAATGCTTCAATGCCAGCCAAATCGAAAGTGAATTGAACTATGCGCTCCTCAACCCCTCCAACACAGTGCCTTTTTTTCCAATTTCACGGCCGACATGCTTCCGGGAATGTGCCCCGCATATAGTCTGATCTATGTCTGATTTATAAACACCAAGTGACCAAGTGTTTCCTGACACCGCATCGTAAACGGTCTGATTTGTTTCTGGTGCATCTGATCTGCAACAATCTTTTTGTCACTTTAACCGGGCGTCGTGTCAAACAGCCGAGAGGAGCTGCAGCAATAAACCATCGTTCATCGCGGCAACATATTGTCTTGAGCCAACTGCCCTTCAACGCGCACAAACGGCAATGAGTCCTTTACAAAGTACGAGCTGAAGAGGCAGCTAAAGCCATGAGAGCCTAGCAAGCGTCTTCTGCATGTGCAAATCATCCACGCAATCCAATGTGGGGCTTGTCACGATGGTTCCTTAATGGTCATATTGTGAGCGTCCATGGTCCAAGATCACAAACGCCTGTGGCCTGTGGCCCATTGTGGCCCCAGAAGCCTCGAATTGAGCAGTCTTCGCTCATGCTTGGATGTCACACGTTGCCCGCGCAACAGCCACTGGCAGCCCGCTCCAACACCTGCCGAACTGAGCGGAGGAGATACCATGCTAATCAGCCAAAAGGCGAAGGCGCCATAGCACGAGCACTTTGAAGAGGATGAAAAGCGAACAAGCCCTGAAGAAACTTTCCAGCGGCAGATTGCGAAGAATCGCCCTGCAGAGAGCCTTTTGCCCAAGGGAGCGCCTCGCCGGAACAGGGCAACAATAGGACGAGTTCTCTGTGCTGGAAGCATCTGCAAGCAGTTACTCATGGGTGTCAAGTACCACAAGCAACAAGGCAAGCTCCAGCAAACTCCCCGTCGAAAGAGCAAACAGAGGGGGCCCTCCATTGCACGGATTTCAATGTAGCCACGGCCTGGATTCATGGATGACATCTGGGCAAATTTGGTGATCGGACGACGGGCAACCATCCCTGTCAGTTGACTTAGTTGACTATATAGGTCCTGAAGTTTTCATGGTTGTTTGGCTTTTGAAGGGCAGAGAGAGAGAGAGAGAGAGAGAGAGAGAGAGCCGTAGCCATTTTGGCTCAAGCCATTTTGGCTCAAGCCATTTGGCTCAAGAGTGGCTCAAGCCCCTGGCTCAAGGGTCAGGAGGCTCAAACCGGGTGCCTGGACACCTTGTACGGCACTGGTGCTACGAGACTGAGGCTGACAGGGTCCTATCCTATACCCAGGGCATCTTTGCCTTTGCTAGTCATAGAGGTTGAGGAGGAGGCCGCGCTCTGTGTTCTGTGAAGATGTGGGCAGGCTATCAGCAGGACTTTGTCAAGGTCAGGAGCCGCAGACACTACCTTGCGTGCCATGGCTGCAGCGCCTCATGGATTTGGGCTGACAGAGTCAATGAATCTCGCTGGGGCTGCAACAAATGTGGCACGCCATGGAAACCACAGGAGACGCGGACTGATAGCTGGTCACCCACCAAGAAAGCCAGGAAGAACAGAGGGCGGGACCGCACCAAACTTGAACCTCCCCCTGGGCTAGGAAACAGGCAGAAGTCGGAGGGCAATGCGATTGAGGCTGCACTGAGGAAGGCCTGGGCCACTATGCCAGCAGAGACTCAAGAGGCTTTGAAAGGGGCAGGCATTGACCTCACCCCTGAACCGGAGATACCACCATTGGAAGAGGTCTTGAAAGCACATTTGGAGTCCTTGCCCAAGGAAGTCAAAGATGTGGTGGCAGGATTGATCAAGCCGGCCCCAGCTGCTACGGTTGATGTGACAGGCCAACTGAAGGCAACAGTTGGGGAATTGAGACAACTGGCAACGAAGAAGCAGTCCTTGCAACGCAAAGTTGACCAGGCCAAAGAGCAGTACCGGGTGTTGCTAGATGAGCTGAAGACAGTTCAAGAGGCCATTGACAAGGAGCACAAACAGCTGGGAGACCAATCGGCTGCGTATGCTAGCAGTTGAAGGAGGAAGCAGTGCCGATTCCGCAGGCACATGAACATGTGCTTGACCCGGATGCAACAGAGCATGTTTTGAAGGCTCTTGGACAGGCAGGCATCCTTTTCAATTCGGAGCAGCAGAAAGAATTGGAACGCAATTTGGCCGAAACATTGGCCAAGCGACGAAAGACTGATGAGGCCCAATTGTGTGGGTAGCATCAGCTGGACACCTTGTGCTCGAAAAGATGGCGATGGGGTTGTTTCTCCTGCAGTGAAGGGGTCCTGGAGGAAAACTATGGGGTTGGCACCCAGATGTTTGGGTTCAGGGGTTGAGTCAAACAGATGGGAATGTTTGACTACTTGGAGAAGTGATTGGTCACCTCATCAAGCTTGGGGACATGAGCAAGGTGAAGGTGAGTTGATGCCAACGGTGATGGATGATGTGCAGTTCCAGCAAGGTGACTCCATGCATGTTGCCCTTCAAGGACTGCAGCCGTATGTGAATGTCACAGGTTACCCTGACACTCCTTTTCCATGTGAGTTTAGTGGCAACTTTGGCATCCACATGGGCGTTGATCAAGATTTTGCAATTTTGTTTCAACCAAAGGTAGGCATGCGCCATGCCTGCCGGGCCATGGGAGATGATGAGGCAGTACTGATGCACGATGCACCTGAGCCTGCCAGTCTTGCTGCAAAGCCAGACGGGAATAGGGCAGGCCAGAGAGAAGAGATGACTACAGAACAGATGAAAGTCAGTGGTCAGGAGAGGATAGGGGCACCGCCCTCCACGACCTCAGAGCAGCTGGGGAAACCCAGACTTGCTTCATGCGGGACCCTGAGTCCTTCTCCAATGACCACTGGCACTGGGGATAGCAACTATGCTCGAACGCAGCAATGTGCCCTCTTGGGAGGGGGCAGATTAGATCAAGATGACTACTTCATCCTTGAGGATGAGGATCGAATGAATGCAGACCTTCTCACACCAGGCCATCTGCAGGATAGGTTGGTGGTGTTGCAGCAGAGAGCACTAGAGGCCATCCAGGCCTTGCCGGCCAAATGCAGAGAGGATCAGGACTATGGGATGGTTGAGACCAGGGTATGGGGCTTGGAGGCCCTAAAGCACATCCTACGAATGCGGCTTGCACTTCAAAGCCATGTACAGCTGACCCGACCTGTCACGCAGGTCATTGACATGCCACAGACAAGTGAGTTGCTTGCAGCAAATTTGACCCTGACAATCCGCAATCCAGGCAATAGGTGCTATGCAAACTCGGTCCTCCGGATGTGGTGCTGGATGGGGGCGCATCATGACAAGCCTGGTGAGTTTTGGGGGCCGTCAACAAATTTGTGCCTTCAACTACTCCAGCAGGAGGACATACCGGACATCTTTTGGGCCTCTGAGATACAACCTGTTATTGCCAAGCTGGAAAACCCACAGGCACAACATGACGCCTCTGAATTTATGGTGTTGCTGTGGGAGCATTGGAGTCAAACTGGCATGCAAGGCTCATGGCACTCCCAGTTTGGAGGTAGAAACCATGACTTTGAGACCCTCCCGCTTTTCATCCGGATGCCTGTGGAAGCTGGGGATGGTGTCAGTTTTGAACAGCTGTTGCAAGAATGGGCGAACGAGGCCAATGGACAGTGCCTGGCAGCTGACGTCCAACACATTGTCTTTCATGTGGGGAGGTATCATCTGTGCCCCAGAGCCAAGTCGTGGGTCAAACATCACAACAGGCTGTACATCCCCTCGACTTTCAAGTGTGCACAGAGGACCTCGACGGGACATGGGGGGCAAGCTACATTTGCTCTCAGGGGTGTCATTGCCCATCAAGGGGAGGAGCTCATTTCTGGCCACTACGTCACTCTCCTGGTGGAAGGGGATGCGCTATGGTCTGTTGATGATGGGCAGTGTCCTCAAGCCCAGACGGCAGTCCCGGACATTTTCCAGACAGATGCAGTGATGATCTGGGCATCCAGGGCTGAGCATTCCCCTTTCTGGACTCGGGCCATTGGGACTTTTGAGAGGCCCATCAAGCGCCAGAAGCTCACAGGGGAAGGCATTGAAGTCTTTTACAGCAACATCACCCAGTAGTGGAATGGCCAAGCCAAGGAGTGGCTGCTGCAAACGGAGCACCATACAGTAGTCATGGTTGAGACGCACCTGCATGGACCAAAGATGGACCAAGCCAAAGCAGCCCTCAGCAGAAGTCGATGGCAAGCAGAGTTCATGCAGGCACATGAGACAGGGAGAGGAGGAAACAGTGGAGGACACCTTTTCTGCTGCCGAGAAGGGCAATCCGCCTACAGGCTGCATCACTATGACAAGGATGGCAATGGTTTCTTGGCCAATGTCCTCCAGAGGCAAAAGTGGGAGCTAGTGTTGGTGTCGATCTACCTCAAGTGTGGTGAGGATCTGAATTCCGTGGCCAACTCCACCATCTTGGGAGAAATGGCCGCCTTCCTGAGAGAACTTGCAGTGCCGTGGATAGTCATAGGCGACTTTCAGGTGCCACCTGAACAATGGGAGGGTCACCAGCTGCTAAATGTCCTGCAGGCTGAAGTTCTGTGCACGGGACAAGCAACAGTGGGCAGTGGAGCTGAGCTTGACTATGCCTTGGCTAGCAGGTGTGTGGTTCCTTTTCTGGAGCTCAAAGTACACTGGGATGTCCCCTGGAGACCGCATGCGGGCCTGATCCTTACGGTCAATCAAGCTGCTCCCAGACTCATCCTGCCGCAATTGACTCATTATGCGGCGGTACCCAAGTTGGAGGATGGCGCAAGGTCATGGGAGGATTTCAAGGCCTCGCCCAAGATTTTCTGGTTGGGAAGGCAGACAGGCCCCAAGGAGCAACAATGTGCAGAATGGTGCCATCAAGCAGAGCAGTATGTGCTTCAAAACCTGAAGGAACCGAAGCAAGGGCGGGGATGGTACTTGGCGTTGGAAATGAAGCCATTGCCGGCCACCAAGCCATTGTCACCGTGGAAGAAAGGAGACTTGGCGTATTGGGGGCAATTTTGCTCCATACTGTCCCATGTGGCCCACAAGGGCATGCTGACGTCCACATCCTTGGTCCACCTACGTACCAAGGCAGCTGACATTCACAAAAGATGGCAGGATGTGCATGGCAAAGAAGCCTTTGTGGCCGCGGTGGAGGCCTTGGTTGGTGGTGCGAGTTGGCCCATGACATTGCTGATCACAGGTGCTGAAGCTAATAGAGATTTTGCAAAGAAAGTGGCTCTGGAACTTCAATCCAAGGAGTTTCAAGTATGGTTGGCACAAGCCTCACTCAAAGGGCATAGCGGCATCTACAGAAGTCTCAAAGCACCAGATGCGGTCCATGTCAGGCCTTTCCGCAACATCCCTGTCCAGGACAGGCAGAAGATGAGGGAGAAGCAATGGTATGGGCAGTGGGAGGTGATTGACAAACCCAGGGCTTCGGGGGAGCGAGAGAGGCTTCGTTGGGAGGCCATTCAGCAGGCACGCCGATGGGAGGACTTGGATCCCCATGTGGTGATGAAGAGGTTGCAAAGGCTTCCCCAGAAGGCCTGCGGCCCGGATGGCATCAGCTACGCCCTCCTCAAGAACTTGCCCCTTGAAGGGGTAACTGACCTTTGCAACATGCTTCGGAACTGGGAACTTGCTGGAAGGTTGCCTGAGCAGGTGTGCACAACGTTGGTGTTGTTGCTTCCCAAAAAGCCGGACATCGAGCGTCCTATTTCTTTGACCAGTGTGCTGTACAGGACGTGGTGCAAGCTTCGATGGGACAAGTTGAAGCACTGGCAGTGCACCATTGGCCACCGGCTGCCTTGGGAACGGAGCCTTCCTGGCACACAAGTCCTGCATGTTGCCCTCATGCGCCTGCTGAAATGTGAGGTCAGTCGTGCTGTTGACAGGCATGTGATCAGCCTCCTAATTGACCTGCAGTGTTTCTACGACTCAGTGGAACTTGAACGGCTGTTACACCTCTGGGAACCGCAGGATTTCCCACCTGTGCACATGAACTTTCTGTATGAAATCTATTCTGGACCACGGTTGCTTCAAGCAGAGCAGGTTACAAGCAGCCCAGTACATTGCAGGAAAGGCATTCTGGCAGGCTGCCCCATGGCACCCCTTGTAGCCAAAATTGTCCTGGCTCCAGTGATTGAGCAGTTTGTTCGGGCACATCCGAAGGCCTCCATTGATGTCTGGGTTGACGACATTTCAGTTGACTTCAGTGGGCAAGATGCTTTTGTGGTGTGCAGGGAAGCCTTGAATGGATACGAGGAGCTCAAACACGGGCTTGAAGAGGCTGGCCTGACTCTTTCGGTCAGCAAGACAGGTTTCCTCGCCTCCAGCAATGAGTGCAAGAGGCAGTTGAATCTGACCAGGAGAGAAGATCAACCTCGCGCTCACGACCTCCTCAAAGATCTTGGTCTGGATTCGAGTGGAGGGAGGAGACGGCGCATTGGCACTCAACAACAGCGGCTCCTCAAAGGAAAAGGCAGACACTCCAAGCTGATGCACTTCAAACTCAGGTCTCGGCCAGTGAGGATACGAATCTGGAAGACATCAGTGCATGCGGCTGTCAGCTATGGCATGGAAGCTCAGGGCATTGCGCCTCAGAGATTGCGTGTCTTGCAAGGGCAATTGGCCCGTCATGGTGGTTTGCAGAAAGGAGGGAGCACCGACATTGTTTTTGACCAACACACCAAATTGCAGGATCCACGTGACACGGCCATCGAACGTCAGATGAAGGCAATGCACCAATTGGTGCAAGCATGGCCGGAGGCACAGAGGGGAGAGCTGGCAACAGCGTGGAGAGTGTCATGGAAGCGATTGAAGGCGGCTGCTCATCCTTGGATGGTGGTAGCAGGACCAATGGCAGCTCTGCAAGCCTGGCTCATGGAGATGAAGTGGGATGCTGCTGTGCTTGATGACTGGGTGAAAGCGCCACAAGGTGTCCGACAAGTGGCTCAGCTCAATATAGAGTACCCTTGGCCCTATTTGCACAAGCAACTTCAAGAAGAGTTGATGCGGCAACGAGCCCACCGAATCCAACAGCTGGAACATTGTTTTCCTTTGATGCGGAAGCCGGACTGGACTACATACCACAAGGTCATGAAGAAGCTGACAGGTGTAGCCAGAGCAGCAGTTGATGCCTGGACCCAAGGATCCCTTCGCACACATGTCAGTGGAGGAAGGGTGGTGTGTCCCATGTGCAATGTCCCGGTCACGATGAAGCACCTCATCTGGGAGTGTTGCTACCATGAGGAGGACTTACCAGATGACTGGCAGAGACTTATTGCAGCCAATGAGGAGACCATGCTGTGGGCACGGGGATTGATTGAAACCCCGGACTATGCCCCTCTGGTGGGGGTGGACTCATTGCGCACCACTGGGATTTTGACAGAAGGTTGGCCGATGAGCATTGGACCTAGTCACCGGGTTGCAATTGGAGTCAAAGCCACATGTCAGGATGCTCGAGTCCAGAAGTTTGCAGTTGCCCTCATGGTGGGACACTGGCATGAAGGTAGCTGGCAGGTGGTTGGTACATGCACGGCGTTGACCCCGGGCAAGGCCAGCGAGGCCAGGGCATGGGTTTTTGGCTGTTGGCTGCTATTACAAGCCTTTGTTGGGCGGCATCAAGTTAACCTGCCCAACAGAAGTGGGTGGCAGGCTTTGCAGAAGGGCCCCAAAAGTGTCTTGGTCGCTGATCTTTGGCACAATCTGGCAGCGCATCAGTGGAGCAGGTTGCGTGCTTTACATGTGCCACCCAAGCTCCTGCGGGAAGCGCAGGGTGATCAGAGGGCATGGATGCAGTATCAGGAGGCGCAGAGGTGTGCAACACAGCGGGCAGAGCAGGAAGTGCCGGCTGCTCTGGTCCAAACACTGCGGAACAATGATGAGTGGCACAAACAGGTGTATTTGGTGGCCTCGGCCAGAATTGCGGCCATCCTCCAAGATCAGGAGCACTACATGCATGACAAAATGGCTGCAGTTGAGGCTGACTTCAAGATCAAACCGAAAGCACCCAAGGGCCGCATTGAGGTGATGCAACAACTCACACAGCTCCAGGCAGCTGCTGGGCAACATCAATGGCAGCTGAAAGGGAGTGGAGTGAAATGCCGGGCATGTGGGATGAACATCAAGGCATGTTCAACGCATGCAGAAATTGAGAAGAAGGATGGAACCATGTGTGCTGGCTTGATGAAGAGCACGCTCACACAGCAGATGACACAGCTCGTCGAGGAGACTGAGCAGCTCCCGGATGAGACACCGGGACATCGCTGGGTTTTGAGGTCCAGTGCCTTTAGCTGTAAGAAGTGTTGGCAAAAGGTGGCACGCAGATGCGGCAAAGATGCACTACAGGTCCTGGTCAGTTCTCCCTGCAAGTTTGAACCAATCCATGAAGGGGATCTTCGGCTTCGCACCCGGCTGCACCACAGTCATGCTTTCTGGAGAAGAAGTGAGTGGATTGCATGCGCAAAGTGCGGTCGCACCACCAAGGAAATCGATGGCAAGGTGCAAACGTGGACCTCCCAGCCGTGCAAGCATGGGGATGGCCAGAGAAAACTCTCTTTTGGGCCAAGTTCGAGCAGCTAGATGCTGCTGGTTGTTTGCAGATGTGCCTTCAAGGAGAATGAGCCTTGGGCATGTCGACAGCCGCTTTTGGCCTTGAACACAGGCTGCGGCTTGAAAGCCGGAGGTGGAAAAGAACCGAGAAAAACAAAAAGAGAGAGAGAGAGAGGAGAGCAGGGGGGGGAAGAGAAAACACAATTTGTTCTGCCTGCTGAGCAGGCCTGGGCGATGAAACCAATTTGGCAGAGCCTGATGCTAAAACACGCGAGCAAGCCAAAAGGCAAAGCCCTGCAAGATGCATAGGAAAGTGAGGCTAGGTAAGCCACGCCTCACGCCGCGTTAAACAACTACATACAGCTAACTATGGCAAAGGACAAGCACGCAAATAAATGGGCACTATAGCGGAGAAAAAATGCATAAATCCAACCAACCCAGGCAAAAATTACCCGGTGCAAACGAAGCCTTAATTCCAAGGCGCTTTGTTGAAGTGTTATATATTTGTCGCTTTTCTGCAGTGAAAGGGACTCTTGTACAACGTCACACCTCGAAAAAACGACATGTTTAGGGCGGAATCGTGAAAAAACACCATTTGTCCTGCTGCCAAGTCTGCATTCCGAATTGACGCACCTCTATTGGAAGTTTCTCACGTAAGTCATGACATTTGCATGATGATACGACAGTTTGCTCGGCAAGATTGCCTTTACCAAAGCCCAATTGGAATCTATTGTTCCGGTGTGTACAGAGATCGGGTCAACAAACTGACCCTTTGCGTGGGACGCTGCAGCATGCAAGAGGTTTAGCTTTCTTGCCCTGGTGAGATAGCACTTGGCACATGTGTGCATGTAGCTTATCCTGGGTGCACTTGCTATCGGACGTCGTTGGCCCCGCACCCCCAAAAACCCCCATCTTCCAACGCGTGTGCGCATTTAGCTTCATCCTAGTTCCAATTGCATTCGCACCTCATTACATTAACCCCCCACCGAACCCCGACACCCGCCCAAAACCTTTCCATCTTCCAATATGCGCGTGCGCATGTAGCTTCAGCTTAGGCGCACTTCCCATCGAAGGCCGTTAGCCCCCCCCACTCAACCCCCCAACCCCTAAAACCCCCCAACCAACGACAACAAAAGGCGTACAAAAACACTTACAAACCCACCAAAAAGATCCCCTATGAAATAACGGTGAATGTCCGGAATCAGAATCTTTGGTGATAAAACGAAAAACCAACCTCAAAGGCAGAATGCCCCACCAAAGAACCATTTCAACTTATTGCAGTGCTGAGAACCTGTTCCCTATAAAGCTGTTTTTGTCAGTAAATGTTGACGCTGGGAAGCAATGGTGCAAATCCAAGGTTGAACTTGATTCTATATCAGAGAAGTGGGGGCAACATGAAGGTTGAAAGTGAATTTTGTTACATGATTGGGCAAAAGTTGCACAAAAGGTTGATTGCGATTTTACAGGGACATGTTTGAACACTGCAGGGTTGAAATTGATTTTAAAAATGGAATAGTTCAACCTTTTGGGCATCATGAAAGATCAACTTGTGAATGCACAGGTTTTTAGTCTAGCTGCTTTCAGGTGTGTTGACATCTCATTCTAGATGAAAAGTGTCTATAAACCCGGTGGTCATTTTGAGCTGGACCTCCCAGATATATACTATAAGGTTAATTCAGCAAGGGGTCCCAGAGTTAACGCTCCCACTTCTACGGCTCATAGAATGTGAAATATGGCGCCCCAAGGCGCCCCCACACCAACCCACACCAAAGCGTTCCCGCCGAAAACATCCCCACACCAACCCTCCCCATTCAACCACACTCTTGTTGGATGACAAACTTGTGAGAACGACGACAATCTTGTGAAACTGATCACAGGAGATGATGGAACAAGAAGAAGAAGATGATGATGATGATGATGATGTTGAGGATGATGGTGATGTTGATGGTGATGATGAAGTTCTCCAGTGCAATAAAGCATTACTACGGTTCTCGGGCCGCGGACAAAAATGAGCAACACTGCCAAAGGCCCCGCATCCCCGCAAAAAGATCAACTCCAGACCACCCGTCATAAAGACCCACAAACCATTGTGCATGTATTGGGATGTGGGATGCCCTTAACTAACCTCACACACACTTGTAGAAATGCGTACTGGCTTGAAAGCGGTTTGCCACACGCCGGCCTAGGTTAGCATTTCCTAAGGGCGCAAGTAAGAACCACCGAATCCTGGAGGTCTTCAAAAGGAGAGAGGTCCAAAAGCTCAACTTGGCTGCACATAGACGGGGTTACAGGGTTACAGCCCATTTAAAAGCAACAAACAACAGCATCTAAATCAAGATGCACCTGCACATAGAGTGAAGAATCTCAGCAAGGATTTTGAATAAATCCTTCAAAAGGATCAGATCGAGACGACAGGATGACGACAGGATGACGTTGTACGCTCTTGTCTGCCGCGTGCACTAGCCCGTGACGGAAAAGTAGAGTCACAGCTTGTGAACACCACAAAGGAAAGCAGGTAGTTCGTCTTTGTTGGCTGGAGACATCTGAAGCACACTCCAGCCCCCTGCTATGCAAGTAAAAGGGGTGCACGCACACACACTTATGATTTTGTGAACTGACTTGACAGCGGGGCCACACGCCAGCCTAAGAAACCAAATCCTGAAAAGTCCAGGAGAACCCTATGGAGCCTGGAGGTCTTCAATAGGAGAAAGGGCCAAAAGCGCAAGACCGAAAGCGACGAGCAGGTCGAGATGACGTCGTACGCTCATGTCTGCCAAGCTCATTAGCATGTTACTGGAAATTGGGGTCAAAGCTTGTTCAAAAGTTCAAACAGCAGGTACGTGCAGCTGATCAGGCTGCACCTGAGGTCACCATAGAGAGCTTCGTTGGGCACAGCTCTATGGGCCTCCTGTGCCTCCTGCTCAAAACAATTCAAAAAGAATCCCTGTGACTACAAGGGGCGCACACACACACACACACACGCCTCCCCAAAGAAGGCCACTCTTACCTAGTAGCGTCCTTGCACCTAGTCCCACTCTAAGGTCCCGACAGGAGGGAGGGGTAGGGAGAGAAGAGAAGAAAGAAGGTGTTCCCAGCTACGACACAAGCGTCCAAAGCCACACCAAGAGAAAAGAATTGTTCCCAGCTATGACGAAAGCATCCAGGGACACCCAAACAAGAAGGAGGGAAAGGAAAGGAAAGGAAGGAGAAAGAGAGAGAGAGAGAGGGGGAAAAGAGAGGAAGAGGACAGGTGTTCCCAGCTACGAACCAGCGTCCAGGGACACACCAGGGAGAAAGGGGGGGACCTGAGTATTACATTCAGGAACACCACCAAAAAAAGGAAAGGCAAGGAAAAGAAGGTGTTCCCAGCTACGACACAGGCGTCCAAGGACACACCAAGAGGAAAGAAGGGTTCCCAGCTATGACGAAAGCATCCAGGGACACCCAAACAAGAAGGAGGGAAAGGAAGGAAGGAGAAAAGAGAGAGAGGGAAAAGAGAGGAAGAGGACAGGTGTTCCCAGCTACGAACAAGCGTCCAGGGACACACCAGGGAGAAAGGGGTGAACCTGAGTATTACATTCAGGAACACCCCAACAAGCGACGGGGGAAGAGAGGGGGTGGGGAGGAAGGGAGACTAAGCTCTCGACAGGTTGGGCCGCTGCGGCCACGTACGCCGTGCCAAAATGGCTGGCTGCTTAGACCGCTGCGGTCACGTACAGGCATGAGCCAGCTTGGAATTCAATAATCCGTCTGGTCTTGGCAAGTAACTTTGGCATAAGCCTCCTACGCCCGCTCTGGGCACGTACATCTCCGGGCAGGGGAGATAAAGACAAACCCCCGTTCGACGAGTCCACAGGGGGCACTCTTCGGGCTCACCCTGGGCTCTCACTAGGAGAGACACACTTATGATTTTGTGTACTGACTTGACAGCGGGGCCACACGCCAGCCTAAGAAACCAAATCCTGAAAAGTCCAGGAGAACCCTATGGAGCCTGGAGGTCTTCAAAAGTAGAAAGGGCCAAAAGCTCAAGACCGAAAGCGACGAGCAGGTCGAGATGACTTCGTACGCTCATGTCTGCCAAGCTCATTAGCATGTTACTGGAAATTGGGGTCAAAGCTTGTTCAAAAGTTCAAACAGCAGGTACGTGCAGCTGATCAGGCTGCATATCCTGAGGTCACCATAGAGAGCTTCGTTGGGCACTTGCTCTATGGGCCTCCTGTGCCCCCTGCTCAAAACAATTCAAAAAGAATCCCTGTGACTACAAGGGGCACACACACACACACATCGACACACACTCAAGATAAAGCGCGCTGAATTGGTCGCCCCAGGCCCTGAAGAAGCCTAAGTGAAATTACACCAGCATCGACCCCAAACAGCAGCGGCAGTCGGAGTTTTCCTTTTTGGCCGATCTCAGCCCAGCATCCAGACACGCCATGGAAGACAACGGGAGACAAAGCAAAATCATCTCAGCCCAGCATCCAGACATGTGATGGGAGAGGAGGGGAGACAAGGAGTGATCCCACACACGCCATGCAAAACAAAGGATGGAAAACAAAGGGCAACAAAGCAAAATCATCTCAGCCCAGCATCCAGACACGCCATGGGAGACAAAGGGGGAATAGGGAGACAATGCAAAATCATCTCAGCCCAGCATCCAGACACGCCATGGGAGACAAGGGGGGCCAAAGGGAGACAAAGCAAAATCATCTCAGCCTAGCATCCAGACACGCCATGGGAGACAAGGGCA
>CAXAMN010000226.1:490222-532613 GCA_963970005.1 Durusdinium trenchii
AGGCTTGTTGTGACGAGCCACCTCTGACAATGGAATGCCACCGCTGGTGTATGAGCTCTCCAGCGGCACGTCATGCATATGAGCATGGGCCTCAGACAACAAGCCCCGTGTGTTCTCAGCAATGTGAGGACCTGTCCGACATGTTGCAACCTTGGATGAGCTTTTTTCCCTTTTACTTCGAAAACGCACTGTTTCTCACGAGGCCTGGTCGGACAGAATCTTCTCAATGTCCCTCTTGACATCCAATGCCTTTGTGTAATCCTCACACTTTGCACGCGGCCATAGACAAGCAAATCTGAGAAACATCATGTGAGACATAATGATTAAATGTTTCCCACATTGACTGACATTAGACATTATGGTAGGTTATACTGACTGCATGCTTTGAAATGTAGACGGCCTCAGAGTCCAGCGCTGCTCGCTTCTGAGTCTCCAAACGTTGAAGCTGCAGCTTGAGGTTGGGATCCAAGTTCCTCAGCTTCAGCTTGAACATGCCAGCCTATCCAGGTCTGTGCCATCCTCTCCGAAAGCGAAGCAGAGATGAACCTCCTTTTGAAACGTCTGCGACAACAACTTCTGCACATGTTGACTCAGTATGAAGCGGAGCTTGTGATTCAAGGGGCTTATCTTGCAAAAGTCGCATTACACTGTCGGCTTTGTGGGTAGTTGCGGTCTGGCTTAGGACGCGGTCAATCTCTTCTCGGATCTCCGCAATGCGAACCTGGAGCATGCTCACGGCTGTTGCAAAGAAATGACTTCATTTGGATGGCCCTGCCTCTCGAAGGGTGTGCCAGAACTCGTCAGACATGAGGTCGCCATCCACACTCAAGTTACCCAGGTACGACTCAGGGCGCAAATAAGAATCGATCCTGGCGCACCGTGCAAGCAACCCGCCCTATGTCCAGAGCCCATCAATGACTGCAATTACCCGATCTCACCAAGGCAGCTCATCTTAATTCCAAACTTTGCTGACGGAGGCTATCAGATCTCATTGATCACCGCACAAACCACAGGCAGGGACTGAGGATGAAAATCTGATGGCATTGACCTACAGATTCCACGCCAAGCGTCTTTACACCCTTGTGGATCTCATTGAAAAACTTGGAGGCATCCTTGCCAGCCCACGCCAAGATGGTTGTAGGGCCGCCCGGATGGCGATCCATGAACTCTGAGAGGTCATAGACCTCTGAAGAAAGCAAGAGCCCCTAGTAGCGTTCTTGCTCCTAGTAACGACACCAGGAGCCCCTAATAGCTTCTTGCTCCTAGTGGCACAGGAAAAGCTCAAAAGCCTTGCAATGAATCAAAAACATCAGTCTAACATCGTAATTATATATTAATCAGAAAGAAGTCCGTCTATGAGTCCCACAAGCCTTTCCATTCAAAGCTACCCAGCAGCTCTCGGGCGTACAGTGACGGTTCACCTGTCCCGGGCAGGCGCTTGGAGATTCGCGCTTCTGCTTTCGAATTGCTCAAGCGCTCGTTGTTTGGCCTCTGACAGAGGGATGTTCTTTGAGATGGCCGAGGTCGATGGCTTGTGCAGAAGCTCTTGCTCTCTGGAAGGCAAAGGCGCTGGAACACTGATGAACTTCTTGCCCTCGATTCAAGGGTTACTCACAAAACAATAGCAGCATGGCACGGGCTATGCCCATGCCCAAAAAGACAGTGGGAATTCAAAAGCGACACTCACAAAAGGCCTCATGCTGCATACTGATGTGCACAGAGAGCTGACTCTGGTCAGAATAGGCCTTGCAGTATAGAAAGCGTGAATGGCCACGAAAAATCGCCTTATGCCCATTGGTTTTGCTGGGGCTTCTACGGCAGAACTTCTGCCCGGTACAACCGTGCCTCAGCGCAGTAGCCACATCCGAAGAATGCGTCGCACTCCGCCGCTGATGTATCGTTCGGCGCCATCAGAAGCGAGGTTTCTTTCAACGGCTGGCGGAAGCGTTTGAGCAAAATTTCTGGAAGAAGGCTATTGGGAAAGTCAGAACAACAAGACGGGCAAAAATTGAAGCAAAACACTATCAAGCACTCAGCTCAGCAGTATGTGCTCTTTTTGTTACCCAGCCTCGTGCTGATGGCCCTTCGCATGCTGCTCCGCGGGTGCAAAAAAGAAACTGAAAAATGACTTGCATGGCCCAGACAGGTTTACAAAACAAACACCAATTGGACGTGAATTGCATTCTCACAGTAATACATATGCTGAGTTTCTTCCGTGCAAGGTGTGCTATACATCAGGCTATGACGTCGCTCTCGCATGGACTCAGAAGCCCACCCACTGGCTCCACATGCAAACAATAGTTGCCCAAAAGCCTTCGAGTCCTCGAATCAAAATAGAAACTCGGTATTCCGTAGAAAATGAGTGCTAAGTTATCATGGAAGCAAAAGAGTGGGGCTCACTACTTGTGTAGACATTGTCGACCTGCTGGGTAGGGGTGGGTCAAAAATGGGTTAGAATGTGGATCAGAACTCAGGGCCTTCTTCTGGCCAACGTCAACTACCAGCAACTAGCCACCAGTGTTTCTCGTGGGTTTCTGGAGCCAGAATTGCTGACTGCAAAAGCAAACGCACACGCGTTCACCATCAGAATGCTACGAGCATGGCAACTTCAAGCTACTTTGGGCTTGTAACAGGATGGCACGTCGGTGCACATCGTCAACAAAACCAACATATTTTGACTACTACATCCCAACCCAGGTCCCTCGAAATGCCGCATAAAATTATCCGGCTTTTCTGAACGAAAGTCTCTGTTGCGTGACGCCAATAGTAATATAAAGAACTTGTGAATCTCAATGGGTTGAGGTATGCTGCCTCCGCCTTCACTGCTTCTCATCAAACTTCCCAGTGACTGCAGCCTGCAAAGCGGCCTGGCATGTTCCCCGTATTCCCTTGCTGCTGGCAGAATGAGACCCGGCCTGAACAACCTCTGGAGAGGGGGCTGTGTGCCCAGCCTGCACAGTCTGAAACTCTGTTGAATATCAATCAAGGCCTAAACTGACAAAAAAATCCTCTGCATTATGTCTGGTACTTCTTGAAAGGCTATAATAGGCCTCCTTCAATGCACGGACGACGGCTTCAGCACTAAGTGGCGATACCTGCTGCAAGTTTGGAAAACTGCGGTTCGTGTTCCTCGCAAAACTTCTGACCTCGCGCTTCACCTATTCTCACACTCAGCATTGAGGTTCTTTGGTTTTGCTCTCGCCACCCAAAGTCCATGCCAAATGCAACAACCGCCACTTCAGCAATCGCCTTTGCTTGGTGCAGTGCCGCACCCACCACTTCCGGCGGTGGAGTGCCAGCACCAGGACCAGCCGCCATACGCAAGGCGAAAATTACCTGAGCATTCGTCGAATCCTGATGGCATGGAAACGTTTAAACCGGGGTGAGGCTCTTGTTGGCAACGTGCACTAAGGTCAATTTTCCGAGGCTCCCCCGTTCCTGAAGCAATTGCTACTTCGACAGCAGGCGAAGCAGGAGCGAGCCACCGTAGACTGATGTAGACTGCTTCTGCTTTCAAACCACAGCTCACAGGCACCAAGAAAACCCCCGCCAACACACCAGTGGGCTGCTTGACCCCCACTGCAAGTTTTACTTGTGGTGGTCTTGTCATGCGTAGTCACGTGGTCTATCCGTGCCCTTTATCCTGAATTCCCGCCTCTTCGGGTGACGGCCCAGGGCCGCCTGGCCCGGCCCCTGTGGAGAGTGGTTCGTCCGCTCCTGCTAGACCTTTTTGTACGTCCTGGCATCTTTACTGCTTCCAACTGCCACAAGTGACAAGTGGGACGACCAGTCAAGAAATTTCAGACATCAAATAAAAGGGCAAAAGTGTCCTCTTCTGTTGGTGACCCCACACCAGCAGCGCGCAACGCCCGCAACACATTGTCGCGCGTCACAGGAAGACCTCCAAGCTCTAAGTCCCATGTTCCAAGGCTTCATAGTACAGCATCCTACCATAGGAGACATCATGTTCTTTCAGATAGGGGACACTGCAAAAAATGAAATGCAAGGAAATGCAAAAAAAAATTGAAGAAACCCTGGGCAGCCAGTCCAAACAGCATAGAAATAACCCAAATGGCGAGAGCACCATTTGGGCCCCACGTGCTTGCTGCAAACCTGAACCCCTTTGACGCCTACAAGCACGGACATAATAAAACAATAGTACGAAGGAAGTAAAATAAGTGACAAGTGACACACACATGACATTTGGCACTAAATGTTTGTGTGTCCTAAATGGCTTCAAGATCGGGAAGGGCAAGCCTGGGAGCGAAAGAGGTGGGGGAAAGTCCACCACGACACAAGACCAAGTGCATTTATAAGTGGCTATATATATATATATTTATTTTTTGTATAGAAAGAAAGAGAGAGAGAGAGAGAGAGAAAAAAATATGATTTTACATATCGTTCTTCTCGTTAGTCCTGTGCTTTCCCTTTGTGCTCTGCCCTGTCTTAGTGCAGCGCATGCTCTTCACCACAGAGACTGCCCCGTCCAAACAGGCCCTCCACGTAACAAGCCCCAACACACACACACACAAAAATTACAGACTATCCAACGCAAGGTCACATACCCTAACCTACAACATGCAACTCACATCAACTCACCAAATATCCAACTGACCACGCAACGCCACCCCTTCCACCCACCCAAACAGACGAACAACAAACAGCCGACCAACGAAAAACACCACGCCTGCAAAACGCCCATCATGTCACCATGCCAGAACAACTGGATCACAACGTTAGCTAAAACATGCTCCGCCGGCGGCCCCAAAAACGAGGGCCAAAAATGCTGTAGAGTCCGGGGTCGCCACAGTAGGCCTTCCCAGTACAGAAGTAAACCAGCCGGCCCCCGGCAACAACCAGCCTTATCTTCTGAAAACACGGACTCACAGTCCAAAAAGGGCACCACAAAAACACAGAGCACACATAGGCAACACAGAGTGGAAGGACAACAAAGGGAGAGGGAAGGAGAGAAATGGAGTCGGAAAGGGTGGACAATATACCAAGAAATGTCAATCTTCTCCACCCGAAAGGAAAAGAAAAGAAAGAAAGAGAAAATGGAACGTAAGTGAAAGAGCAGGAAGAGGGACGCGGGAGGAGTGGAGGAGAGGGCAGGAGGCAATTGTCAGATTAACATATACCTTCCGTAACCCACGCAATTCAAATAGAATATATGGAAAGGCGGGGAAGGAGAAAGGGAAAGAGGGGTGAGGAGCAGAAAGGAGAAAGAACAGGAGGAAATAGTAGTTTAGTTTAGTTTAGTAACTATTTATATATATCGTATGTATCCCGCGCACCTTAAGTGGAAGTGGAAGATATGGAAAGGAGGACGGGGGAAAGCATCCCCTTACTAGCCTGCTGCAACCCTGGTCGCGAGGGGATGCCCTCGGATGTGACCATCCTTCCGGTTGCGGGGCCCGAAGGTGCCGCTGAAGTGGGCGGCCTTGGGCTCAATCTCCATCGAAGCTGTAGGTGAAGATTTGGAAATTCCGCCTTTGAATCATCCACATGGAGCCTGACCACGGCAGTGTCCAGTTCCTGCAGTTTGCAAGGCAAACCTCCGGGACCTTCAGGAGAACAAACTCCGCGCCAGGGTCGGAGGTTGAAGGAAAATACAAAAAAGGTGCCTTGAGTTGGGAGTTCGCCCCACTGGTCTGTGCGGAAGCCGACGCCTCTCGTCGGCGCGTCTCACGGCGGCAATCTCCTTCTTGGAGAGAGTAAATTAGGTGACGGTCTCTGCGCACCGCCCACGTCCAAAAGATCCCAATCAAAAGGGTTGGACATGGCAGTGCGACAAGCGCACAGAAAGCCGCAGAAGGTTACCAGGCTACCCCAAAAATTTCCTGGCACTGTGGTGCCACTTCACATTTTGGCTAATGAAATGTATTCAGTAAACATTTCATTACACGCTCTCCGCATGCTCCAAGCACGTATCAATAAGAAGTTAGGCCCCCTGTCAGCCCATATACTTGTAGGAAATGTGGCCCATCAAATAGGTGGAAAAGAACCTTCAGGGATAGCTGCCTTCTTCAAAGTACTTTCATATACGGATGCCAATATTTCAGTAGCAGTACAACTTAAAAGGGAAGGAAGCAGGTCTCAACTTTCACCTGCCTGCAGCACGCAATGCTGTTCCAAGCACCTCAGGCGGTGCTTGGCCAGCAGCAGGGCCTGCAATTTGCAGCAGAGCCCGCACCACCTTCAAGTTAAGAGAAAAAAGTGAAGTAAACAAATGAAGAATCGATGAGTGCAATGCTGAATACCTCCAGAGGTGCAATAAGGTCCTATAGCAGAATTATCTATTCTTATCTTGGACAAAGCACCGTCAAAGCATCCCAGAAAAATAGGCTCCATTGGTGTTCCCTCTTCGCCTCCTCAGGGGTTTGCAAAGCACTTCCTGCAGCTGGTGTTGCACCCGTCGCCGGCGTCGCCCCCGGCAGTTGTGAAGATGTGGGGCCAACACCATAGCCCCCTGGCCCGGGCTGCTGCATGGCAGCCTTCAAAGCATCACCGAGGTCCTCCACAATTGAAAAGGCTTGGATTCTGGATTGCAAATTTCACAGAAACGTGCTGCCGGCTGCTTGCATGTCAAAGATTCAAAAAGATCAACTCCAGTGCCAAAAGCAGAAAAGCTGCTCCTTGGAGGAAGGCTCGGCCACGTCTGGGTTGGCTGCCTGAAGTGCATTTGTTCCGTCATCTGCGTCAAACTTAAGAATGAATGCAATCGTGACCTTCAAGGCTCTCAACACATTCTCCGCGGTGATCTCCAAGCCAGATTTCCTCAATGCAGTGCCCACCACGTCTGCTGGAGGTCGCCCGGCAGAGGGGCCGGCAGTCTGACGGGAGGGCGAAGGCTCAGAGAATTCAAACAAGAACAAACAACAATGAAATACTAATGTCGCTTAATGACTCAATAACTCTTCCGTGATCAGCTCGTCAATCAAACTCAAGCATGAACTACAAGTCGTGCACATTGAAAACAAGAACCTGAAACCATGACGTCGCAGTTGCTTCATCTTGAAACTGCCTGCACCAAGATGCTGATGACCTCTTCTGGCGTACTAGGCCTCAAAAGAGCACTGGGACACTTGCTGGGACTGAGCAAACAAAGCATAAATCTTTGGTTCATGAACTCTGCTGCTCAATCCTGGCGCTTCAACAAGCTTTAAACTGAGAGTCTTTGGAATGGAAGCCGCCGCCGCATCAGGTCCTCCTGAGCTAGATCCATACTGTGATCAAGAAACTACACGTTCTCCTCTGTCCTGCAACATCTGCTTGGGACAAGTCAGGCATGCCGTCCGTTGCCTGAGTAACACCAATACAAAGGTTGATGTTGAGAAGAAAGTGGCACAGCTCGCGGCTGCTTGAAGTGCCACCGCCACTTGGGCAGCAGTAGGAGCAGCCTCAGCTAATCGATTCAGCACTTTTTCGGTATTGTTGCTCCCAAAAGGCCCTCACACAGGAATAGGATGCCGAGGAGTAGGATCAAAGTTGACTTTGGTTTGAACAATGCAGGCAATGCGCTGCTCAAACAAGAACACTGCAGGACATGAACGGATGTATATAATTCTGATAGATCACAGGGTGTGACGCATCTTGGCTTATGTTCGCAACCCAATAGGCCGCCAACCAACCCAGTGTGTTCTGGTCAGTCAGTCTGAGCATTTGACCCCTCCAAGGGCTGTCTGCAAGGCGCGACGAACGTTGCCGGATGTTGGATCAATGCTCATCGCCTCAAAGGGCAACAAAGACATTAAAAAAGCGGGTCATCACCTCAGAAGTGTCGTCTTGCAATTGCAATGCCCCGATGAATGTGTTCAGCGCCTTGAGCGCAGCCCCCACCACCTCTGGTGGTGGTGATCCTGGCAACACGTTTTCCAAAAATCACTCGACCAGGAAAGGACAAGGCGTCGCCACCTGCACCAGGACCAGCAACATCTAAAAGCCTCTGCACCGCGTCCTCTGGGGTGACCTTCGAGTGAAGTCAGTTTTCAAGTTTCATGTCTCTTTGCGCATCGGACAGGCCCGGACAGGCGGCTGAATTGTTTCAACTGAACATCATGAGAGCCATCTGAGACCGGGTTCTAGGATTTGTCTGAGAAGTGGGCAGCTCCAGGTGCCTTGGAAGATGCCTGAACCAAGTGTGTGGGAGGGTCTGGTGTTGACAGACCCAATTTGTGCGAACCTTCTGCTCGGCAACAGCCTTCCCCTGAGTGCAAAATCAGCGAAATTCATATTACGGAATCATGCCGCCATTGGCGTGTGAATGAGAATCTGCAAGAAAATCAAGCTCCCAGCTGACACCGAGCGCAGAACATCATCTATCTCTCGGCCACCGCTGGACCAAGTTGTAGTCCTTCGGAATTGCGCGAGGCATTGCCAAGGAATACTTCCACTCGCGCGCAAAGTGCGCCACTTGCTCACTTTATAAGGATGAACGCACATGGCCCGAACATGCGACCAGACCCTTCAATCCTCCGCAGTCTGGGCAAAGCTGGTGGTCTCAAGGCCAAGCTTGGGCTTGTAAAAACGCGACCTGTTAGGTTGTAGGCCAACATAGGATGACGTAGGCAAAATTCCACTTGAGCGGGGAAACACGAAAGGTAGAGACGGACCGGGTAGCCGTCGTGACCTTTTCTGGTGGGGCACCGGTTCCGGCATGGCTAAAGAACGTGTGCAACATCATCTAAGCTTCCAACATCATCTACAGGCATTATCTATTTTGCCTAAGTTAGAAGAAAGGCTGCTCAAAGACTCAGTAGGCGGGTGATGCTGGTGAAGGGGGGAAGCCCGCGGGGGAGTGGGTGATTCTGGTGGCGCGGGGTGATGCAGTCAGATTGCGCGACACGGCTTTGCAGAGAGGCTGCGTTGCGTCGACGCTCGTTTGCGTGGAGAAAGTGGTGTGTGTGAAAACAGGCGTGCGTAAAAGTGGCAGTACGTAAATGCTCGCATGTGTACCAGCTATGGTCCCACAGCTGCACGCACGGTGTCAGGATTGCAGGCCTGCACGCGTTGCGTCGAAGCCGCAGTGACCAACCCCTTTGTAAGGATAGTGCTGGAGGGGTGCGGCTGGTACTGCCAGGGATTGACGTCACGCTATGGTAGGTGTGCTGATGGGAAGGGAGCGTAAATAGCTGTGTAGTTTGCTCCATGATGCGGTACGATGTCGCCACGCCAGGGTAAAACGCTGAGTCGAATTGTGCTCCGCGATGCGAGAGGTTTCTCCACGGGGCTTTGCAAAGAGGCTGTGTTGCATCGATGCTCGTAGGTAACCTCATGGCCAGGGTTGTACTGCTGTGACTGCTAGCGCATGACTTCACCGTATGGTGTGTCGATACTGCTGGTGGTGCTGCCGAGGGGGGGACCAAAACAATTGATTTATCAATGAGTCATCACATGGGGAGGGGGTTTAGACATTGATCTACCAATCTTTGGTCCCGAGCGGGCTCTCAAGCTAGCCCCTTTGCTTCGAGAGAACGAAAGGACAATTCCTACGTATCCAAGCCAAGGTTAATATTTTGAGAAGTTTGGGCCATTCTTCACACAGTGCTGCGCCACGAAAGCAGCATTTCCAACCATCCCAGCACCAAGGACCAAAAAATGCAAGAGTAAATCTGGACCCGAGGTAAACATATGCAAATGAGTGGGCAGTCTTTTTGTTTGACAGCAGCTCACAAAAGGTATCCTGGTAAAGACTACCTTGAGTTTGCGTTGAAAATTTACGCTCGGGTGGCTCACAAAAGGTATGTTCATGGTTTCTTCCTGCCCTATTCTGCGTTCCATGGTTCCTTCCTCCTCTGAATTTTGCCCTTGCGCGGCTCGTGAAAGGCATCCTTTGTTTAAACCTCTAAATTTTAACCTTGGGTGGCTCAAAGGTGTGCGATGTTGGAATGGTTTTCCTCAACTGGCTCACACAAGGTGCGCAGCATTGGAATGGCCTCTCTATGCCTGCTCTAACTGTTAACTGACTCTGACTTTTAAAGTCGGGCGGCTATCTCCCTTAAATTTGGCCTGCGGGTGGCCCACACACATTGCATTCTAGGTTGGAATGGCCCCTTCAATTGTCAATTTCGGGTGGGTCACAAAAGGTATGCTACGCTTGAACCTCTCACGAAGGTACGTGCGGGTCACTAACGTCATGTTTAAATAATTTGCATTTAGCAAGTAATCTTTAAACAGAAAGTCCCGATCAAATTGGATATCTATAATCTATTGATCCCCAAAATCAGGTTTGGGAGACATAACAGTCAGAATCCACATTCACAAAATTCAGCTCAATAAATTGAAAGCATGAAGCAAACTCTAGACACTACTGCAAACAACAACAAGCTCATAAAGCACAATGAAATCAAATGAAAGAGGAATGAAAGGAAATGAAAACAAAATGAAGAAAAATCAATCTTGCAAAGCCATGGGTTTTTTAATCAAGAACCATTGTCAAAAGTTTGAGTCTTCCAAACGGTACCCCTTACAAGTGCCAAGGGTTCACAATAAAAAGGAGGTCCTTAAATATAAACCCTCTCCCTACTGGTTTGTTGGGGGCGTTTTCCTTGACATGTCTATTCCACCCTTCTCTTCTAAGTGAAAGAAGGATGTAAGCAAATGAAGGAAAGTCGAAAGTTGTCCAACTTCCAAATCACAGGCTTTCAAAAAAACAATCCCTACGAAAAGTGTCATTCAACAGTCTTGCAAAGGGAACAAAGGCACAATGCAAGCAAATGAAAGCAGAATGAATGCAAATGAAAGCGAATGACAGCAGAATGGTGCAGCAAAGGGAAACAAAACGAGTGCAACATGAAAGAAAACGTTGTGAACCCCAGGTGACAATTCTGGTGGCTACCCCAAAATCCTCCGGAAAAAATTAGATTTAATTTGGAAAATGTATCTCCTATGTTTATTACGAATCTCACATTATGCCATGTGTTCATGGTCCCTTTCTTCGCTGAAAATACCTTCAGACGGCTCATAAATGGCCTCTTCCAACTAAAAAATGCCACATGCCCGAAGGAAAGGGCCACTTTGCGAGACCCAGAAAGCGCACAACCGAGGGAGCGCATTGCAAATTGCAACTTTGTTTGCTCTATCTTCCTTCCTTCCTTCTTTCCTTCCTTCCTTTCTTACTTCCTTTCCCTGGAGAACCCTTCCAAAAAAATAACAAGCAAAAACAAAAACAAAAAATAATCCTCTAAACATGTTCCTCCTTTTCAGTTTCCATACTCCGGTTTCTGAACAACATTAGCACCCCCCTCCATAAAGTATTGGAGCGGCTGTGTCGCGCCAGGCACAACAGCGCTGCCGCAGCGGAAGCTGTCAAAGGCCGCCGCACTGGCCTTGCAGTTTGTCAGGTGGAACTTTGGGACAACCATCAAAATACATAGTTCATTACTCTGAGACCCTCACATCGCACCAAGAAGTCAAGGAAGTGCAATCTACCAGTTTGAGCTGGAGCACGGGACGTAGGAAAGAATTTCCAAGAAAGGCGTATCGCACGATGGCAACTGTTCCACTTCGTCAGTTTGTCGTGAAAAAAGCGGGCACAACGCCCCCTGACATCTCACAACTTGTAAAAAATCTGTACACCGCAAAGATTTGTTGTTCCAAATTTTGATGGCCACTAGATATCTGCCGGTTTCTGCCCACAACGTATCCATGTTAACGAGTTGGCGGCAATTAAAGTAAGAAGAACAATATATACTGTGAAGTGTACGCTGTACACTTAGGTTCTTGAAGATGAACCTGTTTCATGTCACCCGCAACTCACCTCTCAAGCATGGGAGGGTTCATGTGCGCTGAAAAGGCGCGGCCGTGAGGATCGTCGATCCTCGTGCTTTCTTTTTTTCGACACGGACTTCGTTCGCCGTGCACGACAAGTTCTCATTGGTAGCGGGGCCCCATTCCGGGGCTCCCGCGAACTTTGTGTCTACTTGAACGAGGCCCTGCTTAAGACCTTTGTCACCTTCACTCTGCCGAGCTCTTCTGGCGCCTCGTGGAAGAGACCTTTCGGCTTAGGTTCCACCTCCTGCTGAAGACCTACGGAAGTGACAATGGCAGCAGCGTCCACCGGGACGAAAGAAGTAGAGACACAGAACCTGCGCGACTCCTACGTCCCCTTGTTCTCGAACCAGCCCTCAGAGTACAAAGAGTACAGGAAACGCCATTCTTGTGGTCATCAGCAAACGAGCTGGTGAGTCTGTGCTGAACATCCTTGGAAGCTTCAGCGGCGTGACCTGGAAACTCTTCGAGGACTATCCCGTTGAGGATGTGGAGAAGAGTGACGCCTTCAGCAAAATACTTGAAAAGCTGGACAAGAACTTTGAATATGACGACCGCGTCCTTCTCCCCAACGACTTTGAGGAGTTCTTCAACCTCATTCAGAGGAAGCCTCAGCAGAGTCTCCTGGCCTATGTCACGGAGTTCGACATCTCCTATCGGAAGCTGATGGCACACAATGTTTCACTACCTGGACAAGTCCAAGGATGGCATCTTCTCCGGCGTGCCGCCCTGACCAAGGAGCAACGCCAAATGGTGACTTTGAAAGCTCCAACGCTGGAAAAGCAGGCCGTCATCGATGCGCTCTACCTCCTCTTCGGTCAAGACTATAAAGCGGGTGGTTGGAACAGCGACAGAGATCGGAAGTTCGCCCGCTGGAAAGGTAGAGGCTATGCAGCCTATGAGGATGATGACTATGCCTGGCCGTCCGACACTGCCTGGCCCGATGAGAGTGTCTACTATGAGGCCGATGAATGGGGTCCTGAGGACTACAACCCTGACGAGGACGAATCCTTTGACTATGATGCCATCTACTATGGTGAGGAAGAGCCAACTGAAGACCATGGCGAATCGACTGAGGATCCCTATGAGCTTGCTGAACAGTACGATCATGCCTATGCCACCTACCTTGATGCAAGGCAACGATTCCAGCAGCTCAAATTGGCTCGCGGATACCTTCCAGTGGTCGCCCTCACTGATGGTCAATCCTCTCCTATGGCATCCAGCCCTTCGAACAAAGGCAAGGATCGCAGTCCCTCAAAAGGGAAGTCCTTTAACAAGAACAAGGGCAAGGGCAAGAATGTCATCCGCTATCCACCGAACACTGGTGGCAAGGCAGCTGATCCTCGTGGCCGAGCACAAGCAACGACCTGCCTCAGATGTGGCCAACCTGGTCACTGGGCTGCACAATGCCCGCAGTCGGCTCGATCAAGTTCGACGGCTACCAAACGTCCTGCTCCTGGTCCTACAGAAGGAATGGCCGTCCAGACCGAGCATGCCCTCGTGCTCTTCCAGGACGAGTTCGGTGATGAACGTCCTGATGCCACGATGCTGGATCCTGGTGCCTCAGCATTTCTCAGCGGCTACGGTCCATTCAAGCGATATGTTGACCATCTCAACTCCATGAACTACCCGGTCAACACGATCCGGTTCGCCCGATGCGAACGACAGTTCCACTTTGGCGGAGACGCTTCATCTCAAGCTCGCTGGACCGTGGACCTTCCAGTGATGTTGGATGGCAACTATGGCACGATCCAATGCTATCTGGTGCCCGGAAACACTCCAATGTTGATGGGACGACCTGTCATTGAGGCGCTCCACATGGGCATTGACTTCAGCCAGAAGCAAATCCGATTCGGCCGCTCTCCTTGGCAACCGGTCTTGGTTGGCAAGCATGGTGAATACCTACTCAGCCTCACAGCTGGAATGGAGCATGTGCCGGATCCTACGAAGAGCTTGTTCGCCCTGCACATCGCAGAAGAAGTTCCTGGCAGCCACCTGCACTTGGAAGACTTCAACAACTTGGAACAAGTCTTCGCTGCCGATGAGCAAGTGCCTTCGGACAACAACTTCACCTCAGCCCGACTTCATCGACATGCCCTTCGCACCATGGAGGTACAGCTGACCACCATGATGAACTCCACTGAAGCCTACATCACCAATGAGCTTCATCAGCCTCCTGAGCACAGAAGGTTGTTGTGGGAAGTGTATTGTGGCAAGGCCCGCACGGGCCAGGTCGCTGAAGAACTTGGCATGAAGGCCGAGCGCTTCTCCCTGGAAACTCGTTGGGACTTCAACCTCAAGAGCCACCAGCAACAGTTTCTACAGCGATTGGATGAGGAGGAGCCTGATGAAGTCCTTCTCGCACCTGAATGCAAAGTTTGGTCCCGCATGCAGACTTTGGCATGCAGAACGACGGCTCAACAAGAAGCCCTGGTCGCCCGAAGAGAACATCATCACCGACGACACCTCTGCTTTGCCAAGCAGATCTACCTCCGACAGGCAGCACATGGTCGACACGCTCACTTGGAGCAACCACGACATGCTCTCAGCTGGAACACTCAAGCCTTGAAGGCTCTACCTGGCTACAACGCCGACTTCGACCAATGCCGCTACGGTGCTATGTGCCTCGACGTTGATGGCCTGTGGCGACCTGTCCAAAAGAGCACTCGACTGAGGACCACCAAGAGGACAGTTCTAGAAGCTTTGCATTTTCGCTGCACTCATGATCACCAACATTGTCCCCTCGAAGGAGCAGCTCCTGGTCTTGGCCCTCGAACGACCTACCTAGAAGACTATCAACCTGGCTTTGAAGCTACATTGGCCGCAGCACTCGCTCAGCCTGAACCAGGCCAACTCTGGGACACCGCCTATGCAGTTGATGGTTCCGAGAAGAAGGCAACTGGTCATTTGCTCAAGCTTCAAGCTGAACACCATCAAGATGCTCTACGTGTTGTACAACGCCTGCATCGGAACTTGGGCCACCCTGCACCTGAGGTCTTAGCTGACCTGCTCCTGGCAAGAGGCGCTCATGCATCTGTTGTTTCCGCCGCCAAGGAGTACAAGTGTGTCGCTTGCTTGAAGCACAAGAAGCCAAACCAAGTGGCTCCATCGTCCATGCCACAGCCGAAGAGCTTCAACGACACCATCCAGGCCGACGTCTTCTACCTGAAACCAGGTGATCGGAAGTTCTCCATCCTCAGCATCGTTGATGTTGGCACCAAGTTCATGGCTGCAAGCCTGGTGTTGGAGGAAACCTCTGAGTCTTACTCGAAGGCCCTGGAAAAGGTCTGGCTACGCCACTTTGGACCTCCTCGTGTCTTGGTCACAGATGAAGGAAGACCATGGCTCGGTGGCACCTTTGAAACTTGGACCAGTGCTGTTGGCATTGATCATCAAGTTGCCCCTGGAGAGGCTCATGAAAGACTCGCCCTGGTTGAGCGTCGACACGCTGTTCTTCGACGTGCTTGCGAGGTCTATCTCTCAGACCGCAAGCTGACTGACGCTCATGGAGTGAAAGAAGCCCTGACCTATGTCATTCCGCAACAGAATGCCACTCCTTCAGTTGCTGGATTCACTCCGAGCCAATGGGTGTTGGGTTATCAACCTGAGTTGAGCCACCTTCTGGACTCCAACCTCAACGCTGCACAGCTGGCCGGAAACAACATCACGTTCGAGCAGAACTTGGAACGTTGCACCTCTGCACGTATGGCTCTCACAAGTGCTGATGCTGACTCCAAACTCCGGAGAGCCTTGAGCAGAAAATACCAAGGTCAAAGCTGCATCTTCCGGCTTGGTGAACGTGTTTGGTTCTGGAGAGACGCCCGACAGAGCGCACTCAACAAGATTCGTTGGCTGGGACCCGCTCATGTGGTGCTACGTGAAGAAGATCCCGATGCACCTACTGAAGCCACCAAGGTCAACACCTACTGGCTAGCCTACAAGAGCCAACTCATCAGAGCTGCACCTCACCATGTCCGTGGCGACATCCTTGGACCACAACATGTGTTGGACGACTTGCAAGCATCGCTCAACATGGTGCGTCAACTCAAGTCTCGTGGTGTCACTCGATACTACGACCTCCGACGTGTCAACCGACAACAACTTGAAGATGTCGAAGAAGATGAGCAGTATGATGATCCTGACGGACCACTGCATGATGAATCTGAAGAACCACCTCGACATCGACTTCGCTTGGAAGTCCCCGGGGCTCCAACAACCTCGGATCCTGTGGCAGACCTGGACGCCAACGAGTATGAGCCGACTTCACCGGCACACTTGAGCTTGGCACCAACAAGCCCAAGAGCACCTCCATCGCCCATGGCAGGACCACCAGCAGCACAACCTCCTCCTCCTTTGGAGATGCCTACATCACCAGTGACCACCAGGTCCAGATCCAGAGCCCCAACAGTGGCTGAACCCAGTGAAGAGCCGATGATTCCCTCCGGACGTGAGACACCACATCCACCAGCAGAGGCACCACCGCCCCCGGCTCCAAATCCAAGACCTGTCTTGGACCCCACCACTGCCTCCTTGTATGAGACGGTTGATGCAGAGACATTCAGTCAGCGTCGTGCCAGATTCAACCGACAAGAGACGCTCAGCTTTGGACCACTCCGAAGCCTACGGCCACCACCTGCACAACCATATGAACTGCCTACACCATCGGCAGAACCAGTCAGCACGGAAGAGCCGCCCCCTGCAGCCAGTGCCGATCCCGACCTCTCAACGGCCGATCGAGCCCCTGAGCATGCATTGCTGAATCATGCCTTCCAGGTCACCACTGACTTGCAAGCCCACGGACTACCTCAAGGCTGGTCCTTCCATGATGGCTACTTCCACCTGGACCAACGGCCTCGAGATTACTGGGAAGTGAAAGCTGGCTGTCTCATTCGACATCATCTCGTGCCAAGGAGACACAAACTCTGCTGGGTCATCTGCCATTCGACATCATCTCGTGCTGGTGTTTGCACGATCTGCCAAAGGACAGTCCCTACAACCACACCCAGCTCGACCAAGTCCGAGTCACCGTGATGTACGACAACAACGGCAAGAACCATCAGATCACTGACGATGGCACTGATTCTCATCCCATGGACTGCACCTGGACAGGACTCAGCATCTTCCAGATCAAGGGCGACATCCGGCGTGAACTGGCCATGTATGCCAAAGCCCCACTACAAGGAGCACGTCAGATGGGCAAGATTGCCAAGATGCAGCACGCCAAAACCTTCAAGAAGGACAAGAACAAGAACAACCTCACCGAGCGTCACATGACGCCAGATGAACGTGCCCAGTTCAAGGCCGCCAAGGTCAAGGAATTGCAGAGCTTCTTTGACAACCAAGTGTGGCAGTTCGAGACCACCCATGAAGCAGAGCCCAGCCGGACTTTGACAAGTCGCACGCTGCTCAAATGGTCAAAGAATCCCGATGGAAGTCCAAGGGCGAAGGCCCGTTTGATCGTCAGAGGATTTCAAGATCCCGATGCCTGGGAGGGCACCGTTCCTACATCCTCTCCAACGACGACCCGGCTGTCGAGATCTATGCTGCTCAGCCTGGCTTCCACGATGAACTGGCCAATTTGGACCTCAGACATTGCCACGGCCTTCTTGCAAGGCAAACCGCAAAGCAGGAAACTATGGGTGCAACTCCCAAACGAATGCCTGGAACTGCTTGGAGCATCCCCCGACACACGGATGCTACTGCTGAAACCCTGCTATGGTCAGATAGATGCCCCAAGAGCCTGGTACCTGGCAGCCGTGGACAAGCTGAAAGGCATGGGGTTGAAACAACATCCACAAAATCCCTGTTGCTTCCTCATGTATGAAGGCGAGCTCAACCCTGAGTTTGACCCTGCTGCACCGGCACCGCATTTGTTGGGCCCGCATGGTCTTTGTGGCATGGTGATCATGCACGTGGACGACATGCTTGGTTGTGGCTCCACGACCTCGCAGTGCTACAATGACACCCTGGCCAAGCTCAAAAGCTCATTCACCTTCCGTGAATGGAAGACAGGTGATGATGGGAAGCCCCTGACCTACTGTGGCTGCGACATTTTCCTCAATGAGGATGGAAGCTTCATGCTCAACCAAAAGAGTTATCTTGGCAAAGTGAAGCCAATCTCCTACGACCGAAAGCGCAACCTCACAGAGTCTTTGAACCAGAAGAAAATCACACAGCTGCGTGGTTTGCTAGGTTCCTTGCAATGGCCTGCGGTGCAACCCAACCCTCATCTACAGAGCAGTACATCCATTTTGAGTGGCTATGTCAACAAAGCATGTTTGCAAACTGTAGCCGATACCAATCGTCTGCTGCGTTTCGCTAAGGAGCATGCTGATGTTGGTTTGCATTATGCCCATTTGGGCCCTGTTGAGGAGCTTCGCATGGTGTGTTTTTTGATGCTGCATTCGCCACAAGGAGTGATGGTTCATCACAAGCCGGCTATGTGATCATGTTGCTGCACAAAAGCCTGCTTGAAGCGAATGGCCCTGAAGGCGCCTACCACATCCTCGACTGGCGCAGCATGAAGACACCGAGAATTGTTCGGTCATCGCTTGGCGCGGAAGCTCAAAGTGGAGGACAGGCATGTGACGCCCTCGAACATGCCAGCATCTACTGGAGTTTGCTGATGGACCCTCGGCAGAGCTTGCAGCACGTCTTGAATGCCCCGTCGCTGTTGGCCCCAGTCATGGTCACGGACGCCAAGGCCTTGTTTGACTCCTACCACAGAGAAGGTGTGTCAAGCTCCGTGGTCGACAAAAGGGTCTCCTTGGAGATCAGGGTCATGAAAGACCGCCTCAGTGCTTTGGGCGGCAACCTTCGGTGGATGTCCTCCGAACGACAGATCGCAGATGGTCTGACAAAAGAGGCTGCTCGGCTTCTCTTGGCTCAACGACTTCGTCATGGTCGACTCAAGCTGGTATGGGATCCCTCATACAAAGCCGCGAAGAAGAAGTCGAAAGAAGAACTTCAGCAGAGCCGACTGGAAAGTGTTCAGGAAAGCCCCAAGGTTCAGTTTGAAGATGAGAGCCTCATCCAGCCCGACAACTTGGACCCACACGAGCCCTTTGAGACTGAAGAAATTGAGCACAATGGGGATGAGCACTTGCATGATGAAGACCAGGACCCAACGAATGAACAGGTCCTTGAGAATGTCATGTGTGCTCGCACCGATGACGCCATTGTGTATGTCAACCGTAGGTCCAGCCATGTCGTGCCTGGCCGCTTGACTAAGCCCTGTGCAGGCTTCGTGAAGTACCTCCTCCAGCTCCTTTGCTTGGTTGTGATGGTTCCCCAGCTAGTTGTTGGCACCGACCTCACCACCGAAAAGAAAGAAGAAGTTGATTTTGTGGGAATGATTTTGTTCACCGGCTTCCTCATGGTCATGAGCTCAGCATTCCTGGCTGGCCGTTGGACTCGCCAACCTGGACGCCCTGTGGTGGCAGAAGCTGCAGTTCAAAAGGTTGAGTTGGTGGTTCACTCCCGCCGTCGTGAAGAGCTGGCGAAAGCAAAAGAAGAAGTGTCTCTGTGGCGCAACCGCGCCGTGCAGTTCAAGTCCTCAGCTTCTGAAAGTCGAGCTGCCGCTGACATGGTGCTATCGTACCAGTGCACAGCAGAGAACCTGCTGAGCGAGGCCAATGATCTCCTTCGCATGTGCATCAGGCAGATGCCTACGAGCAGCGACTTTTGGATGAATGAAGGCTAAAGCCTCTTTCTCCCGTGTGAAGTGTACGCTGTACACTTAGGTTCTTGAAGATGAACCTGTTTCATGTCACCCGCAACTCACCTCTCAAGCATGGGAGGGTTCATGTGCGCTGAAAAGGCGCGGCCGTGAGGATCGTCCATCCTCGTGCTTTCTTTTTTCGACACGGACTTCGTTCGCCGTGCACGACAAGTTCACATATACATACAAATATCATATCACATCCTGGCCATGAAGTCCAAATTTGCGGAAATCCATTGATTGCGAAAAGCGGTCTGAGGTACACTTCTTGATTCGTGGTGTGTCCTGGACATGCACATCATGCCACCTACGTGTATGAGTACTTGTCTTGATGACTTTAAACTATGGACCTGGCTCCGGCCTAGGGCCCATGTACAGGAAGCAATCCTCCATCAACCTGCACATCCTTCCTGCCAACTCGTGGGCATTCGACCTCATGGCATGATACCAAGTGGCCTTGATCTTGGCAAGTTCTTGCCTGGCCTTCAAACCTGCTCTGTTGTAGGGCCGGTTCATGAATTCGAACTTGTACTCGTCAATCTTGATGGGTTCTGGTTGCCACATCTCCTCAGGCTGTGCCTGTTCTGGGGTAGTAGTGGTCTCCATTGTCCCGTCTTCATCATCTCCTGGGCTGGGCTCAGGTTCAGTTGGCGGGTCTGGTGCCTGAACCACCTCTTGTGCAATCTCGAGGTGCTCAACCGGTCTCCACTGTGTACCTGCACTGTGGCTGTATCACCGGTCCATCACCTTGATCTCTTGGTACCTTGGTCACCTTGGTCGCGTTGGGAAGGTCCAGGGTCATCCATGGAGAACCGGTTGGGAATCCTTGCGTCCCCTTGCTCTCGCCTTCTCTGATTCACAATGTCCCATTGCACTTTCAGATGTAGTCCTTCATGACGTCTGTTGATCTTCTTGCCTACGCGTGGAAAACCGCATGTGTAGGCACTGCGAATTTGTTGATTGCCGATTTCGTGGGGGAGGGTTCGGGGGGGGGGGTGGGGGGGGGCAAGTTGTGTGATCTCTTCTGCGTTTTTTCTCGTCGTTGGCTCCAGTTTCACGTCTTCATGGAGGCGCTTTTGCGTCGTCACGCGCTTTGCGCGGCCCTGGTCTTAGTGCTGCGGGTGGGTGGCTTGCGCGCCGTGCGCAGCGACCTGTCCTCATTCTGGGTTTGCCGCTGGCTCGACCTACAAGATCACCTGTTTGTGTCTTGTCCGAGATTTGGTGTACGCTGGCTCAAAAGGCTATTGTGACGGATGTTGTTTGTGGAAGATCTTCGTTGCTCGTCGTTTTCATTTTCTGTGGTCGATAGCTGCGGACGTACTGCAGGTTCTGACGCAAGATTTGGAGTCGCCGGGTGTAAGAGCAACTCTCGAAATCATGCAGGACGAACCTGGTGTACCGAACAGGAACTTTAGACGAGCATGCGATGTTGCTTCTACAGACTTTCTTAGCGATGTATATTTAGGCCGGTTTCGGTCTTTGCTGTTTCCTGCAGCATTCGCTACAACGCTTTGATCACACGGCTTTGGTTCCGTCGACTTTGGTGGCTTCAGACCCTTTCTTCTGGCCGGATGGCTCGGAAGAAGTTGAAGTGGAACGCCGGAAGTGGTTTGGGGAGTGCGCATTTTTCATGGACGCAGACATGCAAAGATGTAGAAGGCGGTATGGTCGCAGACGTTGTTTCTGTGAGGGAATCTAGATCGATGAACGATTACTTCCGATATGTTCTTGGCTTCTCTTGCCAGGAATGTGCACAATAGCATTCCCATCGTTTTACACAGTTCAGATGAAGAGGAAGCAGATGGCCATGTTCCTGGCCCTCCTTCACCGACAGAAAGATTGGCAGACGTTGCATCTTGGCATGGGTAGTGAATGGCAGTTGTTTGTTGGGAAGGACCAGTGCGGTCACTTGACAAAGGTGAAAGTGGTTGCACATGACCTGCTCCTCCCCTGGTACTCATGCCTCGGGTTTTCGCGTGGCACTCAGGCAGATGGCTCCTCGGAGGAACTTTCGTGTATCAACGGCTATGAGAGTCCGCCGCACATGGAAGTCAAGAAGAAGTATTGGGCAAAGCGTGTGACGAAGACTGTTGACCCTTCGGAATGGCAGTTCAAGCGGGCGGTTTTTTAATCGAAACACACTAACACACCCAGGTGCTGGTAGATGTATTGCCGCGTATGAATCTGAGTTTCCTGCTCGTGATCAAATTTGCAGGCCAGAGGAAGCTGATGCGCAGCGCTCGATGGATGAGTTTGATGAGGATCTATGGACCCCATATCGCCGCTTTCCCGAGACGTAGGGAGAGGAGAACCTCAACGATGGGTAGAGTTTTTTGAAGACTCTCGGCGAGCGAGGGAAATATATTTAACATCTCATGGAAACAGTTGCAATGTAGCGTCGAGCACATGATAGGACACTGAAAGTGACTGTGGTGATTTTGCAGAAGACCCTGTCCTTGATGTTATGAATTTGAGTTTGTCTTCCAACGGACACGCTGCTACTTCTGCAGTACCTCCCGTTCTCCGACCGGCTCTTGCGCAACAGAAGCATAGTAACACGCAGCTGGTGGCACGGCCACCTTTTCCTTTTAATTCTGCAGATGTGCACGGACCGCCGTCACCTTGTCGCGTTTCCGCAGATCGAACTCGTGGGCCCGGGAGGTTCCTTGGAAGGTTCCCAGATACTACCTAACCTGAACCCATAGGCGTTCACACCTAGGCATGTGGCACTCAGTTCAGTGGGCAATTCAATAAGTGTGTGCTTCGAAAGCCTTTTGGCCAAATCATGCTGGTCTTGATTTGCGGGAGCAGCTGATGCGGTCAACTTTGGTACGCCACCAGTGGAAGGCAAGAAGGCCATTGAGAAGAGTGGTGCCTTCGATCACACCATGCCAACGAACAGTTGTGCCCTCTGACGGGGCAAAAGTCGGAGAGGGCCAACGAACAGTTGTGCCCTCTGACGGGTTTCTTCAGGTGAAAGAAACACTTTGTTTGTTCTCACCGGTCCGGTCAGTTTTGTCACACGGTGAAGTTCAACAGAAAGACTCTGAAAGTTCATACGGGAACGATTGATGGAGTTTGGCCTTCGTTGAAAGAGGCTTTGCCAAAAGATCTGGCGTCACGCAAGGGCGTGGCAGTGGTGATGGGAACATGCCAAGCACGATTCCCTAGCCACGCTGACTGCGAAAACGCTGCGAGCCATGTGAGAAACGCATGCAGCTGTCCGGCGATGATGCCGTTTGTCTGGAAAATGAGATCTAATTTTAGGCATGGGGACGCATGTTTTGTGTGGCAAATACCACTTCCATGGTCAATCCCAATGGTAATGCTGTGAGTTCTATGTATTCTACTTTCAAAAATGCTGCAAATTGCACATTGGAGTGCTATACACAAAGCCAAAACAAAACAAAACAAAACAAAACAAAACACACGTTCAAAAATCCACGCGCCGGGATCTTCTTGGTGTACTTCAAGGTGTCCCACTCCCGGCCATCCCTGATGGAATGGTCCCCAAAAACCCCCCACGATATGCTAGAGCTCTGTGGGTCCATTGTGTATTGTCCATCTGCATCGACCATGTCTTCTCCTGCTCATGGAAAGCGTTGAGGTTGTTGTAATTGTGCACCTCCAGTTCATTGTGTAAAATCACAATTTTGTTCGTCTCCAGTTGTTTGAACTTCCTTCTCACCACTACATTAAGATATCACCGCCATAAACGCAATGAGATGGAGGAACTTGTCCACGTAGATTTATATATATATATATATTGTTTTCTGGCGCGTCTCGTTCCACCCTTGCGCCAGTAGCCATCTCAAGACCGCTAACCAAGACCAGCCTGTTCAGGTATTTTGCGATTTTCATGACCTTGCCCTTCTCGATGTGCTGCTCATTGAACTGCTGAAATTCATGTTGTCCCACTGGAGTTCCTTCACCGTCTCGAGCTTGTAGCCAGTAGAGCAAGAGCTTCAACCTGCCCTTCTACAAGGGTTTCATGCCAATGTTTGCCAAGTTGCGAGCTGGCACCCAAGCAGTTTCCCGCTCAGATGCCTCAATTCCCCTGCTCCACGCTTGCATGCAATCTGTTGCGTGGCAGAGTTATCAATCATCTCCTCTAGTAAAACTGCAAGCGATGCTTCAAACAAATGCCATCGAAAGCGCCAGAAACCAATGCATGGAGCCCGCTCTCTGCCAATGAAAGGCTAACCACCTTTTGCCCCAATGCACCACAATTGAACTGCCGAAGGTGCGCTCTTCCTCGTTGCACGGCTCCCACTCCAAAAGAGCATCGTAGGCCTCCAGCTGCCGCAGAAATGGGTGTTCATTCCATCTCCGCTCTTTGCCCTTGGGAGCATCATCGACTGTTCTTCTGTGGGTGTTATTTTTTCTTCTCCCGCGGGCTGGCGGGATACGAGGGACCATCTGTGTGGTGGGGCCGGTGAGACGAGCAGCGGCACGGGCGGGCCTTAGAGGCGCGGTCCCAGGCGGCTGGGGCGCTCCGCAGGGGGGACAACGAGGTCGCTGAGGAGCGGAGCCGCGCCGTCGACGTGCGCCCCAGACCCAGCAGGGAGGGTAAAGAGCGAAGCCGAGAAGGCGCGCTGGGCCGCGAAGGCGAGGAGCCCGCAACGCCGTTCCCAGGCCGCCGCGACGAAGGGCCGGGAAGGCGGCGGGAAGGAGCGCGCCTTTGCGCGCGCCAGAAGGCGAACAAAGGTGGCCGCCTCGGAGCTCCAGCGGCCGCCAACTTCGAGTCCGAGGACTACGAGCCGGCAGCGGGCGGCGCGGGTGAGCTCGGGACAGGCGCGTTCCTTCGCCCGGCGGGCGTAACTACTTTGAAATTGCCTGGAAGACGGCTAACGCGGAAACGGCAGTCAAAGTCGCAGGTGCCACAGCCCAGCACTGCATTATCATACATGGTCAGTCCACTTTCCTTGGCGGGGAAGGGCGCAATCTGGATAATAATCAGCAATGTTTTGCTTGGATAGGTCCACGGTCTCACCTGTTTCACACGGGCCTTGCACGCAACAGGACAATGCTTTTGCAATGACGCAGCATTTCTCAAGGTTAGGGCACACCCCGTTCTGGCACCTTTGTGCGCCGAAGGGTGCAGAGATGACCTCCCTTCGGGGGGGGGGGGTGAGCCTTTCGCACCCTTACCTGCAGGCTTTCGTCGTTTGCTATGGCCGCCACTGCCTGAACACTACCAACTACTATGCCTCTTGACTTGTATGTGCAACCAGTTGCAAGGGTTGTGCTACAAGAAAGAATTTTTCCACGGCATGATCTGCATAGCAACCACTGATCCACTTAGGCAAGGATCAGACCTGCGTTAGAGCATACCAATGCCCGGAACTTGCATTGTGACCAGGTTTTTGCCACTCTGTGCAGTGGCCGCTGGTCACTGGTAATAGTGATGTGAAGTCCATTTGACGACTTCGTTGAGATTTTGCTAGAGCACAAACCCTCGCTGCCATGCTCTTCTTTCGTGAATTCAGGCCCATAGACAGTCAGTAGTCATCGTCTCACTTGTTTCACCCTAGTACAGAGGAAATACTACTTGGTGGTGGAGTCTCGGCCTGTGGGCTGTGGTTGGTTTTGTTTGGTTTGTTGTTGGGTTGTCTTTGTCCTTTTCTCCACCATCTGATTGTATTTCCCTTCCTTCAATGATGACCTGGGCACCATGCCCACACGGCGTCCGTACTCGTGGAAAAAAAGATTATAATCAGGAATGTTTCACCAGAGCAAATGTTGCATGCAGCAGGGCCACCAACCTCACCTCCTTGCCTGCCCTTTGAATATGCAAGGAATGCCGGGGGCTTTGCAGGTACTTGCTGCTCTCCTGCATGGTGTTCAAAAGCATTGACACCTATGATGACAAGGAACCCGTGATCTCACGCCCATCCAAGTAGAAGAAGCCACTGCTGTCTTCCACCAGGCCCTTATGCCCCACCAGGTATGGTCTGGCCCCCTGCCTGCATGTCTAGCAGAGCATCACCAAGGTAAGGTGTGGCGCTTACGCCTCGTCTTAGCCACACTGTCGCATTTGACAAAGGCTGAAATTTCCAGCCTGCAATATGGGCCACACCTTCCGGAAGGCACGACAGAGCATGGGCTTGTCTACGGCTATGCGGTCGATGAAATGCCTACGCCGGAATGGCTTGTCATCACAGACGGACAAGAACCCGGACATGCGAGGCTCCATGAGCACTGGCCGTGGACAACGGTGTAGTGTGGGAAATTCCCAACGGTATCAACCATCCTTGAATGCTGTGGAGCAGCGTGCCGCACAGGATTACACCTTTGAAGCATTGCATCGTCGTGGAGAACACAGCCGGGTCCTCGGGCCCCAGGGTCCGACCTAGTCCTGCCGCCAGAGTGGACCGCTCTGTAGAGGAGCTGAGAACAGAGACAATGTCGTTTGCCTCCTCATCTGTCATGACGGCATCGGCTGCCTCAGGCGAGGTGGGCGTTTGGCAGGCTTGGGCTTCTACCATCCCGAGTACAGAGCAGCCGGAGGAAGACGATGCGCACATGGAAGACGGTGACAGTGCTACCACCTCCTCTGCAGATGAGGGTGATTGCCTTAGCAATCGTCCGGCCCCTCCTGAAGCATGTCCAGCACACGACGAAATGCTGGCAGCAGAAGATGAGGCAAGGAGCATGCTACCCCCGCAGGGCGTGGACCCCCAAGGCAGCAGCCCCACATCGCACTTCTCTGAGTCCCCAATCAAACGAAGACCGGGGTCCAAGGCTAGTGCAGGGGGGGCTCAGTCCAAGAAGCTACGGAAATCACTTGCTCCAGCATCCAGGCAACCGCTTGGTAGCATCCCCGAACACGAGCAACCACCGGCTACACTGGCAGACCTGGCCAGTCGGAATGCTCAAAGGCAGGAGGCTCCTGTTTGCAGGAATCCCGAGACACCACCTGACCGTCCTGGATCAACGCGAGAGCGCCCACACGCCATGACAGAAATTGACATTGCCAGTGATCAAGAGCATGCAGAACGAGGAGGCACTGCTGCCACTGATCTCCAGCTGGAATCTGAGCAGAGAGCCATGCAGGCCCTATACGACTATCAAAGTGCGGCTCGAACGGCCAGAGAAGCTGACGGACAAAGTGTGCCGCTCCCCTCACTACAGATCTACGGTGACCTGCCTAGGGAATGGCCGATGGCGAGGCTTGCAATCTCCAATAAGCAAATTAACCGCCTCGTCCGCACATTCCTCTGGAGGCGGGTGACAGAAAGAGCACTCCATGGCTCCTCCTTTGTGGACATTCCAGATGAAATCAACCAAGCCTACATAGGAGATCTTCTCCGTATAAGTGAAGCCTTTGCTGCTCCCCTGTCTAACCTCTTCACCTTCGTGAAGAGTGGACACCCAGCGTGCCCCTTCATCACCCACAAACAGCTCGCCCTTTATGCAAGCCCCCGTTTCTGGCAGTATGGCCTACTTGCCTTTATCGCAAGGTGCTGTTCCTTTGATAATCAACACAGACACCAGGGTACAGGAACAGCTCAAGCAGTGGCTGGGAAGCCACAGAAAACAAAGGAAAAAGATGTCGATGCCCTCACCTTTATGCAAACTGTCATCATGTCCTTTGTTAGGGGAATGGAATATGGTGAGCAAACGCTACCCACCAATGACCTCTTTGTCTATCTCCCAGTACAGATCCTGCCTGACTTGGTTGTAGCCATGGAGAGGCAGGGCTTCACGCCCGCGCAAGTGCAAGGGGGCTACGGCTACCGACCCAAAGAAGAAGGAGCGGAAGACAACCCCCTGCTCGTTGTGGGAGTGCATACTAAAGAAATTGTTTACGACCGATACCCCCGAATGCCGGATACGTCCTGGGCCGAAAGAGCTTACTCTTGTGGTGCCCTTGACCCGTCTTTGGGACAAGCTATCTCGTTCCCTTCCCTTCTACAGCTGAGGCTGCGCATCGAAGTTTTTTGTGGAGAGACCTGGCAACTGCCAGACACCCCTCTGCAGACTTGCCTGCAGAAGAAGACTCTGCCTCTGATGCTACCGGGTCAGCTGAGCGATCGCCCAGGTTTGCGCTCCCGGTGCCAGTGGGGATTGCTGAACCACCAGAAGCTGGCACTGAGGAAGCAACTGAGGAAGAGGACATGGCAGCAGAACCCAACTACGCCTTTGCCAAGGGATACGGACGCTTCGGCATAGGTTATACTAGGCTAGCAACGGCGCTCGGCAATTTTGAGCAAGGGAACATCCAAGCAGAAAGTACAGTAGTAGCTCAGTGGCTGACCTCCGGGCTAAGGGTTGCCATGTCCCGCACAGGGTGGAATCTGCTGTCTCCCCGCTATATGCTGACCAGAGTTCCTAGTACTATCCTCAGTAACTACTACTGCCATGGATATCCCTTCAGTCCTAAAATGGAAGATCGTCCGTATAACCAATATGGCCAGCTCCCCTAGTCGGAAGGCCGATGGGACCAGCTCTGTGCATGGCTCACTGGGAATCCCAAGTTTAGAAGTCAGCTCGCAGGCCACAAGCAGGCGCTTAGGGGCCAAATGGGCTACAGTCAGGAAGACTCCGACCCACGTAATAAAGCTCGCCGTACCGTCCCTCCTCCAGGAGAGGGAAGCTCCTCGTCTGCAGCAGGGTCTTCCTGTCACATCCGGCCTCCCCCACCGCCTTCGCCCTATGGGTGGTGGCAGTAGGGCGGTCTTCAGTAGGAGTCTCCGCACACAGTCACCGCCTCCTAGTAACTTGAACTCCTTCAAGAGATGGGTAGCCTTAGCCACCCTACTTCTTGTTGTCTAAGTGTTCTCATTTGGTTTCGAAATGACAGCATATTCGTTACCTCAATTGTTTGGCCCAAGCAACTCGAGCAACAATGCTCGGACTGCCGCCTACAGCGACAATGCCGCCTGACCAAGACCGATATGAGGTCAGTCTTGATTTGGTTACGATAGCAGGCACGGAATATGCTACGCAAACAAATCTCGCCCAGTATGAGGACGTGGCAGAGCTGGAAGATGACATTCTCTGCTTTCTGCCAACAGTCTCTGATTTGGATGTCTTTGGCTGTGAGTTGGATTTGCTCGACCTTCACACGCAGCAACCCCTGCCAGAAGCATTCCACACGGTGCTTCTGCAACGGCCGAAACTACAAATTGTAGTACGTCCCTGCATGGTAGATGGACACTCCATCTGGCAGTTCCAGGATGACGGTAGGGAAAGCTACCCCAAGGCCATACGCGTCCCGGCCAACCCGCGTGGAGAAATTGCTGACAGAGCCTTCTATGCTGCACCCGTGCTCCGGCACGTAGAAGTGGCAATGGGCATTCAACATGTAGGAATTGCGGCCTGGCAGAGTTGTCAGCAACTGCAAATTGTCAGGCTCCCACCCTCTGTCATAAGTCTTGCAGAAGGGACCTTCCAGGGATGCTACGTGCTGCGAGAAGTGGCCGCCCCGGGGTGTGTCCAGTACAGCCGAAGAGTGTTTGCGGAGTGCTGCTCCCTAGGTCGAGTTGGTGTTAGTCGCGAAGCGGAGGACAGTAGCGTCCTTGCACCAGGGGCACAGCTAGGCAAATATGCATTTGAGAGTTGCCTCACACTGACATCCATCACCTTCGTCATGGACCACACCAATAAACCTCGAGCGCTGCCTGAAGGTGCATTTTGTGGAGCAGGCATTGAACAGCTCTGTTTGCCAGGTGACTTTCACAATGTCGGGCCGCGGGCCTGTGAAAACTGCAAAGGACTTGTGGAGGTCAACCTCATGTGCACAGAAATCACAGCCCTGCTCTATTCCACCTTTGCCCACTGTGTAGCCTTAAATTGCATATGGCTTCCACCACGACTCACGCAAATTGGCAAAGAAGTTTTCCTTAACTGTGTGGTGCTCCAAGAAGTGGTCATCCCGACAGAGCTTAGTGACATAGGCAACCGTGCCTTCTGCGGGCGTGAGCAGCTGAAACGATTTACTCCCCTTGATTGGGGGGATATTGAACAGTGGGCGCAGGCAGAGCACAATGCTTTCTTTATGTGTGACAAATTTGAAAAACCCCTGTGGGTGGAGCTGCTCCCCGCGGAAGGACCCGATTCGGACGCCTTTGACGAAGAGCTATACAACGAGTTCTCCTAACATCGGGCCAGTCCATGTGAGGTTCAAGGTGGGTGCCTTAGCATCTGTCTTTAGGAAACATCCCCGGCCCTAGAAACAGTCAATGAGCAGAGTCAGAAGCTTTTGGCTCAAACAGTAAATGAAAGTAGTCTGCCACACATGGAGCTCGACGATTCATCCAGGCGATCCGTCCCAAACTGAGGATAACGGCATAAGAAGCCTTCCCCAAGTGTACCTCTCTACAGGAGGTTTCCACTCCTGCTTTACATGGCGCCATGCGCTTTTGCAGGTAGCCCGCACTTTCGAGCAACATACAAACAAAGAAAAAGCAAAACATGGCGAAGGACATATGCCCTTGACAAAGGTGGGTAACTCGACTAGTCCAAACAGCACCGAGTTTTGCCGGCCGATGCCAGTGTTCTATGGAGAGATGACTTTCCAGAACCTGCACCAAAGACCAGCGATGCTTTCGCAGCGGGAATCGTGGATAAGCACGCCGCCAGTAAGCTACGGCAAATGAAAAGTGCAAACACTAAGTAGGATCGTCAATCTCTTTTCGCCATTCGCAATACAGTGAGCCAATAGGAATGAGAGCCTTAGCTCCTCGTTCCCAACAGGCGGGTGGTAGAGAGTGGCAATGGAGGATGCCCAGGGGGAACCTTATAGTTGATGTCCGACATTTCCAATTTTGTACAAAGAGGTACAGATACCATGCTAGGATAGGTCCTGTTTCACCTGTTTCACACGGGCCTTGCACGCAACAGAACAATTTTGCAATGACGCAGCATTTCACGAAGATAGGGGACACCCCGATTTGGCACCTCTGTGTGCCGAAGGGTGCCGAGATGACCTCCCTTAGGGGGGGTGTGCCTTTCGCACCCTTACCTGCAGGCTCTCGTCGTTTGCTATGGCCGCCACTGTCTGAATACTACGAACTACTATGCCTCTTGACTTGAAAGTGCAACCAGTTGAATGGGTTGCGCTACAAGAAAGGACTTTTCCACGGCATCTTCTGCATAGCAACCGCTGATTCTTAGGCAAGGATCAGACCTGCATTAGAGAATACCAATGCCCGGAACTTGCATTGTGACCATGTTTTGCCACTCTGTACAGTGGCCGCTGGTCACTGGTAAGAGGGATGTGAAGTCCATTTGACGACTTCTTTGCGATTTTGCTAGAGCACAAACCCTCGCTGCCAAGCTCTTCGTCCGAGAATTCAGGCCCATCGATAGTCAGTAGTCATCGTTTCACCTGTTTCACCTTAGCACAGAGGAAAGACTACAGGATGGTGGAGACTTGGCCTTTGGGCTGTGGTTGGTGGTTGGTTTTTTGGTTTTGTTGGGTTGTCTTTGTTCCTTTCTCCACCATCTGACTGTCTTTCCCTTCCTTCAACGATGACCTGGGCACCATGCCCACACGGCGTCCGTACTCGGGGAAAAAAAGTTTGGCAGGCTTGGGCTTCTGCCTTGTTGGAACCTCATCCTCTGCAGTCGCGGCGGCCAGTAGCAGCCTTGTGTCAAGAGGTCCACCAGGAAGAGGCAGACTCCTCGATGGGAGACAACGACGCGGTTGGCAATCGTCCAGCCCTCCAGCTCACAACCAGTCAACAACGAGGAAAATGGAAAGGATTGCAGTGCGATGCCACCCCAAGGAGTTGTGCAGGCAGGAGTCAATCCAAGAAGCTCCGGCAATAAGCAGATCAGACTTCCCAGCCGCCATTAGGCAGCATCCCGGAACATGGTCAACAGCCGGTCACGCTTGAGGACCTTGCTGACCCAGCTGACAGGATGACAGAAATTGACCTGGGCAATGACCAAAAGAATGTGGAAAGAGGAAGCACCGCAGCCACCGATGTGGAGTTAGAAGGTGCTGGCACATCACTAGCTTGAGGACTCCTCTAGCTTGAGACAGAAGAGCTGCCCTCGCTCGTGAGTGGCCAATGGCGAGGCTGTGCATCTCCAACAAGCAAGTTAACCGGCTAGTTCGGACATTCCTCTGGCGGAGGGGAGGAGAAAGCGCACTCCATGGCACTTCCTTTGGGGACATCGCAGAGGAGATTGACCGTGACTACATTGCGGACTTGCACCGCATCAGTGAGGCATTCGCTGCACCCCTGGCAAACCTGTTGCATTCACCAAGCAAGGACACAGATGGTGCTCCTTCACACCCCAAAAACAGTTAGAGCTCTATGCGAACCCCCGCTTCTGGCAGTATGGCCTCTTTGCTTTTGTCTCCAGGTGCTGCTCCCACAAAAAACCAACACAGGCGTCAAATTGCAAGCGCAGCAAAAGCAGCGCTGACCAAACAGGAAAAGTCCAGTGAAAAGGATGTGGACGCACTCACCTTTATGCAGACTGTCGTCATGTCGTTTGTGCGAGGAATGGTATGGAGAACAAACGCTGCCCATCAATGATCTTTTTGTCTACTTTCCGGTTCAGTCAGTTCCAGCCCTCGTTGCAGCCATGGAGCAGCAACGTTTTGCGTCGGTGGGAGTGAAGAGCGGCTGCGGGTACCGACCACGTGAGCAAGGGGAGGAAGACAATCCCCTCCTGGTGGTAGGGGTGTATAACAAGGAAATCAATATGACCGCTACCCCCGTATGCCCGACACGTCCTGGGCGGCGAGAGCATATACCTGTGGTGCCATTGAATTGAAGTTGCGTATTGAAGTCCCGCCATGGAGAAATGTTGCGGAGGCTAAACACCCCCCAACAGACTCCCAGGCATGAGTCGGACACAGATTCTCCTGCAAGTGGATCAAGAGAACGATCGCCCAGGTACGCGCAACCAGTGCCGGTGGGAGACGTAGAACTGCCGGAAGCAGACACAGAAGAAGCAGTCGAGGAAGAAGACACAGTCGAGGAACCCACCTGCGCTTTTGCGCAGGGGTTTGGACGGTTTGTCATCCGTTACACTCGGCTAGCCACAGCGCCAGGCAACTTTGAGCAGGGCAGCATCCAGACAGAAAGCGCTGCAGTTTCTCGTGGAACCTGCTTTTTTCCGATATGGACTGACAAGGCTTCCGGGGGAGTTACTTCAACGCTACTACTCCCAAGGCTACCCCCAATTACAAGAAGAAGATCGCCCATACCACCAATATGGTCCGATAGTATATACAGAGGACCGGTGGGACGAGCTCCTTAAATGGCTGTCTGGTGACCCCATGCTCCGAAAGAAGCTAGAACGCCATAAGCAGGAGCTTAGAGACCAACAGGGAGTGAGCCGAGACGATTCTGTGGCTTGCAATAAGGCCCGGCGCACAGCCCCTCCCCCAGGTAGTAGCAGCTCCTCATCGGCCGCCCGCCCGCCTAACCGCAGTCAGCGTCCCCCACCGCCCCCCCCGCATTGGTGGTGGCAGTAAGGAACCGTCGTAACTGTCCAAACCCGCAGATGCAGCGCCTGCATAGGGTGATTTTCCCTCTGAAAGGGGTGGCCTTAGCCATCCTTTTTCTGTTACTCCAAGCAATGTTTGCAACCACCATCCGCTTGTTGCCACAATATTTTGGCTCACAGCAGTTAAGTATACAAGCTAGAACTGCCGCCCACTGAGAAGATGCCGACGGAGCAAGATCAATATGAAGTCTGCATCGATCTTGTGACGATGGCAGGAACGGAGTATACTATGCAAACCAACATCACTCATTATGAAGACATGATGCAACTGGAAGATGACATACTTTGCTTCCTGCCAACCGTGTCTGACATTGATGTTTTTGGCTGCGAGGTTGATCTTATTGACTTTGCTACCCAGCTGCCCTTGCCAGCAGCCTTCCACACAGCATTAATGCAACAAAGGAAACTGCAGATTGTGGTTCGGCCATGTATGGTAGAAGGCCACTCAATTTGGCAATTCCAAGAAGGTGATAACGAGAACTACCCCACAGCAGTTCGAGTCCCTATCAATTCACGTAGAGAAATTGCTGACAGGGCTTTTTATGCAGCAACTATGCTCCGGCATGTGGAAATTGCTGAAGGAATCCAGCATGTAGGATTTGCGGCCTGGCAGGGGTGTCAGCAATTGCAGATCGTCAAGCTCCCCTCCTCAGTCTTAAGTGTGGAAGATGGAGCTTTTCAAGGCTGCTATGCCCTTCGAGAAGTGGTGGCCCCAGGCTGTGTCCAGTACAGTCGAAGAGTGTTTGCGGAGTGCTGCTCTCTCAGCAGAATCGGTGTTAGCCAAGCGGCAAATGACAGCAATGTCCTGGCGCCAGGAGCGCAGCTGGGCCGATATGCTTTCGAAAGTTGCCTCACGCTCACATCCATCACCTTTGCAATGGACCAAACCAACAAGGCAAGAGCGCTGCCAGAGGCATTCTGCGGGTCGGGACTAGAAACACTCTGCCTCCCAAGCGACTTTCACAACATTGGCCCAAGGGCTTGTGAAAACTGCAAGCGACTGGTAGAAGTCAATCTCATGAGCACAGATATCACAGCCCTTCTCAAATCTACCTTCGCTCACTGCGTGGCCATGACTCACATTTGGCTGCCGCCACGCTTAACGCAAATTGGTAAGGAAGCCTTCCTCAGTTGCATTGCGCTCCAGGAAGTGGTCATTCCGACCGAGCTCCAGGAAATCGGCATCCGCGCCTTTTGCGGGTGCGAACAGTTAAGGGTTTTTACTCTCCTTGACCTGGGGGAGAATGACCAACACGTACAAGCAGAACACAATGCCTTTTTGCTGTGCGACAATTTTGAGCAACCGTTATGGGTGGAGCTGCTGCCCACTGAAGGACCGGATTCGGACGCATTTGATGAGGAGCTTTATACGGAATTTCCCTGACCTTCAGGAGTCTCCCCAAGTAACCATGGCGGGTGCCTTAGCACCAGTCCTGGTAGGCATCCGTCCTTTGCGCTGCCTTCTGGCTCAGAGAGTTAGGACCCATCTCAAGCAGCTGTCTTGTAAAGTGAATGCAACACACTCACACACAGTTGGTAGATAGTGGTTCAAATTCTGCCGCTATGACATCCTCCATGGAGCCTGCTGAATCTTCGGGAGCCAGCGCCCCCCCGGAAAGAGAGCCGGTGATGGACTGCTGCTTCGGGCTAACTACTCTGTCGGGAGTGACGTTTAATGTCTCTCTCAGCATTGCCAAATTCGACCGTTTTGCGGACTTGGAGGATCATGTTATGGATTACCTAATCTCCGTGACTGACCTCAAAGTGTTCGGGTGCTCGATCGAATTTTTGCACTTGGCCACACAGACCTACCTAGAGGACCCGATTTGGGACAGACTGCAACAGAGTATGGAATACTGCTGAATTCCTGCCCTCGCAGGAACTCCTAGAAGGGTATCCTATTGACAAAGTTCCGCTTGCTGTCCATGTCCCCATGAATCCAGAAAGCGCTGTCCCTGAAGGGGCTTTCGCAGGAGTGCCACGCCTACGTCATGTCAGCGTAGAGTCAGGTATTCGCCTTATTGGCCCAGAAGCATGGCGCTCATGCCGTCAGCTCCGAATTGTCAAGCTGCCGTCCACAGTCGTTAGCATTTCGGACAACGCATTTCGAAGCTGTAAACTGCTCAATAGTGTCACTGCTCCTGGTTGCCGGGAGTTTGGCTACAAAGCTTTTGATGAGTGCTGCTCATTGCAGTGGGTCCATACCACTGAAGCAACTGCAATCGGTTTAGCAGCTGCACCAAGTTTGGGCATTACCTCTTCAGAGGCTGCGTGACAACTGCCACCTGCTCAAGAATGTTGACCTTTCGAACACACAAATCGAGGAAATACAAGAATTTACCTTTGTGCACTGCACGAGCCTCAAAGAATCCCGAAGACACTTCATACAATTCGAGTTAAGGCCTTTATGAATTGCGCGGCCCTGCCAGAACTTGCTATACCACCCTCACTTAAATACATAGCGAGTAGAGCTTTCTTGGACTGCACTGTTTTCAAGAGGCTAGTCAAGTTGCCTGGCCGGCATAAATGGCGAGGGGTTTATGCTGAAGAAAATGCCTTTGCCATTTGCCCAGACATGCGATGGCCGCCATGGCTACACATGATTCCGGACACAGGGTATGTCTCTGGGTTTAGCCTGATCTGCCCCTGTCTAAATGTAACAGCCTGTGGTTTTCCCACAATCCATCCAGGCTGAGCGCGAGCCTTAGCTCGCGTCCGGCCAGGTCAACTGGCGCCCTTGTGCGCGGCACACGCCATTCGTGCATGCATCGCTAAGCCAAGGGAGTAGCTGGCCACTAACGCTCTGTACTAGGGCGGGGCGAAACTACACATACCTACCCTGTAGCTCTAATGTTCAAGCTGGTGCCTCAAGCTAGGGAAGCGCCAGCTGATACGCCTAGGCCCCGTCCTTGCTGCTGTGAAGAAGGGATGGTGGCACAGACCTGCACATTCCTCACGCTGGCAGGAGAGAAGCTGTCCATCGAGGTAGACTTGAATGCACATACCGGCATTCGGAGTTTTGAAAACGCCGTACTAGCAGAGCTCCCACTTAGGATGTAGTAGCACCCTGGGGTGTGAATTGCAATTTGTGCAAATAGACACCCACCAAGTCCTAACAGACCCCATACAGAGCACACTCAGAGCCAACCACTGCTACTATGTGATTGCTCGGCCATGTTTTGTAGAGGTTGCACACAGCGAGGTAGGAACGATAAAATCCCACCGCAAGCCTTCTCCTTTCACACCTACCGGTCTGTCTCGCAGAACACCATCAAGGCAAGGTGAGGCGCTTACGTCTCGTCTTAGCCGCACTAACGCACTTGACCAAGGCGGAAATTGCTAGCCTAAGAGAAGGGCCCCACCTGCCTGGTGGTACGGTCTTGCATGACCTTGTATATGGTTATGCAGTTGATGCTTCGCTTGCGCCAGAGTGGCTGGTCATAACAGATGGGCAGCAGCCAGGACGTTGGCGACTTCTCCACAATAGCTTTGGCCCAGGGCAACGATGCAGCGTAGGAAGCTCCCTGCGCTATCAACCAACGCCGAGCACAAGTGAACAACGCAGCGCACAGGATTATACTTTCGAAGCCCTGCACCGGGTGTACTTCTACGACGCATGGAGAGTGCAGCCAGTCCTGGATGCCCCAGGATCCGAACTTGTCCTGCCACCGCAACCAGGCCTTTTAGCGCATGGCTGTTACTGGCCTCGGCCAAGTTCGACACCTGATGTCCTCTCTGTCTCTGATCGTGACCCAGAAAAAGAGGAACATGAAGTGCAAGAGGGACAATCGCTGTCCTCGCTTGCGGCGACAGATGCTGCGATGGCTGATGAAGAAGCAAATGAAGCAGTCTCAGTCCACAGCTCCTCCTCCGAGTCGCCCACCATCCCGAGCACAGAGCAACCGGAGGAAGATGACGCGCACATGGAAGATGAGGACAGTGCTAACACCTCCTCTGCAGATGAGGATGATTGCCTTAGCAATCGTCCGGCCCTTCCTGACGCATGCCCCGCACAAGATGAAATGCTGGAGGCAGAAGATGAAGCAAGGAGCGAGCTACCCGCACAGGACGTGGACCCCCCAAGTAGCAGCCCCGCATCGCACTTCTCTGAGTCCCCTATCAAACGAAGACCGGGGTCTAAGGCTAGTGCCGGGCGAGCTCAGTCCAAGAAATTACGGAAATCACTTGCTCCAACATCCAGGCCACCACTCGGCAGCATTCCTGAACACGAGCAGCCACCGGCCACACTGGCAGACCTAGCCAGTCGGAATGCTCAAAGGCAGGAGGCTCCCGTTTGCAGGAACCCTGAGACACCACCTGACCATCCTGGATCGACGCAAGAGCGCCCACACGTCATGACAGAAATTGACATTGCCAGTGATCAGGAGCATGCAGAGCGTGGAGGCACGGCCGCCACTGATCTCCAACTGGAATCTGAGCAGAGAGCCATGCAGGCCCTATACGACTACCAAAATGCGGCTCGAACGGCCAGAGAAGCTGAAGGGCAAAGTGTGCCGCTCCCCTCATTACAGATCTATAGTGACCTGCCTAGAGAATGGCCGATGGCGAGGCTTGCTATTTCCAACAAGCAAATTAATCGCCTCGTCCGTACATTCCTCTGGAGGAGGGTGACAGAACAAGCACTCCATGGCTCCTCCTTTGTGGACATTCCAGATGAAATCAACCAAGCCTATATAGGAGATCTCCTCCGTATAAGTGAAGCCTTTGCTGCTCCCCTGTCCAACCTCTTCGCTTTTGTGAAGAGTGGGCATCCAGCATGCCCTTTCATCACTCACAAACAACTCGCCCTTTATGCAAGCCCCCGTTTCTGGCAGTATGGTCTCCTTGCCTTCATCGCAAGGAGCTGTTCCTTTGATAATCAACACAGACACCAGGGTACAGGAACAGCCCAAGCAGTGGAAGGGAAACCACAGAAAACAAAGGAAAAAGATGTCGATGCCCTCACCTTTATGCAAACTGTCATCATGTCCTTTGTTAGGGGAATGGAATATGGTGAGCAAACGCTACCCACCAATGACCTCTTTGTCTATCTCCCAGTACAGATCCTGCCTGACTTGGTTGTAGCCATGGAGAGGCAGGGCTTCACGCCCGCGCAAGTGCAAGGGGGCTACGGCTACCGACCCAAAGAAGAAGGAGCGGAAGACAACCCCCTGCTCGTTGTGGGAGTGCATACTAAAGAAATTGCTTACGACCGATACCCCCGAATGCCGGATACGTCCTGGGCCGAAAGAGCTTACTCTAGTGGTGCCCTTGACCCGTCTTTGGGACAAGCTTTCTCGTTCCCCTCCCTTCTGCAGCTGAGGCTGCGCATCGAAGTCCCCTTGTGGAGAGACCTGACAACTGCCAGACACCCCGCTGCCGGCTTGCCTGCAGAAGAAGACTCTGCCTCTGACGCTACCGGGTCAGCTGAGCGGTCGCCAGACTCGCTCTCCCGGTGCCAGTGGGGCTTGCTGAACCATCAGAAGCTGGCACTGAGGAAGCTACAGAGGATGAGGACATTGCAGCAGAACCCAACTATGCCTTTGCCAAGGGATATGGACGCTTTGGCATAGGTTATACTAGGCTAGCAACGGCGCTTGGCAATTTCGAGCAAGGGAACATCCAAGCAGAAAGTGCAGTAGTAGCTCAGTGGCTGACCTCCGGGCTACGAGTTGCCATGTCCCGCACAGGGTGGAATCTGCTGTCTCCCCGCTATATGCTGACCAAAGTCCCTGGTGTTATCCTCAGTAACTACTACTGCAATGGATATCCTTTCACTCCTAAGATGGCAGATCGCCCATATAACCAATATGGCCCACTCCTCTACTCCGAAGATCGATGGGATCAGCTCTGTACATGGCTCACTGGGAATACCAAGTTTCGAATTCAACTCGCGGGCCACAAGCAGGCGCTTAGGGACCACATGGGCTATAGTCAGGAAGCCTCCGACCCCAGTAATAAAGCTCGCCGTACTGTCCCCCCTCCAGGAGCGGGAAGCTCCTCGTCTGCTGCAGGGTCTTCCTGGCACAGTAGGCCTCCCCCATCGCCTCCGCCCTATGGGTGGTGGCAGTAGGGCAGTCGCCAGTAGGAGTCCTCCCACACAGCGACCGTCTCCTAGTCGCCCGACTTCCTCCATGTGATGGGTAGCCTTAGCCACCCTCATTCTTGTGGCCTAATTGCTATCATGATTTTCGCAATGAATACATATCCGTTATCTCAGTTGTTTGGCTCAAGCAAATCGAGCAAACACGCTCGGCCTACCGCCTACGCGACAATGCCGCCTAACCAAGACCGTTATGAGGTCAGCCTCGAGTTGGTTACAATAGCAGGTACGGAATATGCAATGCAAGCAGACCTCTCCCAGTATGAGGATGTGGCAGAGCTGGAAGATGACATTCTTTGCTTTCTGCCGACAGTCTCTGATTTAGATGTCTTCGGCTGTGAATTGGATTTGCTCGACGAGCTTCACGCGCAGCAACCCCTGCCAGAGGCATTCCGCACGGTGCTCCTGCAACGGCCGCAACTACAAATTGTAGTTCGTCCCTGCATGGTAGACGGACATTCCATCATGTAGGATTTGCGGCCTGGCAGAGCTGCCAGCAACTGCAAATTGTCAAGCTTCCACCCTCGGTCATAAGTCTTGCAGAAGGGACTTTCCAGGGGTGCTATGTGCTGCGAGAGGTGGCCGCCCCGGGGTGTGTCCAGTACAGCCGAAGGGTGTTTGCGGAGTGCTGCTCCCTAGGTCGAGTTGGGGTCAGTCACGAAACTGAGGACAGCAACGTCCTGGCACCAGGGGCACAACTAGGCAAATATGCATTCGAGAGTTGCCTCACGCTTACTACCATCACCTTTGACATGGACCATACTAACAAACCTCGAGCGCTGCCTGAAGGTGCATTTTGTGGGGCAGGCATTGAACAGCTCTGTTTGCCGAGTGATTTCCACAATATCGGGCCGCGGGCCTGTGAAAACTGCAAAAGACTTGTGGAGGTCAACCTCATGGGCGCAGAAATCACCGCCCTACTCTCTTCCACCTTTGCCCACTGTGTAGCCTTAAGTTGTATATGGCTTCCGCCACGACTCACGCAAATTGGCAAAGAAGTTTTCCTTAATTGTGTTGCGCTCCAAGAAGTTGTCATCCCGACGGAGCTCAGTGACATAGGCAACCGTGAAAGTTTGACACACAAACTCCTGACGGAAAATCAAAAGCTCTCGTGCTCAAAACACCTAGTCAGTCAAGTGTCTCAACGACCGGAGTCGAAAACGAAAGAAAAAGCAGGCAAAAGACACGCACACTTTTCGCCACACACTTGAGCCAAAGTGACGAACGTTCTCCAAGGTTCACAAATGTTCTCGGGACATTTGTGGACATGCAAAACCATACTCAAAACAATTCAACGCTTCACAAAAGTTCTCAAAACAGTTGGAAACAACTAAGAGCATAGTCTAAACATCTTTGGGTGTTCTCGGACACCTCGTAAACAAACTACAAACATATGGAAACATTGAAAGGGATCTTTCAATGTCCTCAAAAGCTAACGAACGTCATTCAAACAAGCCATAGGGAGGAAACTCCCTCTCAAAGCTTTCTTTGCGGTCTCTAAACAAGTGGTATGGAGTCTTCGCTCCGCAGTACTATAAATTCTCACACCCCTTTTCGAAGCTCACATGCCACTTTGGACAGTGGTCACTCGCTGTTCCAGTACTGATTGCTTCTCGGCAGTTCGAACGAAACAGTGACAGACACTCCTTCAGATGACTTGATCTCATCAAGATACTTTCCAGATGACTTCAAAAGATGGAAGAACTCTTTCTCGTGCTTCTCATTCCTTCCCCAAAAATTCAAGAGAGGGGATCCGCCTTTGCAAGGAAGAGAGATGTGCGCGAGACATGCCACCTGAGATCCATGCGGGCATCGACTGAATCCATCACGGAGCAGGGTCAGCACCTTATTGCGAACTCCGATCTCCTGGAGGTTTGCATGGATGACTATGTATCGAACATAGTCAACTTCTCGACAAGATCTTGCGATGACTGACTCTTTGCCGCCAGCTACTTCTAGCACAGTATATCGAGGATACCTGAGTTGATCCGACTCTCGGATGATTGAAACGGCTGAGTCACACTCAAAAGTCACTCTTGACAACGTTTCGTTTGAACATCTTAGCATCACACTTCGCGGGGGCATTGAGGCCAACAGCGAAAAGATGGTCACATTCTGCTCAGCTGTCAACACTCCAGTACCATGGCATGCGATACAGCATTGAACTGGTCTGGATGTCCCTGAACTGGCCACTGAACTGCCAGTATGGCCCATTGGTGTCGAAGTGTGTTGGGATCCTAATCCCATGATCCTTGTGATATCGCTGGTCGAACCGATCGGCGATTCCACTGAAGCTGGTGCTCCCCAATCAATGAGCGGCCTTGCCGGTGAAGACTTCGGCAAAACAGGCGCCGCCATGGGAGACTTGGGTACCTCAGCTGGTCCCGTCACAGGGAATCCGATCTCAGTTGGAGGAGGCGGTGGTTCCTGATAACGGCGGCGGAGGAGGCTTTGGACTCACCTTCGGTGACACACTCTCCTCAACATTCTGCTCTGGCAATCCCTCAGGGTGCTTCATGGGCGACGGATCCTTTGTCCGCTCTACCCCACTTGGCTTCGGCTCTGCCGGAGTTGCAGCATCGACCAGAGTTGGGCTAACTGATCGAAAGGCTTCACTCGGAGTCTTTGGAGCCGTCTTTGGAGGGGTCTTGGGAGGTTCAATCCCAATTGCCTTCGGAACAGGCGCTGGTGCCTTTGCAGCCTCACTCTTTGGAGCCTCGCTCGCAGATGTTGCCTTTGCAACTTCCTTTGCCGGAGTCTTGGGCTTCTCAGCTGGCTTCTTCGGAGGAGTCTTCGGAGCAACTGGCATCGCCTTCTTCTTCGGCGGAGGTGGCATGGGTCCCTTCGGTGGTGTTTTCGGTGGTGGAACCGGAGGAGGGCGCTTTGGTGCCGCTTCGCTGCGTGAAGGGCTTCATCTCCAACCTCTTGCGCTTCCTGCGCAGCTCTTCTTTGAGATCACCGGTCTCCTCTCCATCATCTCGAGGCCATACCTCATCCGATGTCTCATAGCCCTGGTTCCTCTGGGGCTCTTCGCTCTTCCTCTTCTTCAGCAACAGTCTCAGCCGTTCCTCGGCTGACATACTATAGGATCGGCAGTGCATACTTGGGCGCAACAGGGGTGTAGCCAACCTGCGACACACTGTCGCCTGGGCTGATCTGTGAGCTCAAAGGATTCTCAAATCCATAGTTGGGCAATGCATCACCTCCAAGGTCTTCATCGCTCTTTGGATCGATCCGCTGACTCAATTGGATCTTCCCAGTGGTCAAACTCACTGACCTTTGTCCCTGGATGCACGCAGCTGCCACATGGCCATAGTTGCCAC
>CAXAMN010000237.1:2035-78251 GCA_963970005.1 Durusdinium trenchii
ACCACTATGACTACTACTACTACTACTACTACTACTACTACTACTACACTTTCTACATGTTGTTGCTAATTGTTCAATGTCTTGCTGGTCGTCCTCCTTTTCCCGCCTGCCAGGTGCCCGGGTCCGTGAAACTGTGAAGGCGGAAGCGGGGACACGTTTGACAGGCAACCCATGGGTTGGGACTCCTCATAGGTTGTGATTCCTCGTTTGAAACTGCTTCTTGTTTGAATTTTGAAGCCACTGGGCCCAGTTACTGCCGTCGCCATTGCCAGTAGATGTAAGATGATCTGGTGTAGGAACCATTCACACAAAGGTCTGATCCAACCATATTAGGGTCCACGAGCTCTTGGGTGGACGGATTTGCTAGCTGTATTTCCCCTGCAACTGGTTGTTCCTCACTAACTACGAGAGGTTGAGAGACCTTATACATCCTTATACAGTGGTACAAATATAGGATAAGCTGTTTATGGTTGTTCAACCCAAATGTTCGCCAAGATCATATTCATCCTGTCTTTTCTGCTTCCCCGAAGTCGACAGCTGCCTGCATGCACCGTGGACGCGCGCTCGTGGACGTGCGGATGTTGTTTCAACGTGTTCACCAGGTGTCTTGTGCAGAGGAGAAGGCTGAGAAGCCAGAAGAATGTTCAGAGGTTGATCCTCTTCGCCCACAAAGATGAGCGAGCATGGTGAGGAGAACCACAAGAGATGCTGCAAAAAAAAACACAGGTTCTGCTGATGTTCCAACTGCATTGGAACTGGAACGGCATTCTATCGACCATTCACTATTCCACACACAAGAGATTGGACCCTTTGTGCTTCGTCATTGAGCCGCAGTCATTTCACAAGCACTTGTTCATCCAACTGGCCAAAAGAAAACCATTTGCGGCACATGTTTCAATCTCTTGAAACTCATGGACTCATGGATTTCAATTTTGCCGACTCGCCTTACTTTTTTCAAGTGTCAAGTGTAAACAAATTTATAACCAACATGGAACACACAGATTCATGAGACAATGAGACACATCCCAATAATGTTTCGACCTCCTTGGGGCATGGTGTACGAGAGTCCAAGGATGCCGCAAAACAATCGCTGTTCAGACAAAGAGTTCAAGCAAATCGGGCTTCATCGGGCTGTGAATCATTTTCCTGGTGCCAGGTTCAGAAAAAAGACCTCTCAATCGCTTCATACGGCTATCTACCGGCTGTCATCGCGAGCCATGGAGGACACGGGGTGGCAAAGCAGGCTGGGACGTTTCTTCCATCACTGGTCCACGTCGACGGTTGGACAGCGCCCCGACGAAAGAAGAGATGGACGGTTGGACCCAAAGGCTTGACGACGGGGGCCGGGAGAATTCCATTCTTGCATTGTGGACATGATTATTGTTCCTTGCACAAGATACTATTTTCATCTATTTTCTAGTAGCCTAGGCATGGCAGTCCTTTTCGAAACGAAACACCAAGTTCTGACTATATGTATTACTGTATCTTGCCAAATCAACTTGCCATTTTTTGGTCTGACGCAATGGCAAGGTACTACTTGAGCCGCTTGGAACGGTCGTTGAAACATGTTGAAACATCTTTCACAGACTCTCCATGTATGCCATATATGCCGATCAGTTGGGGTGGTTTGGAGGCTCAATGTACGCATCCCATGAGTCGTGTCTGGGTCTTGAGACCATGCCTACTGGGACTGACGTCGACGTCACACATCATACGCAAATCACATCCGTCCCTGGAACGCTCCGTCCGTCATGTCGGGTGTCATGTCATCCGCCATCCGTGGAACGTTCCATCCGTGGAGGGAACGACGCCGTTTTCAGTCGGGCAGAGTGGCGAGTGCCCACCCTGGACCGACCAGTTCGACCCATCCAGGGCGGATGAGCCAACGTTTGATTCTGGGTGTTGTTCCCAGATAGGTGTTTGCTTCTTTCTATAATAGGTTCATGAACCGGCTCATGTCCTCCTATATGAAGGTGTGTTTTTGTGTCTGTTTCCGTGGTGCTCGAACCGGGCGGCCAACGGACCTCGGCTTCGCCGGATCGGGCGCCCGTGGCGAGTTGTTCGGGCGCCCGAGTTCCGGTCGAAAATCCCCGCGCTCCGCGCCGAGCGCTTCTCTTGGCTCCGCGCGGAGCGCTTCTCCCAGCGGTCGGTCGTCGTGCGGGTCCTCGGCGGTGGCGGTGGAGCGGGTTGTACATCGGTCGTCTCGGGGGAGAGAAGGATTCTGCTGCAGATCATTCTCCTATGGCCTTAGAAAACGCTCTTCGAGCGGTGCTAGAGATTTTCCCTATCCAGCTGGCCCTGCTGGCATCTACCCACCTTCAAAAGAGATGTGCCTGGAGCTCTGTTTCTCTTTTAGTGAACTACCTACCAGGTTCCTCCAATGGATCCAGGTTCCAATGGCCCAACCACGCTCCCCGAACACCAAGGCGATGGCGACCCGGCGGAAAGGCCCGGCGAGTCGCTGGCGGCACGTCGTCACCCGGACCGGCTGACTGAGAGATCGAGACGTGGCAGACCGGGCCCAATAGGAAGGTGGTCCTGTTCATGAGCTCAATCAACAGCACCGACCTGTGATGCTCAATTTGCACGATCTGTTTGGAGGGGTGCGCTCCTTTTTGGTCGACCACGCTCCAGGAAGGTGGTCGGCGTGGCACGGCCTGAAGATGATCATCTTATTGGAATGCATTTTAATTCTAATCATGGCCTTGATTGGACTGCCTATGCCCTAATCCAATCATTTGGCTCATGAACTTACTCGAAGACTAGAGGAGACTGCTTAGACTTCAATGGTACCACAGAATGCCCAGGGCACCCATATATTTTGCTCCCATACTTTGCCCACAAAGGGCCGCTTTTGTCGGTGATTCGGTCTAACGAATTCACCATCTTTCGCCACAGCTGGAAGGCGGCCCCACCAAGCTCAGTAGCAGCTCCAAGAAGGAACTTTCTGTCATAGCGCCTTGGTCGGAACTCACAGCAGCTGGATGCTCGGAAATCCCATCCTTCACAGCAGGCCTTGGTCCGACTACTCAAAAAAGAAAACATAAGATAACATATATGTATTCTCAATACGTACTACGTGCTTTGTGATTTGTTTCAAAGGTTTTACACTGATTCATAAAGATGTCCTGATGTCCTCCAACAAGGTATGATGAGTATGCAGTGTGTTTGTTTGTTTTTCTTGTTAATATGTCTTTTTGGATTTGCCACCAACACTGAGTCATTGCTCAAGTACTTTTGTAGGCAGAACCGTGATCCAAGGTCCAAAGTGTACTGGAAATCAGAGACTCAAGTTATTGACCAATATTGACCAGATTTAATTGGCTGATAACGTCGTCATCCCTTGCGGTTGGCTCATGGATTTGGGTCCAAAAGTTGGTTCTGGTGAGTCTTTGGTGGATCGGCAGGTGTATGGAAGGCAAAGCTTAAGGCTTCCAGTCGTTCTTCAAAGAGTTTGGGACTCAGGTGCCCACTTACAATGAGACGGAGAATGTGCGGCCTCTCACCAAGAGACTGTTCGAAGCTTGTAAGGCTGGAGTGGACACCGTTTTTGGGGCTGCACTGGGCTGCCAGGGCTACGCTGCCTCCGTGGCAGCAAAAGAAGAGATTCCATGTCGAGCTACGGGGCTGTATACGATCTTCATTTAGGGTTTCACCCATGAAGACTGCCGACACAGCCAGCCTTGCAGCCTAATTGTATCTGATTGTTCACCGAGCTTTCCGAATGCAAGCCTAACAGCATGCCAAAGCCCGCATGCCAAAGCCTTTTTCCTTGTTGGATCGCTTGCAAGTGTCCTTCCGGACGATGGATCGCGACCCGGGCTCTCACACCGGGCGACCCTCGCTGGCGTGACCCGGGCGACCGCTCGTGCCAGGCAGCTGGCCTCACTATCGAGCGGCTGGCCTCAGGGTGGTGGCGCAGAGGTGGAGTAAAGGCTTCAGAATCAGAGGTGGAGTCACTGGACTGAGTGAGAGAGGAAAGGAAGTGAGAGTGGACTATCAGAAGTGGACTCAATGGTTGAATGTGGCATATATATATATATATATGTGACTTAATAGACTCAAATCTTCGGAGTCGAGATAGGTTTGTGCCCAGCCGCACCTTGTACTAAGAGAGCTTGGCGCAGGCCGCATTTTCGGATCAGTACCTTTCCGAAGACGCCCCCCATTGAGGGGGTGCCATCCACTTCCACCATGAACATTTCAAGGAGGGCACCTCTCTGTATGCCTCCCAACTTCGCTGGGTCGGACCAGCTCAGCCCCCCCTCTCTTTGCGAAAAAGGCTGGTGGTGGTGGATGACGAAAGCCCTGGAAGCAAGGAGGGGCTTTTCTTGATTTCTGGATTCGTTTGTAGCTGTGTATAGCTGACCTGTGTTTGTGGATGTTGCTTGGATGCCAGAGGAGACGGAGAAGATTGTGAAGGCGGTGCTGACAGCGCATGGTGTGCACCGACAGTACACTGGACCGTCAAACGCCAAAGACAAAGCGTTGATAGAATTTGGAGCACACGGCCAACACCCAACACCCAAAGTTAAAAAAAGCTCATAGTGCCTGAGGGACAGTACGCCAGCATTGGCATAGACTTCAGTTAGCAAAAAGAATTTATTGTTCAGCTGTCCATCTATTTTTTTAATGTACGCGGTATGACCTTGTCCTTGAACTGTTCCATGGGAATTGCTTCTCTGTAGGCCTTGGCGTCTGAAGGCTATGCTGTGCGCATCCATTGCCGCAAAGCGGAAGAGGCCACGAGTGATTTTGCATGCAAATAGGCCACAAGCCACATGGAGAATAGGGAGACCTCCCAAACACTCGATGGGAGAAGGGTAAATAGACCAAAAACATCCAAAACCCATTGGGTCATGGGGATCTCCATATTAATACACACCCACATGGCAGTGAAAAAGAGGCTTGACAGCAGCCGGTGTACGCCGGTATCAAGCTGTGGCATAGAATGGTGAGCTACTATATGGCCGCACACCGGTTAAAAGCGGGTATAAACGCACACAGAACTGCTGTTGGTCAGGCTGTTCATGATCAATGAAGAGGTGTTAGAATCCAAATTGGGAACCAGCAAATGGTTCAGTGGGAGCGTTGCCCGCACGGACTTGTGCATCCAAATGGGGAGGCCTTATCAATCAGCGGAATATACACTGGAGCTGGAAAAAAAACGTCTGGGCCTGAACCTTCAAAGCCTGAAGCTGAAGCATCTTCCGCTGCAAACGTAAACAAGTCAAGCGTATTACAGTTGTTTCAAAGGTTTGATGACACAAGGGCCCCTAAGTCTGGTGGTTGATATAGACCCCATTAGACCCCTATCATCCCCCATCTAAAGGACATGTTGAGGTCTGTGCCGTCTACTCTGAAACCACTGTATGCCTGTATGCCTTCAGTTGAATTACATAGGTGTCAATAGGTTTGTCTCTTGTTCAGGCACAAAATCTCAGAAATTGCTTCCAAATCGCCCATGGGTTTCTACATGCCAACACCCTTTGTCTCACTCCAAAAGTATTTGCCAGCAGTTCCAGATGCAGTCAATGGCTTCTAGACTTTCCATGACTTTCCTTAAAGTGACTGAAAAGTCACCACACCTAATTAGTCTTCAAGAAGAATCCCAAATGAGATGGAGTCAGACCTTGTTTCATCTCCATGTCTTGCAGTCTTCCAAAGAACCACTTGCTCGGTTCCACCCGCTCCGGAGAGACCGTCCCACGCGGCGCCAGGGGCGTGGCCTCAGCAGCGCCGTTCTGCGCGGTGTCCCGATGGACCTTGACGTCCGGTCGTGCAGACGTCGTGCGCGCGGGACGTGCTGCATGTGTTTTGGTTTTGGTGCCACAAATTGGGAGATCAACGTGGATCCCCTGTGGTTTGCATTTCAGAGATTTTGTGGCCGGGTGATGGTCCCTTTGCATCATGTGTTGATCTCTCAGCATATGTGAGTCAAGAGTAGATTCCATAGCAATTTGGGAAACAAGTTGAGGTGGCTGATCCACTTATGCTTACAAGTTTGCCTTTGATGAAAACATGTGAAGGGTTTCACTCCTGGAGTAGCATCAGAAACACCTAGCCCCGCAACGCTCGAGACGCCCAGGGTCAAGCACTTTGGCATTTGGAGGGTCTCAACCTGGTCATCATTGTTCACTCTCAAGGTCCAGGGGCCCATTCTCTTCTCAGCTGGAATTTCTGAGAAACCGAGCGCCTCAACGACCCCAGCCATGTTTTCTTTTTTTTTCTGGTGCATGGCCTACTGGTGAGCATCATCACCATCTCAATCTACTCTCCCAACCTGGGCTCCTCCCTTGCCCCCTTGTCACAAAGGCAGACTGTGGGGGACTGCGGGGATCGGGTGCGCAGTCCGGGGGTGAGCGGTCGCTTTTGGGAAGTGGGACAGGAGCTTCGGCAGTCTTTAAGCCTTATGCCTCTAAGAAGATCCATCCACAAGGCTTCAGCGGCTTCGACAGTCACCACAGAAAACCGAAGGCTTGTTGGCCTTTTTGGTGTCTTTCACCGGGAGACGATCCCTTTTCTTGGACCATGCCGAAGCAAAGCCCTTCCAAGTAGTGCCTCGGCGCGTGCGCCCAAAGTCGGTGATCGTTCGAGGCTTGGATTTGAGAAGGCCAAGTACGCCACACTCTTGTGCACCGGCCTCAGCCAAGGTAAGGCAGACAGCAGGGGTTGGGGTTCTGCCGAAGTATGCCTCAAGCCCAAGTACTATAGCTGGGTAGACCGGAATGCCCAGCTCGGTGACGGTGACCGTTGGTTTATGTCGACAAAGGTGCTTCTCGGCTGCCATGTTTTCTGACTCGTGCTTAGTATGGAAGGAGGGAGTGGATCCACAGGAATCTCTAAAGTGGGAGCTCATTACCTTATTCCCTACTAAGCACCAGTCAGTTATCGATTCTGGCAGAAGAGGCTCCCAGGTTCGATTGAAGACAAGACATCCGAAGACCTGAAGACCAGTCGTGTGCCGACAGAAATGCCGAAGAGATGCATCCGGTACTTGACGTGATGCTGAGATTCTGGATGTTCAATGCCCACAGCAGTTGTACCACCAAAAGACAAGCCAAGCTTCGCAGGTCAAAAGCCGACAGACGTGACACAGATCACTTCCCTGAGCTGTACAGCATGATCCAAGTACCTTCATAGTAGGGGAACCCCGAGGCGCAGGTGGATGGAAGATGATGGAATAAGAAATCCCAAACATACTTGTAGCATCCAAAAACATACTAACCCAGAATCAGTTGCATTTGCGCTTTGGTCATTGTGACACTGTGGGAGCACGTCTTGAACAGGATTAAAAGTCTCTTCCAAGCGTTGCCCTTCATGTTGTCCATTGTTTGTTTGTTGATTTTCCCCACCTGCCACTTTATCAGACCTGTCCTCCTCTTCCTCCTCCTCCTCGCCTCCTCCTCCAGAAGTACCAGATCGCAGTGGGCACTGCCGCAGATAGAATCGAAAGAATGCCAGAAAGAGTGTCAGCAATTATGCCAGATAGAATGATGCCAGACTGTATGCCAGATGGACTGTTTGAATATATTTCAGTATATATATATATATTCAAGATAGATCAAGATAGACACTTTCTGGGTGATATTGAAGCAATATAGCCGTCGGATATCAGCAGAGTATAATGCCATGGTGGGGATCACTCGAAGTACAGTTTTAGGCTAGAAACCAAGTGCTTGTTCCCAATGGTTCCAGTGCCAGTTGGGGTCACTGGCTCTTAGATGTAAATAGTGTTCCGGATGCCCCAGCGCCGCTACACGAATGCTGAGGCATGGACGCCGACCTCCAGCACGAGCCCGAAAGCGTGCCCGATGTAGCGCAACCGGTGCTCGAAGGCCAGGGAGCACATGGTCAACGCATGCACCGGGATGGTCAGGGCATGCACATGCCATGCAGATGCGCTGACTTGCTTGCAGCTGGAGATGAGGATGAATGAGGGTTTACTGTACTTGGAGGAAACGTATTCGGCGGAAGATTCCTGGAGGACCTTGTTTTCGCCGCCCTGGTGGGCAGCCTTTTGGGTCGGTTCAGTCCATTGCCACGGACCGTGGACAAGTCCACAGGCATCTCGCTGGGTGATGGACCCAGATAGGATCAAATTGGATCTGATCACAAATCTTGGTGGTTGTTTCGATTATGTTCCTTTCATCCCTTATTTTTGGGATGATTGTTCACCCACAAACTCATATTTGTTCAAGGGAATTGAAGCCAGTAACCAGTGAGAAGCTGTCAGGATTTGACATACCCTGCTCTTCCCAATGGGCTGACATCGGGTCGTTCTTCCAAACGAACCATTGGGCTTTCCTCAACTCGAGGCACTGCTGAGTTCGCCATCGGCTCGCGACATGTGGAGGGTGGTGGAGCACCTCGGCGGGGTCCGGGGAGAGAAGGGGTGAGTTCTTCTTTCGCCGGTTTCGCCGAAGACCAGAGGTTTCATAGAAAGATATGGAAAGAATGTTGAAGGGTTTCATGGAAGTCTGGGAGCGCAACTTGGTTGATCACAGTTGGATGGTTCTGAGGAAGGAAGAGCTGTGTGAGTTTCTCAGGATGTATATACTGATACTTGTGGAGGTTTCGGGTTCATGGATTCAAGCATCCTACATGCAGCGCGTAGAACGTGTGACATTGCTCACGGTTCACGCCAATTGGCCAAGACCACAAGACCACATGTGCAGTAACATTGATCATGTCCCGATGGATGGTTCAGATGATCTTGGTTATTTGTCCAAGACCTGCTGTCCAAGATGCGGGTGAAAAGGGAACTTCATCGTTCGATGTCCAAGAATGTCTTGGAAGTTTCAGATGTGTTGCGCGGCGTGTGGATTTAGCCACAAAAAGGTCCCCAGTTGTCCGCACTCCGCGGAGCGGATGCTCTCCGCGGATCTCATGTTTGGTCTATGCAAGTTGTTGAAATGAGATATGTTGGGAGATTTGGGGACCTGGGCACACTCACCAAACCCAATAGCACCTGACCCAATGCTGGGACACAAGGCTCAGGTCGCCGGTCGCCCCTTAGCTTTTATGGACGAAAACGGCCCCAAACCGCCGCGAGACGAGCGCCGTTTGAGACGTCGATCCGACGGCCGCATCGCCGGCCACGTCGCTCAGTTGGGCTTTGAGTGGTCCATGATGCGGAGAGTTGGGGCCCCCAGTGATGTGAGGCCCAGCGGCCCAGACACGACCTGTCGGTGACTCGAAAAAAAATGTTAACTTCCTAAACCACCCTAATGTAGGTATGTAAATATGCCATGTAGGCCCATGGAGTGTTTGGGTATATCATAGTATATCATGTATTTGAGATTCATTTGGTTTGGACAATGCAGAGTTGACATGTCTACTTTTGATATGATCGGAATCCTTGACGGAGCACAGAATCAAGTGTTTTGCCATGTTTGAAGTGCAGCGCGCAGGGCCAGAACGGGTGTCCAAGACAGTTCAGTCTTATGTCTTTTTTGTGGAAGTGGCATGTAGTGAGAAAACCAAAATGCAAAATCACCTGCAGTACTGTAGTAGGATGCAGTTTTGTTTTTGTTGTGGATGTTTTTTTGCAGTGCTGATCAACCTGAAACCTGGAGAGACTTCCTCATTCTGATGAAAAATAAATCATCACATCCCTTTGTTTGCAGTTTCTTTTCACATCCAATTGCACCAAAGAGCAAAGGATGCTGCAAGTCCTGTCGCCTGCACCTACTCAAGTGAATCGACACCTGCTGTTTGATACAGTAGTGACTGCAGTGACCCACACTCTTGACTGCTTCGTCTTTTTGGGACACCGCCCAGTCCCCGCGCCAGTCCCCACCCCTCACCACCCCTCACCATCCCAGTCGCCGCTGTCGCCGACCAGGTCGTCAGCGGCGGTGCGACGCTGTTGGCGTGCTTCCTGGTGAAGTCGACGGACCCCATGAGCGGTGCGCTGTTGAGTCCACCGCCCTTGCGCACGTGGCGCGAAACCGAACCTTCACGCGGGCGCGATAGGTTTTGTTGAAAACAGTGTTTTTTTGTGTGTGTTTAATGTTCTTTTTGAGGAGGAGATGGTGTGGGGAGGGCCTTTTTTCGGTGGTGTGACGGTGGTGGACAGGGTATTTTCCGGGTATGTGAAGAAGCAGAAACGTGGAATGGCAAAGTAGATGTGATGAGGTCTTAGCGTTCGTTGCTGAGCAAATCGGGGTGATGAATCAACAGTGGAAAGCTTAAATGCTCATAATTTGTTGAATAGTTAAAGTTCTGGTGGGGTGATTCTGGAATAGTTTTGAGGGGGTTGGAATGTTCTTTTCCTTTTGCAGGGCTGGAAACATCATGCAGGAGACCAGGGTTTTCAGTCTTGCAAGGAGCTTGGCTTTGTTTTGGACTGGCCCCGTGTGAGGGCATTCTCAGGTAGTAGAAAGGTGAAAATGGAACTACATGGTTGAATTGGAGGCAATTTCAGTGCATCTGTGAAATCTTAGTCCATGCTGAACGCATCTTCAGCTCACGCCATTTTCGTAGATTTCCGCCATGTCCCTTGCTCCCAAGCGACGGAAGCCCTCACTTTGGCCACGGCTCCTGGCTCTCCTTGGTTTGTCACTTGTGGCTTCAAGAAGCTCCGTGCCACCAATATTGGTGCGGAAAGTGGAGCGGCTTTTTGACATAGGGCTCAGCCGGTCTCAAGTTGCGAAGGCAATTGCAACGTGTCCCCAAATTCTTGGCTTCAGCGTTGAGGAGACTTTAGTGCCCACCATTGAGGTACTGGCAAACGTGGGGCTCAGCCAGCTTCAAGTTGCGAAGGTAATTGCAAAGTTTCCCCAAATTCTTGGCTTCAGCGTTGAGAAGGAGTTGGTGCCCACCATTGAGGCACTGGCAAACATGGGGCTCAGCCAGCTTCAAGTTGCGAAGGCAATTTCAAAGTTTCCCCAAATTCTTGGCTTCAGCGTTGAGAAGAAGTTGGTGCCCACCATTGAGGTACTGGCAAACATGGGGCTCAGCCAGCTTCAAGTTGCGAAGGTAATTGCAAAGTTTCCCCAAATTCTTGGCTTCAGCGTTGAGAAGAAGTTGGTGCCCACCATTGAGGTACTGGCAAACATAGGGCTCAGCCGACCTCAAGTTGCGAAGGTAACCCGGGCTCGACTAATGAATGCATTAGTATCGCTTGACCAAATTCTTGGCTTCAGCCTTGAGAGCAAGACCGCTAGCCTTGTAACAGCAGATGCTCCTCTTGACAATAAGGCCCTGGAGGTCATGGTCAATGTAGCACTGGATGGAAAAGCTCTTCGGGATGAGGCAAACTGCTTGGAACCAGACTATTCATCACATGATCAGATTATCAGCTCAACACTTGCAACAGTGCGCCATATCGCTCACCTTTACTTTGGAAACGGAAGTGCTAAGGCTACAGTGAAAATGATCGGGTCTCGCAACTATGGCATCGATATAAAAGGCAGTGATATTGACTTTGTACTGAGTGTCGGACGTATTTGTTTTAGTGCGAAAGCTTGGAGAAACTTTGCGGAGGAGCTCAACAAAAGCCTTGAAGGTTGCCCCGTGATCAATGGAAACAAAGCCATTTCCATTCATTTGAACGACGGTCCAGTGCTCCAATTTGTGCCACGGTACGGGCCGTTTGAGTTTGACAAAGTGCTATGCCCAAATTTAATAGCAACATTTTGTCCAGAATGCAGGAATCGTATGGTTGTGGAGAAAAGGTTAAAGAAACTGTTTGAAAGCTATCCTGGAGCCCGAAATGTGATGCGCGTTTTGAAGCAATTCTTTCTTCCGCTGCTGGTCAAGCGTCTACCTGAGCAGCCTTGGTCCTCGATACTTACACTCATCGTTGCCAGAGAAGCGTGCTGTTCCGGCTACAACGCGACAGACGACGTGGATGGTGTTGAATTGTATCTTCAGGTGCTTCAAGAGCTTAGTAGCTGTGGAGCATCCCCTAGCACGTCCTCAACACAATTAGTTCAGAATTGGGCCAATAATGAGGGCAAAAACGTGGAACAAGAGGTCCGTGAGTGTCTTAGGATATTAAGGACTGCTGCCAGGCAGATCCAAGATGGTGTCGAAGAGCGTAATTACGCAAGGTGACCGACCAGAGCTTTGAAGTGGACATCACTCGACACGCTTGCAAGAAATGGGCCGGCGGCGTAGTTGCGAATGCTTGAGCCAGTCCCTTGGAGTGTCTTGTTGAGGGTGTCCCAGTAAACCTGTAGCAGTCGGCAAACAGTCAGCACCGTATCACTGCTTTTAGGAAGGCATTTACAAACCATTATCACCGACTGTTACAGGGAACAAACATATCCCGTTCGGATTCACTTGCTTGGTTGGGAATCAGGGGCTGGTACCCTGCCTTTCATGGCATCCCACGCTTTGCTTGTGGCCTTGATGTCCATTCATACATCGACCAATATTTATAAATCCTCCGGCTAGGAACTTCTCGAATAGCTGGAAGATACTAAAAATCAAGCACCCGGATGTCCTTGAGATCACCTTTGAGCAACTAGTTCGTAACATTCGATCACACGCTCGCTGATGCCATGCCGTGCCAATTAGCTTACCGTTGGGCCGTTTGGTATCCTTAGGCTGACTGACCGCCCAGGGTTCCAAGACGGAACCTGCTAAGGAAGAAAACCCACTGTTGCAGGGATAATACTGTATACAGTAATAATAAATATATATATATATAATATGCTTACATTGACCCCCCCCAACCCCCCCAATGTAATTAGGCAAATCTGGCAGTCCCACGGAGTGCTTGGGAGTTGGTGCCTTGATGCCAGGTTTCTTCTGCGTGAGCAAGGAGGTCTTGAAACGCGGCGAGGCGTGGATGATTGCCACACCTCTCCGTGGTGGATTGCCCTCTTGGTTTGGTGACTGAAGCACACACAAGGAAGCCAGTAGCGGTATTATTGGTATACTTGATAACACATTATTGGTACACTTGATAAAACAGAAGCGTTCGTATTTTGCATATCTGCCTCAAAGCCAAGATTTGTGCATCACAAGAATCTATATAGTGTACCATAAAACAAACTAGCTTGAACTGCCTTGGAAGCCAGTTCATCCCAGTTTGCGGAGACTCTGGGGCAACTCACTGGTGAGCATTGGGAACGAATAAGGAAAGACTACAAAATGATCAGTAGAGACAGTCGAGTGGCGGATTTGACGCGATCTCTCAACATGGATTGAAGCCAAGTTACGTTATGCAGGAGTCACATGTAGTCCATCCAGTGAGTGGGTGAGTGGATGTGACAGGTGCAACCCCGATATCCTCCGTTCGGCACCCCTTCATGAAACTACTGGAAGTGACAGTTACGTTGTGATTCATCGATTTCTTCATTTATGCTTCCAACTTCGGCTGTTCAGAACCGAAGAGAGGACCTGTGTGGCTTCAGGGTGGCTAAAGACATCCGTGACGGGTGGATCCCAGGAAGACTTGAATCCCATTGGCTTCAAGATCGCCTTGGAGATCATGGCCGGGTCACCCAGCGTGCCAGTAAAGCTTAATGAATAATGCAAAAAGAACATAGTATGTGTACATATATATATATATATATATATGGGTGACTGGGATGATTCACCCTTTACTTGGGATGATATATCCCACTGGCTGAGTTTAAACCACGGACAAGTATGTATATATATATATGATTGTTTATATATGTTTATATACATATATATATATTATCTTGTTTTTTATTTTTCTTTTTTTTCGGGGCGTACCACACCTCGTTTCGGGAAAGGTATGGATGGTCGCTCCAAATCGCAGTTCGCTTCACACAGAGGAGATGGACAGGACTCGCCCTCTTTCGTTCGGAAGGAAGAGGTGACGTATTGGGAATTGGAGCTGAAGGAAGGAACGTCGTAAGGAAGGAACGTCTCCTCTTCGTGGACCAACTGTTCTTTGAGACCGACTGGAGCGACCGGAGGCTTAGAGGCCAAACAGTTCATTGTAGCTAACCTCAGTTGAGAGTGGATTAGCGGTTGTCATCCATGGCAATTTATTACTTGGCCCGTTTTTGCTCTGAAATGTCAGAGCCCATCTTGGAGGATCCAAATCTTGCTGTATATTATATAAAGCTCAGAATCCGATTCACATGGGCGAAAGGTTTGTTTGTGGGATGCTGTGGGATGTACAGGTACTGTCACCCGTCAACCCGGTGTCTCCCTGTGTACAGTTTATATTAACCACATGCATGGATTTTCTAGAGTTACAGGTTTGAGTCCTACAGGTTTCGTTTGTATGTAGGGTTCACCAATTGTATGTAGGGTTTCTTTCAAAAGAATATGTTGCAGTTTCTACATACATTCTCGTGGTCCAGAAACTCATTTCAGTGCACAACCCTTCCGAACCAAACTTCACCTAAGAGCATCAACCTGCCACCCTCCCATCCTCCATGGGATGGGTGTCCCTCCCATTAGGTTGCATTATGACTTTTCTGAGGTTGCAAGTTGCAACAGGGAATTTGTTGGACAGAACTGTCTAAACTTAAACTTGAACTACCACTAGCATGACTCCTGCTGTGGCTCAAAAGAGGGTGCCCTCCAACCCCTGTGGAATAATATGATAACATTCCCTAAGGATCCAAGTACCTTCTCAGAAGGTACTTGAACCCTCCAAACCTACATAACAGTGTCTCCAATCACCGTACCTGAGAAGGTACTTGGATGCCTAGGGATTCTATATGTGCAAAATCCCCAGAAGTGGTTCTTTGGAGCCATACAGGTGCCGTCCACCCACGTGCTTCACCCCCACCAAGCTCTTCGTGCGAACCACGCAACTCACGTACCCCAAATCTCTCGAGACTCACGCCCCCAATAGCCGTAGCCGCACGCACTTGACCTACTATGCAAGGTGAGATGTCGATGCAATCCCATCAAGGACGTCGGCATCACCTTTCAGGAGTCTTCGGCATCACCATCGACTCCTTTCCTTTTCTTGCCGAACGTCCGGTCAACGAACAAACGTGGAGAACGTGGTGGAGTCGAGGGCAGAAATTGAAGATTACTTGGGCTTTGAGGCTGAAGATCTATAAAAAGTAATGAAGACTGATGTACAGTACTCCTTTGCTTGTTTGCTCTGTTGTGCTCCCCCTGCGGAAACCCTGTGTTCAAAGAGCAGCTTTTTATATATGTTCATTATAGTTCTGGATGTTCAGCTTCATTCGGTCCCAGCAGAAAATATCTCATCTTCCGCTCCCAGTCCCATGCTGACGCTGACGTTGGTTTAATGGCATAGATTCTGAATTCACCACCAAAAGTAGGCCATGATGTGCAGTCCCATGGAGTGTTCGGGTATACTTTGCGACTTTCACATGAGGATCTCTCTCTGAGAGACGGGACGAGGTGTCAGACAGACCTCGGACGTCCGCTTGCTCCAGGTGGTGTTTGTTGAAGGGATTGATGAACAGGTCCCATCAGTCAGCTCCACTGGAGCTTTGGCAAACTTTGCATTTCTAGAGGTTTGCACTTTCAGGGATTATGGTGGAAGGCGTCGACCCTTTGGAATTGGGCCTCGTGGTGGTTGAGCTCGCTTCAGCCTCCATGCCCTCGGTGAGGGTTTGAACATAGGGCTGTGGTTGGAGCCTTGGGGAACTATCTACCAGGGTCATCCAATGTGTGTCCAGTGGAGGCTCATATGTAGTGTGGGGTAATCTATTGGTGACACATTGGATGATCCGGGCAGTAAATGTGCGCTTTCACACGACCAAAGAGAGCAAGCTTGCCACTCTCCAGAACTTGCCAGGAGAGGAATGCTGGTGAAAGCAAGCTCTCCGCCAGCCAGTACAAGTGGGGTGTCTCAAATTTGCACTAACTGGCTGCCCATACGGGCATTTTGGTGGCTACTAGCTACTGACTGTCCTGCATCAAGTAATGCCCATACTGCCTGGTGCCTCGTTTGATCTCCTTTTCAATCCGACCGAATCTTCGCAATCGAGCCTGGGGGCCGGACGTAAGTGGCCGAACAACGGATGGACACCTTGAATTGTGGGGATCTCCTGGCCTGACACACCATGGCAAGAGAGGTTAAGTGACCTGAACTAGGACCTTACTGGGGTACCTATGGGATAGGCTATAGGGTCCTTCAACCTCTGTTGGTGGCTCTGAAGTTTGCATCCAAACTGCTAAACAAAGCAATCACCGGCGATGCGCAGCTTCTCACGTCGCTTGGCCACCGCACCGTCACGCTCGCCAGCTTCCACATCGCGCCGAGGCTCTACCTGCTGCAGCTCTTGAGCTTGTGCCGCCGAAAACACCACTGTCCAGTCGACGGATTTCTGGGTGTGCTGCATCTTCACTACCTATTTCACCTGGTTTTCTATGGTCACTTTTAAGGTCCTCGTAGGAAGTCTTCAATGTTTGTTCACCGACATGTTTTCCCACTCAATGTTCTCCCCAGGTTGAGGTCTGACATGTTTGTCCATGCTAAGACGGCAGGTCAACAGTGTCTTTCTTGTCCGCTACAGCTAGCCCCCATTCATACAATTGCAGAATTTGCTAGCCAATATTGATTGGGATTAATCAGCTGAAGCCTTTTGATGAGTTATATGAATTATATGTAATAAAGTTAGATAAATACTCATGGAGTCGGGGGGGATCAGGATGGGGCCTGTGGGCCTCATGCTTCGACGCGTGACTCATCACGCAGCATCCACGGAATTACTTGGCGCTTGGCGCTTGACTTTCCAACATGTCAAGGATTCAGTTGCTGTCCTTGACTGGATACTCCCAGTCAGTGGATGCAGTCGGAGCCTTTAACAAGAACAGGTCAGGTGGAAAGTTGGGTTCAAAGTTCACCTTTATTCTTTTCCTGGACAACGGCTCGGTTTGGACATCTTCCAGGCCAAAAGGGATCTAGCAATCATCTATCACCCCTTGGCAACTAGAGAAGGTCTCCATGACGTCCCACTCCAGGGAGTAATTCACTACTCGACCATGTCACTGTCGTAGCTGGCAGCTTGCCAGCTTGCCAGGTTGTTTGTTGTGCTGTTTTGCACATGTTTGACCCAGCTAAGCCGTGACCCCTACCTCATATCAGGCCACACACATGTCGTACTTGCGAAGATGGACTCACCGATGGAAACTGAATCCCTTTTGCCAGGTACATGGTCAAGTACAAAGTCCTCGTCCTGGTCATGGTTCTAATGGTTTGGTTTCTCATGTCGTTGCCCCGGAGGGTGTGCTGATGCTGGGGGAGATGATGCCCTGGGAAGCATGTCATGGAACGCAAAGGCAACAGACAGTAACTAACGCTCAGACCAACGTGTCGCGTGTGGAGTGCAAGACAGCGAGAGTCGTTCGGAAGACGCGACATATCGCATGCGAGCTGAGATTTTTGGTTCTGTCAAGATTTATGACAAAGCATCTTGGCAGCACGTGGGTCTGAGGTCGACTTTGAAGGTTGGCACTGGGGGACAACTGGTTTGTAGGTTGGAATGGCAGAAGGAGCAGGTGAATCTTTGAAGGAGCAGGTCCAACACAACTCATTTCAAGAAAGAGAAGGCCTGCTATTTGGGGGGTGTAGACCCAATATCCCCAATATCCAGCAGTAGGTAGGAGATGGGATGAGATGGGGATTACAAGCACGCACCTTTGAGATTCGCCTGCTGACACGCATCACCAAAGCATTCAGTTCATCGGGGACAATCTACTGACTCGATTTTAGGGTATTACTGACACTTGAGTTTCCCTGCTGATTGCGAGCCAGAGATTTAGCATGTTGTGTTTCTTCAGTTATATAATGCAAGTGAGTGATGATATGAATCAGGCCAGAGTACTAAGTTGGTGTGTGATGTGTGTGTTTTTTTCTCACCGACGAAAGAAAGCAAGAAATGTAAAACACTGAAAAGGACAATATTTTGGTTTTCCTGGATCACGGAGAACGAAGCTTCCTTTCTAAACCCATCTTCGAATGTGTGAAATTGCTTTGAACGTGGGCTGTTTTTCACTGGGCTGCGGAACTCACTGGTGAATTCCTGTCTCTTTTGGCGGCGCGTTGCCTGTGCGACCCAAATCCATGACTGGTCGCTTAAGAGCTTTTGCGAGCTTTCGATGTGGCTCAGGTGTTTTGTTGCAGGAGGGATTTGTTTTCATCATTGTACATCATACACACAAGACGTGAATGTGGGTCAAGTTAAGACTGCCCAAAGCATGCTGCATGGCCATACTTTCTCATATGTACTTGTTTTGAGGGGATGTGGGATACCTGGAGAGATTCTCATCGGATTCCTGACAGGCTAACCAGACCATTGTGCTGGTGTGTGTGTGTGTGTCTTCAAAGGCACTATTGGACCAACTGTGTCCCTTTTGAGACCGCCACAAGCGAACGATGAATCGATAGGCTCGATAGCTGTTTGTTTGACCCATTCTCAATCTTTGAAGATCCACAGTGGTTGCTTTAGCTGAAATCCCAAAAACAAACTGCCCAAACACTCCATGTATGCTATATTTGCCTATCCCAGACACGACACATGGGACTGGCATAGGACTGCCGCCCCATGGACCCCCTAAACCACCCCAACTGATCGGCATATATGGCAGTCGCATTCGTCGTGTCTGGGATCCTATATTGGGGTCCTTGAATGTTGCGGTCAATGTAGGCGAGCAAACCAGGAGAATCCGAACCCCTGAGATCTACTCGCTTCCGCTCTCCTCGCGCTACTCGGGTCGAGGCCTCCCAAACGATCCGGATGAGACCGGTGACGAGACGGTGGCGCCAGCGCTGCGAAGCGGTGACGAGACGGGGCAGATCGATGAGCCACAGGGAAGCGGAGACAGATCGGATGGAACATGTGTGTTGTTCTTTATTTGCTTAGTGGTTCCCTAAGGAATGTGCAAGTCTTTTTGAGAGTTCCCTCTCTCGTTTGCCTTTTTTTTTGTGGAAAAAAACGTTGCTTCGTTGTCGGCAGCCAAGCGGTATACCTAGTCTGGGGTCTGGGTGAGCTGTCAGAGGGTGGTCCCGGGCTACGTCTTAGTCTTGCGTCAGAGGGTGGTCCCGGGCTACGTCTTAGTCTTGCGTGCGAGCTCAGAAGGTAGGGTGACATGGACCAAGCTGGCAAAGGCTGGCATTGATGGGACAAATACATGAAAAGACAAATTAAATACAACATACGTACATTTGCATGCATGTTAGTCTTCAATATGCTGTTGATGTTTTCTCCAAGTTCTTGGAGGTGTGCAAAAAGCAAAGAAATTCCAGTACGCGTCGTACAAAGTGTTTCTTCTCCCCCCTTATCGTGGGGCCCGTGGGGATCAAAACATGATGTGTATGAGGGGTCCTGGGTTAAAGCATCACGGTAGTAGAGTTCAATAGGTAAAGCTCCATGTGTTTGACGCGAACATCTCCAGCTTTCATCCCTTGGAACGCTGACATGATGTTCGCATTGGGCCAAAACGGTGGACCGGCGGGCGCATGCTAGCGCCACTTGGTTTGGTCCGGGCCATTTGGTGAACACCTCCATTTGTTGGGGCAGATCTTGGTTTTGCATGGTTTTGCTATGTTTTCTTTAGGGTGATGCTTATTTTCCCTCTGGGTGAATCCCTAGTTGATCCCATTTGTTATTTGTTTCTGGTTTCTTCAGCAAGTCCTAGTTATAAACAAGTTTGAATCCTGATGGACTTGGAGACTCAAGCAGAAAGTCTGGCTTCGACGCTCCAGCCCCGGCCTCCAGTTTCATCACGCGCAGCACGCGCAGCACGCCCGCGCCACAGCTTGGACACAGTCTTTTGGAAGATGTTTCGAGTCTCTGTGTACCAAAAGGTTTTTTGTTTGGAGCAGATGTTTAGAACTTTTGGCAGGGGATCTTTCAGAAAGAACTTGGTCGACCTCGACCGTAAAGCAAACGAAAGGAAAAGGCCGGGCCGGGGCAGACACGCAGACCTTTAATTTAGATTCAACAACAATTAGTGGTTGCAGCCGTGCAAACCCATGTTGATCTATATGAGGAAACCCACCAAGTTCTTGGAATTTTAGCCCAACTAGCTCAGCTCATCTGAACCGTTTTGTCCAACGCCAAGTGTGAGCTTGCGAGGGCGAGGGCTTTGTGGCCCGATGTAGGTAGGCGCAGCGTGTCCCACCGACCGCGCACCAGACTCCAGCGGCACACCGACCGCTCTCGAGCGCCGCATGAAGAAAGGAGACGGTCGGGAGAGCACCGCGTGAAGACCCGGCATTTGGTCGGGTGCGAGGAAAAATGCTTGGGGTGGTGCATCCCAGGCAGCCTTAACCCAGACCACTCCATGGTTGATGTCAGGGATCAATGCAATGTATTCTAAATATTCCAGTCCCATGGAGCAGTTTGGGTACTGCTTGGGCGTGGGTTCCACCGAGTGTCGCAGTGCGGTGACGTCTCAGGTGACGTCTTGAACTCTCAGCAGTCTCGGTAGCTTTTACACCTGCCGAACCATTTGGATTCACCCAGGACCCAGGATCCAAACCGACCACCCCCCTTACCCCTTAGTTCTATTTGTGTACTTGCTGACGAAGCATAGAATCATGGGTTCAACAGATAACAGGGTGAAAGGATCTATGAAACTTGCAGACCACTGGGTAACAGACCACCGGTTCACATCGCTGACAGGCTTTGCCTGCAGCTGTGTGCGCCCCCCATTCCTCGGCTTTTTTTCCGCCGGTGCGGACCTGGAACGACGGGGACGGACCTGGAACTTGGGATGTCTCATAAGCCTTGGACGGTTGTTCACCAACAGATGGCGGATGGATATGAGGTGAGAAAAATAGGGCCCAGCTGGCCGAATGCCGAACCTGAACCTAAAAATTAACAAATAAAAATTAGCTCCATGTATCAATCCAATGTCAGCCTGTCAAAGCCTTCAGCCTTAAGCCTTTTACATACTTCACAGGGTTGCAAGCTGGAGTGGTCTATGGAGGAGGATTATACTCACTGAGTGGCTTTGACACCAAAACTATCCCGTGGGCGCGCTGAGCTCTAGCGACCTCCGGGGTGAGCTGGGAGATGAGCAGTGTGAAGAGGGACATGAGCAGTATGCATTCAGTGTGGGAAGAGGACCAAGCGGATAATCTCCAACAACCATGGAAGTGGCAAACGGCCTGTTCGTAGAGGAAAACCGTTTTCCTTCCCGAAGCATGTTCCACTTCCATGTTTGGGGGAGGGTACCCCCAAGGTATCCCCAATTGTTGTTTCTTCCCTGGCATACCAAACGGAAGTCAGTTGGAAGGATGCTTTGCTAAAAGTAATCACATGAGAGCACATGGACTGGTAATAATTATTAAACTACAATCCAATATACCCAGACACTCCATGTGTGGAATAAGTGCCTAGCCTGTTTAAGGCACCGTAAAATCGGCCCGTTGCTTGGAGTCTTTGGGAGGCCCATTCGCCACGAAGCGATGGTTCTGTGGCAAGATAGTCGTACCAAGTGGTCCCCAGGGATCGTTTCCTGGATTCTCGGGAGACTAGAGGGAGGGTACTGTGGATCGACATGAATCCATACAGTGAGATGCATGAAAAGATCTCGAAGACGCAAGCCCATCAACAAGTCTATCATCATCCATCACCCCAGTTTTGCTTTCGAGTACATCTAATGAGTGTCTTTATATTCTATTGACTCGATCTAGTGAAAGGCCATCAATTCATCACCATCAGTCCCACATGATCTTTGCTGCTCGCCACTGCTTGCTTGCGCTCGCATTCCCCAGGACAGCATGGACCACTGAGCAGCTTGCGCTGCTTGAGAAGCAGGTTTGCACGGTGCCGGCTTGGAGTGAGACGGGTGCTGGTGAGACATGGAAGATGTTCAAACCAACGAAAGCAAAGGATGTGCTTGCAGGATGTGAACATACCCTAGGGCCCTATGGCTCCTGGCCCATCTCCTCAGGTGGTTGGATGGTTGGACCCCCCAACCCCACCCAACCATCTTCGAAACGGAGGTGGGACAGGAGCCCTATAGGGTTAGAATTTGAATAGACTCACCTCGAAAAGTTGGCAGGCAAAAACCGTTGGTCGCAGCATATCAATGCGTTTGGGACACTGTTGTTAAATGTTTTTATGTATACACGTTACATGTTTGTTTAAATTGGATTCAAGCGTTGAACACCAGGGAAAGCATTTGACTGTGTATGTTTTTAGTCAGTGCTGTGGACAATGCTTTGTTGCATCATCTCTTAGTCTTTGCCGTGGCCAAAGAAAAACATATTAGCTCACAACTCGGACGTCACGTTTCCCGGATTCCCTTTCCCTCGTTTCCCCAATGGCTGTGATGGGCGGAGCAACCGCTCCGTCTCGGCGCAAGGCTTGGCTATGCTTTTTGTTAGGTTTCTTTCGCTCGCGCGGACCTTGGAAGCGGGTCATGAAGCGTGGACCTCCGGGGAGATGGAGCGGTTTAACATGGGACGAGCGGGGTGAGCCTCCTTCTGGGGAGTTAAACATGATCATGACCCAGCTTGAAGATAGCCTGTATTTGGATCTTAAACAAAACGCACTTTATTTGCGGTCACTTTTTTTTGTTTGGAATCAAGCTTGCCGGCTTGTTGCAGTGGCTTCTCATCGGGGATTTAGACAGATTATGCTCCTGTTTGAAAGAAGTTCTCATATAGAGTTTCATGGCACTTGCCTATACTGACCTGGATACTCATGCATACAACTTGCAATCAATTGGGCAACTTGGTCTCAGAAATTGCAGTGCAAAAGTTGACTTCAGCCGCGGCTTAAGTGGTCAAGTTCTAAGCACCAAGCTTTTAGGGAAGCCTAAGAAAACAATGGGAGTTAAAGGAGGTTTTCAGGACGTCAAAGGCCGGCAGGATAGGGAGCTCATGAGCAACAGCAGAGCATTCAGGCACCATTTGCTTCAGCATTTTGCACAAAACATTTGGTGGAGCACAACTAATGACGTTTGTGATTATTTTGTTTCAAGGGTGCCCCACTGGTTTGAGAAGATCGGGACTTGTCTGATACGCGTGAACCTTTTGTGGGACTGTTGGGGGTTGGAAGTCATCAGCGTGTGTCATCGCACGGCCTTGCACTGGATGTTTGTTGTGTGTTTTCATTCCATCATGAAAACCCAGAAATCAGCACAAAACGGACTGTGAAACGCATGTTCAGGTACCAATGATGTAGCCACTGGAATCACGGCACCAAGGTATTTGAACTCAAACTTCTTCCTGGGAGATTTCATGGGCGGAGGCTCGGAGATTTCATCTGAGCAAATGCTTGGTGAAATGAACATACCTAGACCCTCCAGCAGATGTGTCCTTACTGCTGAGGGGCACCTTCACCAAGCCTGCTCCGTTCGGAAAGGCTTTACTATTACTGCTTGTGCCATCTAGCAGTCGCAGACTCTATTGTCTATGACCACAAGGTACAAGAAACAAGGTGGTGCAGATGCACCAACAAAGACATATTGCTATCAAAATCTATCAAATATTTATTACATTTTGTTTCTAATAAATGCCGTACAAACAAATTGTTATTTTTGCAAAACGTAACTCTTGGGTCATCCAGGATACATGGGGTCACCAAGGAAAGCAACTCCCAAACCTGCATCAAACCATTTTTCTCACCATTTGAGACCTCGCAGTCTAGGCAAGCTTGTAGTGATTGCCAAAATAGATCGAAACGGTTTACATTCTTGCTGGGGATCTACTTGTCTATCTATCTGGGGGTCCGAACTTAGCCAAGCTTCGTAGCCAAGCTATCTATCTATCTGGCTACCAGCGCCTCGGTATGCTTCTACTGACGATGGGGCGAGGTACCGACCTCTTTGCCGCCCTTTTGGCCATCTTCGGGATCTACAACGTTTGCTCCATGAACGGTGCCGAGACTCCCCCACCCTGCGTGGATCCGTTGGACTCTCCGTTTTGGGGGGCTCGAGCACATCCCACCGTCACGGAACCGATGGTTCGGGTGCTGCTCGGGGGTCGAAGACCGAACCTGAGGAGATGGGACAGGTGGTTCTTTTCTCGGAGATGTGGCTGGCGCAATGTGTTTGGATGTGTTTTGTTTGGGCTGGGCGCTTGGGCGCTTGCAGAGGAGGGAAAAGGCTCGGCTCAGAAGTTGAAGGTGATTTTGGTCGACTTCTACAAAGAGTTTGAGAAGGTCCAGCAAGAACCCTTTTGCAGTCAAAAATGTTGATTGGAACGCCCACGTACTTCACCTCAGGCTCAGACGCTTATGAAAAGCAGATGACATGATAAACAATGACAACCACGCATGATTGCACTTTCTCAAGCCTTCTAAGTCATACGAAATGCTAGAAGCCTTTCTGGAAACACGACAATTCTTTCCTGCATTTCAAGCACATCCTCCAAATCTCACGGCGCCACACCGCCAAAGGGCATGGATCCTGATTTGGTGCAGCCGCTGGGCAGCCTTGATGAGCTTTCCGTTCAACAGGGCCAAAATGGCAAGACTTGTGTCTTGACTTCCCTCAAACAGCTGCTTCAAGAATGACAATATTATCTATATGTGTCATGCCATTTCAAGATGCTATGATCACCAGATCGTGAGGGTTCACCAAAAAATAGAAAAACAACATGGGACGGACTGTCGATGAGATTATCACCGCCTCGTGACATCGATATATTCATGTACTCAACGCCTTTGGACAAGACGTGCTCCGAGCAACGGAGAGCTCCCGTTCACCGTAAACAACGCAAGCACCCATGGAGAGTGGACGACCCTGGGACGATGGAGAGTGTTACATGATCCTGGCATCACCAAGTTTAGGAGTGTCCAAAAAGGGGAATGAGCGTTGACATTCCCATGTACCCGAAAATTCCTTACTAATTGGGCACCAGGCAGTGAATGGTCAATATACATGAGAGTATATGAGAGAGTGATTTCATACTGGAATTATATATGGAACTGAATGGAACTGATCTAGATTCCAGTGATGCCAGCAGCTTCGTCCCGTCCTTTCCAAACAGCTTCGTCACAAAAAGAGAACGACCTCTTCGGAAGCTCCACACGTACGAGGACGAGAAAACCGCCGCGCTCTCGAGCGCCCAGTGTCGCCTCCTCTCAGTTAAGCCGGAGTGGATCCAGCACCATCAGTGGAGGAGCGGAAGCCGTGGACGGCCATGGTGGAGCGGTGATGGTACGGGTGCAGGTGCAGGTGAAAGGAAGGACTCTTAGTAAAGGTGACGATGAGGATCACGAATGATGGATCTATAGCCCAGGCACCAATGGGACTGGAATATATGCCTACATTGACCCCTGAAACCAACCACACCATAATGTAGGATAATGTAGGCAACTATTCCAGTCCCATCGAGTGTTTGGGCGACCATGGACGAAAAGCTGGTTCCAGACCGGATGTGGAGTCATACTGAACAACGTTGAGCTTTGAGGGCTTCAATTGGTTGGGGCGGTCCAGCTCCCACTGATGTTGGGTAAGTCGACCCAGGAAAGTCGACCATGGCCTTTCAGAAGCTGAAAGAACGAAATCCAAACATCAACTAATTGGACATGCATGACATGTATGAAATCTGACTGCATGCCCAAACCTCCCACATCTCCTCCAGATCCATTTTCTCCAATCATCACGAGGCCCTGCCCCCAAAGTTGTAGAGGCAATTCACTCAACAAAAGGAGGTCGTTGGCAGGTCGTCGATCATGCTGACCCCGCTTCTACCCGGAAAAAGGCTCGGCAGGATGAAACCCCGGAACAAGGCTCTCTCTGCATGTGCCTTCGAACCCTTTTCGGTTCGATGGGCCACGAGATGGGCTAGGAGGTTTAGGGAACCAACATGAACCAGCCGTGATCAACCAGCCGACACATGGTCAGACCCAGAAAAATGGGACACAAAATGACACAAACAGGGTCAGTAACAGGGTCATACATTGACCGGTCAGTATGATTCGGCTGGGGTGGGGTCATGTTCGCTGGACTCATGAGATTTTTTCAGAGATGTAAGTAAGTACATGTAAGTCATTCTTTCCTACTAGTAGTAACAAGTGCCTCGCTAGTAGTAACAGGTGCCTTACTAGCAGTAACAAGAAGCTATTAGAATTAAATTTAAAATGTATCTACTAAGATGATCCACCCAAAGGAACCTGCGTGTCAATGCCCTCGAAGTATGGCATGACTCTTTGACTGTTTGTTCCGTCATTGCGACCATTCTTCAGACCTTACTCATGATTGAAGAAACATAGAGTGTATTTCGAGTAATACAATATATATAGTATAATAGTAGATTACACATGATGGCACATTCGTCCTAAGTCACTTGCTCAACACATAAATCCCTTGTTTTCTCTACATAGATCGATATGTGCGGTGTCAGAACTGCCCAATTGCTGCAACGAAACGAACATTGACCTCCATCCTTCGTTCTTCGCCTCAGACCGACCCTTTTTCAGATCTTCAAACCTCATGATTTACCCAGTCGCTCCAAACAGCCCTTGGGTCCCTCAAAACCGGGTTTTGAGGGTCCAGACACCTCCAAACGATTCGGGTCTTGGGCACGGGATTCAGTCCGCTGTTTCGCCCCTTGTTGCTTGGCTTCACGTTTCGGTCGTTTCTCCAACTGTTGCTCTAAAGCTGCAAAATGGGTTATATATTTATACTACAGTATATATATTTGTGTGTTAGTATTAAGGGCAAGGGTTTGGTTAATAACAATAACGACACATATCCCATGCCGACACGCAGGCCGACACGCGGGCCGACACGCCGCCTCGGTGCCCTCCTTGCGCCTGGACGATTTGGGCCGCGGACCTGCGCGGCCAAGCAAGTGGACCACGACGGAACACTGGGATTTGCTAACATTTTTGTGTTTTGTGATTGTGTTTTTGGTTGTTTTCCGGATTATTTGTGTTGTGTTGTTTGGTGAAGATGTTTATATATTGTGTGGTTGTGTTTTTAGTTGTCTTCCTGAAATTCTAATGTGTTTTTGGCATAATTGATATATGTTGTTTGTTTTGTTTTTACATTACCTAGACCTTCCATTGACATACAAAATTCTGGTCGATGTGGTCGGTATGCTTTTTTGTGGTCGACCCTCCCAAAACTGGTCGTTTGGCACCACAGAATCCAAAATTGATCGCTTTCCAAAAAAGTGGTCGAGAGATGTTGTGGGTATGGGCTGGGGTCGCACTCGGCACGCTGATGTGCACCACACATCCTGAAGCAGAACTGGCAGCGCCGCCGGGAACCTCAGCTGCCTTTTTCACTTGCCCCGTGAGTTCTTCGAGAATTGGACCTTGTAGAGTCCAAGACCTTTCTCAATGCAACGCAAACTAGCTTGCTTTGGATGGCATGACCGTCCAAGACGCGAAATGCGCCCGATGTAATCTTCGTCTTGCCAGCACGAGAAGTCTCAGTTGATCATCGGTTGCAAAAAATGACAAATTACATCACGACCAGAATTTTGTATGTCAATGGAAGGTCTAGGATGTTAAGATCTAATCTACACGCACCCAAAGCAAAATGTTGCTGAAGCATAGGCAAAGCTCTCAAAGCCGACAGCGAAGCCGATCCCAGGCTCATAATCAAAACCAGGTGCTGGTGAAAATGGATCTTCGGGCGAAGACGAAATAGTTTCATACCAGCTTGGGAACTCTTCAAAGCTAGGTAACCATAGGCTTCCTTAGTAGTGGGATGTCTTGGGGTGTCATCATACATCTTGTAAGCCCTGTTGGAGCTAGCCTTCATGATGCCAACATAGGGAGGCACGTCATCCTATACCCTATGCACAGATTTGCTGTTGATCCCTTAAAATATCAATTGAGACTTGTCAAACAATCATTGACCAGAATCAACAGATGTACAGGTTGGGGGCTTGGTGCAAAACCAAAAGTCACACATTCGCTGACCAGCAGTCAGAACAACTGACCTGGAAGGTTCTTCCACAAATACTCCATGCGCCCGCAATGTTCTGAAGAACAGGTTTGATGAAGTCACTGCCAGCTTGAGACCTTGTAGCAAATTATCCGAAGCCACATCCTTATTTTGCACAGAGACGCTGCTGAAACCTATATAGTGTTTTTTCACAAGTACACATGATTCTTACCAAGTGTCGCGATCTACTAGGACGTCCTCAAGCCATTCAACGACCACCGCAGTGTCATAGGCTTTGGAATTGCAAGAACCCAGGCTTTCAGGAAAGTCATTAATCCTGATCAAGGTTTGTGGGGCAGATCCTGTGGGACCTTCAAAAAACAAGCACGCAGTGACTTCATGGAAAGCTTGCAACTTAAAACAAGGGTCGTAGCCATGTTTAGCTTCTTGATTGACCACCAATCGATGCCAGTCTTCTTGTGGACTCTGGAAAGCCATCCACAGAATTCTTCATAAGCCCTACTGAGCTGCGCATCAAGGGTGGAACCATCAAAGAACTGTTTCTTGCAAAGAAGGACCACCCCAGAGGCAGCAAGGTCAATGCCCCACCCCAAGTGGAAGCAGTGGCAAGAATCTGGCAAAATCATCTCACTTGTCATTCCCGGAACCCTCAACAAAGGAATTCTGCTTTTGTCTATTTTGAAAGGTGTTTTGGGTCTTTGCCCCCAGCATGTGGATCGCCACGATGCATCCACCCCCATATGGTGCCAGTCGCTTCCACAGCACAAGTGACACTTGCTCAGGCAATTGAACCCGCAATTCAATTTAAAGGCCTGGGATCCGGAGCGGCAGTGGGAAACTTTTTGCATGCGCATAGCAAAAAGGTTGGGAGGTAGAGAAAGGAACAACAAAACATACAATTGTTGATTACATGCAAGTATCTTTCCTCAAATAGGGCCAATCACCCTTGGTCCCCACGTTGATTAGGCGGATGAAAACCCCTGGCATTGCCTTGGCCCAAATATATCTGCTTTAAAATCCTGCTTTCATACATATATAAAAATACAAGTAATGCACCCTATGTGTACAACATTCGTGCAACAAACTGCTTCGTAGCCCCTTTCATAGAGCTCCACAGAATCCTGGGCAATGGGTTCATGAAGTCCATCCAGAGTCTTGTCACCAACGAAGTAGTAAGAAGATATACAGGTAAGCAGAAACCTTGTGGTCATCGAATGCCTTGGTGTCAGTTGAAACCACAAAAGTATATTAGTGTATGCCTGCATGACTATAGGGATCTAGGATTGGGCCAAGGTACCCGCTTTCATTTGTGTACTGTGGACCCTTGTGCGACAACACCGGCTGGAATGCTTCCACATAAAATGGTCGATGGCATTGGCCACGACCCTCGTCACCGTGCAAGAAATACGGCACTGAGTCACACAAGTGATCAGGATGGTCATGAAATACTGGATGGCTCGGGTTGATTTTATAGTATTTTGACCAGAACCAGGACAGCGTTTTGCGCCAACCATCCACATCTCCCAACTGGTGGCCAGCTAAAAGGAACTCTGGGGCTTCCGTCAATAGACTTTTGACCCATGCCTGCATACGGAGCACTGGCCAATACATAGATTCCACCCTGTATGTAGGCTTCCGCAAAGCCACTCTGATTGGGACTACACTAATCTCCACAGGAAACAGGCACTTGTTCCGGTGGATGAGCCGGTGCAAATTCCGGCAGGCGTTGTCACCTCCATCTCCAACCCGGGCAAGTTGGTGCAGCACATCTCTCTTGAGGCCTGGTTTTGCAGGGCTCATGAAACAGCTGCTGTTGGAAGACTTAATCGTATTTACATATATATATATATATATTTCATTTACACAACCTTCATGTTGGTCCAAGAGTCTTTTTCTTCTTACTCGGCAGATCATTTTTGCTATCTTGGATGTTCTTTTTGCGGACTCTGCCTAACAGATTGCACAGTTGGTCAAGCAGTTTCTGCAATACATGCCACAAAGGTCACGCAGCATGAATGCATGCAGTACAAGTTACCCCACACATGTAGTCGGAAATAAGCTCATGGGCCAGCTCTGACTCGTCTGAATCATCTTCATTGGCGTCCACACCTTGTACTAGTTAACATGACTGTGTTTTCCACTAAACTAGCTAGCTGCAACTACAGACACCTTCGGATCTGAGGGGTGAACTTGGGCGACCACGGACTTTGCGATCACCTGGCACGACCAGAAATACCATCACAGTTAGATGAGTGGCATGTGATCAAGTCACATGCCTTAAGTTAAACGGGAGTCCAGTCTGAGTCCAGCGCTCTTTTTCCCCATCACTTTCACAAATGCTCTTCCAGGCCAAGACTGGCTGCAGAGGCTTTGCCAACAAGGCACCGGCCAAACTGTACGATCGATGGTTCAAAAGCTTGCTTTTGCATACGCATGTATATAGGACAAACATGTTTGCATGAGGAACTACAAATCGATCACATGCATTTAATATCTTGCCATGTATCCCCCACAAATAGGTGTGAACCACATGCATCACGCAAGCGCCATCTCCCCACACCGGATTGAAAGACTTGGATCACTTCTTCCCTTTGCGACTCTTCTTGGCCGCCGTAGAAGTCTCAGCTTCACGAGTCTCTTTTTTGCTCTTACGTTTCTTAGATGCTTTCTTGGGTTCTGCTTCTGATTGTTCTTCATCTTCGTTCTCTTCTTGTGACTCCTTTCTCTCTTTCTTCTTGCGGTCTTTCAAGGCTACCCTGGCAGGTTTGCTGCCGCTGGATGCAGGAGTTGCCTTCTTTGCTTTCACACTCCTAGCACTATCCCAATATTGACTAAGACCCCAACACGTCACGTCACACCCGCAAAGCCACAAAATAAACTGTCCTTGCCCGCACAATGGCATAATTGCACTTCACATCGTGCTGGGTACACTCCACCAAGAGCTTCGATAATTTTGTCTTCGCGTCACTGGCAGGACCAGCTTTGCAAATGTAAAAACAATCATATTGGATGTACATGCATAAGCATTTTCACAATGGCCTGGTTGGAACACCAACAACACAGTTCTGTTGCTGTGCTTGCAAAAGCTTGGTGTAGAGTTCCTCAAACTTGTTGCTCAGTTTGCCCAAATCGTCTTTGATCCTGACTTGTCAGACTCACGAGGCACCTGGTCAGTTCAATGATCTAGCACGCTGGTTTTACACACACACATGCCGCCAGGATGCTTCTCACCTCGTGCAACACCAATCTCTTCCAACCGGTCCTCATTAACAAATTACTATGTGAAGCCTTCAGAAGGTGGGTCATAATGGTGCATATTTACCCTGGGCTCCTTCTCTTCCTCCAATTTGGAAATTTTTTTGCCAACACCATCAATGAAGGTAGACAGCAAACCTTACTTGGCAGCGTTCTCCAACATAAAAGAAAAGATGTTACAATATTAAAGACACAATCAAGACTGAACAAGAAGCTTGCTACCAATGGACCGAAGGGGTCTTGGTTTGCCTGCAAAGCAGGCAGAGTTTTGACCTTTGCATTCATGGCTGCTTGCGCAGCACCCGCGTTGAGCTGTTGGGTGCTGGTGCTGGGATTACTGTCTGGATCCCCATTCCTCAGTCGAGGCAATGTACATATATATATATTATATAGTTTGGATTCTTGGCAATACAGGCTCCGACACAAACATGTTCTCATTCATGTCGTCTGGATTCAGAAGATGTCCATCAGGATCCTTCCAAAACAAAGTCACAGCCAAGAAACTAGTTTATATACTACACACTGGTTGGCAAATATGCGTATGTGTCCTGCATCTCAGTACTTGCGCATCGTCGGGTTTCTTGACCCCTTTGGGTCATGGATTTGAAACTGCGCTTCGTTGGTATGCGCCACTCGTCTTTGCCATGGATCTCTGATTTCTGTACAAGGCCACGGGCTAATGCCCAATTGTAGCTGTTGTCGATCATGTCCCTCGGAACCCGAAGAAGTGCCAGTTAACATGTACATGCATGCGCACATATGTCCATACAGACAATTAAGCACCACTCACATTCCTATGCAGGCAGTAACATGGAGCCACGACACTGTGTCCAACCTGCTGCTGCGAGAGAAATTTGATGCTCCCACCCACCTTTCAAATCCTCCTCTTGGATTTCCAGCTGCCACTTGCTGATATGGAGCTCTACGTTTTCAAACGTCCCATGGTTTTTCAGCAGCTGATGAAGCTCTTGACCTCACTTTTGACAAGCAGCCAGCAAGAGGTTTTACAATTGTTGTGGTTCAGTAGGGAGCCAAGAAACGACCCTTCTCCGTTTTGAACATCTTGATCACTGCGTCACTGGCTTTGCAAGTTCTCTTGTTTGTGTTGCAGTAGTTGCGCATCCTTACCAATGTCTTGTGTAATGTCGTGCAAAGCTCTGGACCATATACATCAATATGCATATGTGCATGCATCCACTGAAGCATGACAAGAAGTGACAAAACAAAGTTCAGCCACGCTTGAAAAAAACATATATATGAATTCAGAAGCTAGGTTCTTCCAGTAGCTTCCATCTGCATATATATCTCCCTTATTTGCCTTTGGGGTTGGGACTGTTTTTTCAAGCTCTGTCGCGCCAGGTGTTTCAAACAGGCTGTTTGGTGTTGCAGGCAAGCTTGGCTGGGCATCCTCTTCTTTGCTGGCACCATTGTCATCAGCCGGTAGGGCCAGAGGTCCATTGCCAGTACCCTGCTTGTTGGGGTCGACAGGTGTAGAGGGAGTCCTCTTGTCACTTGGTACTTCCGGAGATTGATTGCCATGATCCTGCTTGTTGGGGTCCACAGGTGTAAGGGCAAAAGATTGTTCCTCCACAGGTTGGCTGTCGGTGAGGTCCACAGGTTGGCTGTCGGTGAGGCCCTCGTGTGTATTGACATTGTCACCTGCACTTGCTGCTGCAGCTGCTGCATGTGGGGCTTCTTCACTGGGCTGTGTTTCAGCAACTTGTGGTTCAATCTCATGCGCAGCTATCGTGTTGGTGCCAGGGATGGGTTTCCCCTCAACTTGTTTTGGGCTGGGGGTCTCCTTTGCATCACAAGGACTAGGGGCAGGAGGTGGTGAAGCACCAGGGGCCACCGGAAACGCACTGGCAGAAGTGAGAGGACCCCCATGACTTCCGGGGATTGGCATGGCTGGCTCTGGGGAACTTTCGAGGTTGATTGCCTGCATCGCTTTGACAAGACTTTTTGGTGTCGGGGCATATTGCAAGGTTTCAAGACTGGCTTTTTGAGTGAGCGTAGCTCCTGGAGAGACCTCAAGTGACTCTGGGAGGGTATCAAAACTTCCACTCTGTGGTGGCGCCCGGAAAGCACCATGTGGTGGCGCGCCAAATCCTGGCATAAAGGCTCCAGCAGCCTTTGCAAGTGCAAGCCCGTGTCCTCCGCACATGTACGGAAGCACCCATATACACACATATATATATATATATCTGTGTGAGTGCGCGAGGGTGTTTGTGAAGTATCTGTCTATGTTCATGAAAACCGAAAGACTGCTGCAGCTCCTTCACCTGGAGGTGGGCTGGCTACAACACCCGAGACCTGTCCAAGCTCTGCTCGAAGGGCTTGCATCCTGGTGGCAGTTGCCTCCGACATGTGGCGGGCTATTCCAAACAACCCCAAAGAACAACAGGTAGTATTATGTAACCTAATAGGTTGGTTGATTTATTTGGGCGCCCGAAACACTTTTGAAACAGCAGCGTAGGAACAATTTCGGGCGCCACCTGTATCATATCCTCCAAGAGTGCTGGGTTTTCCATGGCTTGGGAGGTCAGAGCATTGAGACCTTCCCCAAAAGAGGGGCAAGCGGTGAAGTCGGGCGGATTGGACATTCTGTCCTGCAAAACCGATCCAGCCTAACTGTAGAGACCTATATTAGAGCATTGCGGATGAAGCAATTGGCATCTTTCTTACAGACAACTATGCCTAGCCAAGTTCCACACACAAGATGCATGCTAATTTCCCAGGCTCCAAGCGTTCAAATGAGCTGCGCTGTTAATTAGAGCTAGGAAAACCTGCTCAGCATCCAAATTTAACAAAAACCAGCAGGCATCTAAGCACCCGGTTGACCTACTTTTTCCGATTTGCGTCCGTTTGATGGTTTTTGCGTCCGTTTTGCTGGTTTTTGCGCTCGTTTTGCGCGAAGAATTGGTCGCAGGTTTTCATGAAAAATGTTAATTTACAGCACCAGGGTTAGAGCCAGTCTGGTTTCTATTAGAACTGTGCAGTTCTAATCAGTCTGATTAGAGACATCCAGGATTTGGCCCCCGCCGTTCAGATCAGCTAGATCATCATCTGTGAGTACCTCGAGATCACTGAATAGATGATATGAATATAATATATAGCAGGTATTGCAATCTGACACACACATATTAGAACAGCTTAGCTGCATATTTCTGCATAGACTGATGCAATGAACGCATGGTCTCATCCCACGAATCAGGAATACATCCCTTTTGCAAAGCCGCATTGTAGCAATAGATGAAAAGGCTGGGTAGCTGAGCGTCAACCCAACAATCATCCTCTGAAAGCCCACGGAAAATCTGAAGGTCAGTCATGAGAGGATTCAAAGACAGCTTCTGCCTGAGGTCCAATCTGGGCCTGCCCTGCACCTCATCGTGGAGCTCAAGGAGGCGCCTTCCGAAAGCTGGAGGATAGCTCCTGCAGAAAAAATCTATATAATTTTTTAACATATATAGATTTGCATCCGTATATTGTGTATAAGGGGCATGCATCATGGTTTGCAGTCTTGCTAAGGTAGCTAAGCTACGTGCTGTGTGGCTCGCAAATCTGCAGTCCCATTGAAACGTGTCTTGCCACTCTTTGACACATAGCGACCTGAGGTGTTGACTTTTTCAAGTTGGAAGTTTCATGTATGCATGTATTGTTTGGCGCATGCAACTTTGCTTATTCCGATATTCTTTCCTGAAGATATGCATGTTCATATACAGATCAAGGATCGAGTGGTTTTAACTGTAGTCAATCTTTCACGCTTCTTTTTTGTAAGGCGCCCAATGTCCTTATAAAAAGAAGGATGCACAGGGATGTCCGTTTGAATGTCTCACAGGATTCTACACACATCCGACAGCTTGAGTTCGAGTCAAGACCTTCCAGAATGTGCTCGTCATTGCCCCAGCAAATAGTCGGTTTTGCTGATGGAGCTCCAAAGAGCTGCATGTGGAATCTCCGCTTGAACACCTAGCACGCAGCTATCGAACACACATATATATATATATATATCGGTTGGCCAGAATGCGAACGCTTTCAGAAAAAAAACAATATGGTGTTGCTAAGCTACAAAAGCTACATGATTGCAGAACTTCTCAAATCTGATATGTCTCGCAAATACCTTCTCTGAACCCGATGGTTGCTCGCACACGAAGTGGCATCCCACACATAGCGCTAATTGAAAGATCAAAGTCAGCCTGGAGTGGCCAAGCGCCGCCCAGAAGGTGTTTCAACCCAGATGATGACGTTTCTATGTTGCAAACTAGTAGCCGAGCGATCATGAGATTGGCTCGTACCACAAACTGTCGAGTCATATTTCCATGCCAGTTCATCACAGTCCGCCAAGAACTCCCTCTTGATACCACTGACCAAGAGGAACAGTCCGGTCCAACAAGCAACATCCCTCCAGGAATTAAGGACAATATCATGTGGATGGCCGTCCTCGGTTCCATGTGGTTGTGAATTATTGAGGTACATATATAACTTGAAGCTGCAAACCATAGTGCCATGTCTAGTCGCGCAAACCCACCAAGCTTACAAAAGTCCATCCCATTGACGCAGTAGTCCCAGTCGTACTGAGCAACACATCTCCCAGCTGACCTACCAAAGAAGAGATGTGCATGGTACCCCTGCTAGTTGCCATACACATACAAACTTCTCTCTATGGGCCTCCACTCCCGTCCAACATTGCCTTTGCCAGCGAACAGCTCGACCAACTCATATTGCGGGACTGGGCATGAAAACCAAAGTATCAGCAAGACCTGCACAAGCGGGAACAGTCCAAGAGACACTCAAATGACCCTCTTGGGTGGGGTGGAGCGAATGCGACGCTTGGCACGGAGGCACAACATGGAAGAAAGCTGAGCAGCCCACCACACCAACGAAGGCCTGAGTGCCGGAGCTTCGCTTCGAGGGTAAGATGAGTTTTTGGTTGTGCATGTTCAGCTTTTCCAGGTTAATGCATATATGAGATCCAGACCTTGGAACATCCCATTTGTGCTAAATTCACAACCATCGAATCATTGCGGCGGACTACCATTGGGAAAGGGATGCTCGGATACCCAGCCTAAGACTTTGTTCAGGCTTGAGGGAGTACACAAGCAGAGTGGCAGAATTCAGTCATGCATGCCAAAAGCATTCGGTCCTGATTGTCCAGCTTGCATGCATAACGCGATGTATAAACACGTAGGTGATACCTTTGGTGGACGTTCGAACCATCCACCGCTCCATCGTAGATCAAGTCGACCTGCACAACAAATGTTCTGAACAGCCATATATAAATAGCAACCCAACCGTGGTTGGGAGGGTGTTGAGGGCACTTGGGATGAAGCTGCTTTGCGAAACATGGGATGCACACAAGCCATTTGTTCTTTTTGCGATTGAGGCCGCTCCCCTCCAACCTCATGAGATATCATGTTAATTGAGCACACCGTGTTCACACAGTAGCTCACGCTGCTTTACAGCATGGAGTGACTGCATGTGTCTAAGAACACATGGCTAGTGTCACAAAGTCAAACAAAGCCTGTATCGAAACTGGCCCTTTTTGAAACCAGTTGGCAAATACAGTTCAAAAGCTGGGACATCCTTCGATCAAAACACAACCGTGCATACAGGAACAAACTGAAGAACCAGGAACTGGCGAATCTCACTACGCTTCTGCATATGCCTTGGCTGCGCTTGCAACGGGCGTGCGAGAGGAAGAAAATTGCTTAAGAACACATGTGTAGATAGTTCATGCGCTATGAAGAAACTTGACTATAATTGAATGTGAGCAACCTTGCGGGCTGCAACTTTTGCCTCCTCGCGATCAACGCCATCCGCCAGCTGTTGCCTCAGAACCTTCTGGTATGCGCAGCTCTTGCGGCTGTAGCGCTGCTTCTGCTCTGTTGTTTTTGCTCTTGGCTTCGACAGTGCTTCTTCGGGTGGAAAGTGACCTGGCTCTTCCACCACTACCCCTGGTCGTGCCACAGGTGTAACAGGCTTTGGTTTGTTGCTCTTCTTCCCTGCCAGCTCATCAATTCCACAGGCTGCGGATTCATGCGCGTATGCATCAAACATGTTTGCATCAGATGGCAACTCCAATGGCGTGTACTGGGTAACCTTCTTCTTGCTCAATTGGATTTTGCTGGGCTGGATGCTTTGAGAACGGCGACGTGAACTCGTGACAGGGCCCTTCGCTGCCTCAATTTCTGCATCATGTTTCTTCGATGCACGCTTTTTGTTTCGCTTGTTGCCTGCCGGTTTGACTGTTGCTGAATCTGCTGACTTGCTTTTCTTTCTGGTCAACCGGAGCTTCTTGTATGCTGGTTTTGCTTGCTTGTTCTTTGTTTGCTTTGTATGTTTTGCCTTTGCTTTTGCTTTAGCTACCCGTTTGCCCCTCTTAGGTTTTTCTTTTGTTGCACATGCTGTTTGCTCTGCTGCTGAATCTTTCCTCTTCCTGCCACGTGGTTTGGGGGGCTTTTGCTGGTCAGCTGATATATACTCGTGCCTGTTCATGTCAGCAGGTGCCTCAGGTAGCAGCCCTTCCGCAGCACTAGCATCAACATGTGGCTCCACCTTTGGCTGGCTGGTCTGCTTTGCTTCTTGCTTGTTCAGCTTCACTGCAAGCAAATAGTCTGCAAGTCTTCCTCTTGGGGTGTTATATTTTGCAGCCGTGTTTTTGTCCACAATGGACATTTCGGTTGTCACAAGTGGCTCATGTTGCTTGTCATCATGCTTCTTTTGCTGTGTAAGCTGCTCCTCATGCACCTCATGCTGTGGAAGCTGCCCCTCATGCTTTGGAAGCTGCGCGTGACTAATGCTCGAATCCTGATTACTTCTTGTGTCTTCTCCCTGTCTGTCTCTTGTGTCTTCTCCCTGCTTGCTTCTTGTGGCTTCTGCAGTGCATGCAGTGCTTGAGTCATGATTGCTTCGTGAACTTCTTGTGTCTTCTTGCAACTGCTTGTATGCTGTGTCTTCTGCATTGCGTGCAGTGGTCGAATCATGATTGTTCCTTGTGTCTTCTTGTGCCTGCTTGCTGCTTGTGCCTTGTGAAGGGCATGCTGCTGTGGGCGATGCTTCAGACTTACCTTCCAGTGATCCCTGACCTACCTCTGCCCCAGAAGTAGAAAAGCCACCCGCCCCATGATCAACCATTTGTGGGCTCAAAGATGTCACGGGCGTCTCAACTGTCTCAGCCACCTTGTGCTCAAACACGCCTACCAGCAATGACCAGCAACACTGAGAACATACACATGCAAAGTATAATAATCCATATGCGCAAATCAATCATGAAGTTCACACGATTGAAGAAAGAATTGCCTCTGCTGCCTGGAGCAGTGGCCATGTCCACCAACGGCTGGGTCTCTGCAGTGTCCATACCTCACACCACCAATTGGTCATGCATTAATGGGTTTGTTTGCATTTTTTTATGGCTGCATTCTGTATGTACGTGCACATGTACCAACAACTATGAGCATAGGAGCACACATGAGCCAGGAAACTTGTCCCACAGTGCTGCTTAACTGGTGCGCGTTCCAAGAGCGAAGACGCTGTCTGAAACTGCTTTAGCTGTTGCTGCTGCTGCTGCAGAGCTCTCAACTGCATCATCAGTTTCATTTGCACCTGCATCTTGTGCAGCTCCTCCAAGGCATGGAGCTCCAGCATGTGTCCACGAAGAGCCTGCGTAGCAGGAAGCTTTCCACACAGATGCCGAGTTTGCACAACTGGCGGCTACAAATATGCAATACATCCAATTAATGACATCAACTAGTTTTATGAACTGATAGATGACGGTGTGAAACATTACCAGGACAGCCTGGCCTCATTGATGGGCTTTGGTGGAGTAACCTCTGCAGGAAGAGCACCTGCAACAAGTAGAATGCAAGGAATCCAAGATACTCTCCTGAACGGTTAAAAAATGTTAAAAGGGTCCTATGCAAAGCTGGAGCGTAACATTCCTGAAACTCTACATTGAGCCAGGTGTTCTTTTTTTGTATACCTGATGTAAGGCGTACATATGGGTATGGGCACCTCTTGGGCTTGGCGTAACAAGCGCAGGCGATGGAGATGTGGAAGAATCTGCTCGAGGTTCCTGTCATGAGGTGATGCTTTCACACTTGACAAGTCTGATGACAGGCAGCCTCCAGACCACCAGAACTTTCATCTAAGGCTGGTCCAGCACAGGGGGCCTGCCGGCGATGGGTGTTGGAAGACATGTTCATGCAATGTCACGGTATGGCTAAAATGATTTTGCTCAGGCCCTGCAAGCCCCACAGTATCCCACTGTGATATTAAAAAACACATTGCTGTAGCTAGAAGGTCGTATCCTCACAATTTAAGATACATTTGACACTACAGCAGGCCTCCTCAGGCGAATGGGTCACAGCCACCTGCGGAGTATCATTGCCACCATCACCTGAGCGCGAAACAGTGAAGGGTTGGCATATCAGCTGTTTTGATTGAAGTACGCGCATACATATGGAAAAAGACGGACCAAAAATGTACATATAGCAACTATAGTGGCCAACCAACTCATCTTCACTGGTTCCTTCTTCTTCCTCTTCCCCATCACTAGAACCAGAAGGTTCATCACTGGAAGAAGAAGAAGATGTTTCAGGATCAGGGTGGCCACCAAGGGAAGCCGAAGATGATGGCAGGTCCAGGGGAACATCCAACCCTTGGTTAATCATCAAACGTCGAAGTCCTCGCTGTCTGGGGATGTGGGGCCGACGGACAACAGCATTGTATGTTGAGATCATCCGCCTTAAAGCCCATGCCTGTTGCCCAATGATATGGCCTGGGCTGCACTTATCCAACCTCCTTCTGACACATGTGTCAAACAAAAGTACTAGAAAGTGGGGGAGAGTAAAATTATAATATTGCATAGAAAAGCCGCATGGAATGTTGACGCTCATGAGATCATAAAAGGAGCGGAGGTGAAGCTCAAGATTGCTAATGGTAACGCGGGTGCCTAAGTGCCGCATGGTCATATTGATTAGCTGTTCATTCTCCACCACCGTGTCCCTGTTGATCTTCTTATCGAAATGGACCTTCCAGGGTTTGTTTGCATTAGTTGCTGCATGATGTTTATGAAACAGGTGTTACTGTTCAAATTTAAACATGTTCCCATTGTTCCCCCAAACCAGCACCACACGGAGTTGGCTTCCACGTCTTCTTAGATGTGGAATCCCTTCCCAGGCACGAGCGAGATCAGTTGCCGATTTAAAGTCCTCATCCACGTCCATGGCTTTCAAAAAGATCAAGCCAGCGTCTCGGCTTTCGAGATGAATGTGTTTAACTTGTGCATGCACGTACACTCCAACACATGTTGCACATACATGTCCCATTTCTTGATCACAATGGCATCAGTATCGCAACAAGTACATTCAGGCTGCTCCAAGTGCCACACACACACGCCGACAAACGCCAACAAAAAGCAGGCACCAAATGAAAGCTGACCTCCTGACCCTGCCTGTGTAGGCAACGCCCCATGCCCATACGGCCCACTGATCTAGTTAGTTGAAAGTGAGCATCAATTAGATATCAGTTGACCATGAATCCTCCACCCTCTTGGATCTAGAACATGCAAGATGCTAGACTTTGATTCTTTGTGGGACTGCTACTGCTTTGACAGTCTTCATGCCCACTACCCCACCCCCTAAGAGCCATCCACAGCGCCGCCAAGGTTTGCCCCCTTTGCACGGGGCAAGCAGATGGCGATGTGATGACCAGATGGGGTGGTTTGATGGTTTATCTATGTTTATCCTAGTCTGGCATTGAAGTCACGAAAATCAGTCGCTTTCAGAAAAAGTAGTACGAGCTGTGCCTCTACCATTTTTTTCTGACGAGGCTCCAATAATTGGCACGACTACCAAGTGTACTATTTTATTTTGCTCGAAGGAATGTCTAGGTATATATATATTGTGGTTTTCCCTGTGCATGGTATGTTCTGTATGTTTCAAGAAACACCTTTTGCAAGTCTATACAGAATAGCTTGTACTTAGTTATATTTTGTTACAACAGCAGTATCAATGTTGCATTTGGAGCAAATTGTTTGGTTGTGTTTTGTGCTCATAAATTGCATAAATCCGTGTCATTCCATGTCTATTGGTTTTGGAGACATGAACAAGTCTTTCCTCGTTTATTTTTGCGAGGTCCAGATGTCATAACACAATGAAGTGATCGGACCTTGCTTCTTGTTGCATTGCTTGAAACATCCACCAAAAAATAGATCCCCAGCGCAGGCGTCAAAAACACCCAGCTGCCGGAGACTCAGGAGACGTGTGGAGTTCATCTCGGAAACCTCCCCTACGACGCTCGGCTGGGCAGTGGGGTCGACCTGGGAGACCAGCCGCTTGGTCGGCTGTCAGCTGTGACAAGTTGTTCTGTCATTTTGTTCTACTGTGACTCTGTATTCTATACAGAGCATTTGGGGTTTTACAATCCTGCAGCAAACTGCTGAGAATAATACAGAAAAGTAGACTCCCATATTAGGACATTGTGTGAGCTGTCTCCAACCAGGGGTGCGGGCATTCGTGGCCAATCTGGGTGAGCCATCCAAAAGAGGGTTGGCACCAGGTGGTGGAAAATGAAGATCCTTTTCGTTTAGCATTTCTAAGCTGCATCAAATGCTCCGCATGCTCCGCATCGTCGACTGGTGGCCCATCTTCCACATCTCGCCTCGCCATTGCGGAACGTGATCTTCGGCATCTTCACGTCCGAGGCCAACGTGCCGGGCTATACCGGCTTCATTCCGGGCAAGGCGAGACGAGTGGATCGTCCGGACGGGTTCGGGAGCGTATCGACGTCAGGTTTTGGCGGAGGGGGTGGGGAGTCGGAGCTGATCGACGTTGGGTGAGGCGGAGTGGGTAGTGGAGTGGGTTTTGGAGCTGTGGAATGTAGCGAAAGAGGGCAGTTCTTGTGTTTGGAAGAAGCTTTGAAGAGAGCATGTTCAAGTCTTGAAGAGACGGATTTTTGGAAAGAGCATCTTCAATTCCGTTCTTTGGCTTCTTCACCTTAAAGACCTTTGAGATGCTAATCTTCCCACCCCGCAAGACACCGGCCCCACAGTCGTCCCTCCGGGCTGGTATTGAAGCTCCCAAGCCACAACTAAGTGTCGCCCAGAATGCCCAGCTTCAGGCAGCTGTTGTAGCAGTGGTCCACAAGGCCATTCGGGACTCACATCAATCATCTATGGTATCCAGCATGGTATCCTTCTTGGGCCTTTAATCGGAATCCAGAACCCGATTCGGAGACACCAACCTCTGGCTTCCGCTTCCGCATCCTCACACCAACCGCCGCTGGAACCGCTTCCGCAGCATTCACGGCTCGATCCCCCAACTCCGTTCACCGAATCTCGTTTCACTCGGTTTCCGCCGTGCGGTGAAGCCGCCGGCCGCTGTCCCAAGCTCGGCCGGGCCGGCTCGGCCGCATGGGCGTGAGATGCAGAGCCTGCTAAAGGCATGGCTAGCCTTGCTGTGCGTGGCGGCTCGGACGGATTCTGAGCGGTTTGGAGTCACTGCTGGCTGGTTTAGGTTTGGAGCCCAGGCTGAACCTCATCAAAAGAATCCCAGAATGAAGAGAGAACAGGAACCATGTTGAATTATTTTGAGGGAGTCGCTGCTCTGGACTGACGAGAACAATTCGTGGTGACTATATATGGTGTTTTTTGTTGAAAGATTCCGATAAATGATATTACATGCATGTACCAGCACCAACAGGTGACCCGAAATGGAGGCTTTTGGTAGACTTAAGGGCGTCGCATTTTGGTGACCTGTTTGGTTTCGCTCCTGGGACACCGATGTCCCGCGGGAATCCGGAAGAGCGGTGTTCTTCCCGGAAGGTCGGCGTCGGCGAACGCCCCTGTTTGGGCCGCTCCCCAGGATCCGAAGAACGATGGGCCGGATTGACATGGGCCGCGGTTCATGTCAGCCCGAGTGTTTGCACGGGACATGTCAGCTCCCGTCCAACGGGCTGAGTTTGTTTCGAAGACGAGGAGGAACCACACACCGCTGGTTTTCGACCTCCAAGGAGGCGCAATGCGATGAGATCGCCAGTTTTCTGCAGTTTCTTTGGGAGTTGGATTTGGACGGCGGGCGCTTGGGGAGTGCTTTTTGGCCAGGCAGTGCACCGATAAGTGGAGAGATCGACGTCTATTGGTCACCGGCAACATGGAACCGTTGCAGAGTCAGAGGTTGGTGTTTGATGCGGCGAAACCAGCATCTCTTGGCGATGCTATATACTATATATAATCAATGGGTGTTTAAAGTTCGACATCCCCCATGAATCTCCATTTCCAGATAATCCATGAATATGTAGCTACCTTGGGGTGGTTGAAAAGGGTCATAAAGGGGCTAGTAATTATATGGTATGGGTCAATGTATACACCCATCTACCAGGAGTCACAAGACGGGGTGCTATCCATGGAGGTTAGGGGTGCTCATTATCCACTCACTGGATGGGACCAAACACTACCCCGACTTGTGACTGCTGGTATGGAGTCTTTGGGGATGATATGGGCTTTACTTCCCCACAGAGCTGGACTTGAACAAGTCTCGTCCCAAGGAGTCTTTGGGATTGCCAGATCTGTCGCTGGCAGCGATGCCATGTCGAACGCCCCGACAGCTGGACGCGGCTCCCGTTGGGGTTTGGGGGAACACCGAGCAGTCTGATTGCCCTTCTGATGTCTCACCATGGACATTTGGATTGTGGAACACCGATGCCCATAGAAAAAGATTTTGTCTTACAACTCTTGGAATCCAATTCTCAACTCTTGGAATCCAATTCTCAAAACCCTTCAGATGTATGTATAATACTAAGGCTGTATATGTCAGGTCGCTGCGCGGTGGCGCGGATCTATTTGGGTGTTTTGTTTTTTCCCTTTCAAAGAGCATTTCGGTGGAACCACCACTCCTCCCTTGGGGTTTGCGCAGCTCCCGAGGCTTGGCAGCGCTGAAGCTTTGGGATTCTTGGCCGAAAACTGAGGAAAACCGATGGGGACGTTCCGGACGGGAATCAGATGGGTCGTGATCACATCCAAAGGGCCCGACCCCCAGGCTTTTGGGGGTCCGACGTGTATGGGTCCGAGGACCGGTCCTTTCCGCCCGTCGCTGTGCGTCGACACGAGACGGTCGATGCGAGTCGTCGCCGTTAGGACGCCGTGGTTCTTCTGTTTTTCCATGTTTTTCCCAAGACTCCCATGTCTGGGAGGGGCCCCTCCCAAAGATGTACATGAAACATTTGTTGTTTTTGTTAGGTGACAACTGGACCTACACCTGCGGAAGATGTGTGGATACCCTTCCCCCAAAAGACACATGAAGCCAACTTGACGCCCTACACCACTATCATTAGCTTCCATACGACCTTAAATTGACCAAAGAATATACAGTTCAGAATAGATGACACAAACCCCAAGAGGATTTTTAGATGGGGTCCATATAAACCACCTACCTTTTGGGGTTTGCGCCATCTATTCTGAAACTACTGTACATAAAGCTTGATATTCTCCCCAGTACCGCTGTCTTTGGGATGTCTCTCCGACAAACAAACATACACAAAAATAACACATTCACCCAGCTTCTAAGTGGTCGTGATGAGGGTTCCCTTTTTTTCATGACCCTTTGGCTTAAGTGAGAAGCCTGCCTTTGTGACCACCCAATCTTTTTGCAATTTCCATATGGCCGTGCGTGCCGAAGACAGGTCGTGCCCGTGTGGTAGGGCTCTATCAAAAAGACATCGCAGACACCGGGCGTGTTTGGGCTTGTTCGTACCCCCTAGGGCTCCTGTCCCATCTCCGAAACGGAGATTGTTATATAGACCCCGCAGTCCCACCCACCCCAGTCCTACCTCCTTAGGTGGGACAGGAGGATTGTTGGTACCAAACCCGTACACCCTGAGGATCCAACCATACCGACTCCAGCTCACCATCGCGACGTGCTGTGCAGGCGCCGCGCGCGGGGGGGGGGCCGCGGAGGTTTGGTGCGCGGATGGCAAGCCAGAGAGAGCGTGGCAAGCAGTTCAGACGGACACATTACCAAAAGGATGCCAAATTGGAAAGAATAGAACCACGTGAAGCTCATAGATTTGCAGAAGCAAACAAATTTTCGATGTTCAGCAGGATCATGTGACATCAATTCTAGAAGACATATATATATATATATACATACACTCCCTGGAACTAACATGGAAGTGAAGAATGGCCCCGTAAGGAAGATCATGTTCCACTGCAAACAGGTGGTGAACTCCACTTCCATGTGAGTTCCAGGGAGAGTAGACATTGGGACATCATGTCTTGCGCTTCACGGTGGAGCATCCATGATGGGCCATCCATGGAATCGGCAGCGCAGCGCACAACGCGGTGGGTCTACAGCGCAGTCCTCCCTTTACCCCACCGGATTCTCGATCGGTTCAAAGAGACAGGGGATTCGATATAGCCAGAGAGAGACAAGACCCACCACACATCACACATGTCTTGGGGTACATGTGTCACTTTGCTGGAAGATATGGGATACTGGATACTGTAAAAGATGATAAAAAGGACGAACAAAGATGGGCCCAAGGGTCTTGTGCGTTGTCTTGTCCGGTCAAGGTCAGGGCGTAGGTTCGCTGTGAGACGTGTGCAGATCAAACCAAGCGGTTTAGAAGCCAACCGGTAGATACAGCACGCGCAATGATGCCACAGACATCATGTCTGATGCTTCCGTAGTGCTGTTATGACGACTTTACACTTGAAATTCAGCACAAGGTGTGCGTGTGTGAAAGCATCAAGTTCTTCACAAACAGTGATCCTGCTATTCCATAATTGTCCTGATGTCTTTCTTGTGCACACACGATAAGCATGAAGGGATCTTGTGTTCAACACCCGAGAAAAGGGATCACAGATTTTCCAAAGTTCCTGGTGCTTGCAGATAGTTTCAGCTCAATCCCAATCCTTGGGCCATGTCCCGACAAAGCCGGTGCCCCTCGGCTTCCGTCGTCCTTCCCCAGGCGGCTCAGGGCCTTTCAGAGTGGATCCCGATCACCGACGCTCAGACATTCTTCCTTCAGCGATGGTCGGGGGCTGAAACGCGTGACGTTAGGCCCATAGGTTTGGGGATGATAACCATGGTTTTCCGGTACAGTATATGGTTATCACCAACCTATATATATGATAGCCCTTATGAAATCATGTAATGGTTTCATCCTGCTTTATCAAAGAAATCATGTATATGTTCCCTTATATAAAGCATGGTTTCTTTGTGATGACAGAACTCATGCTGGCGGCAGAGACTTTGTAAGCCCAAGAGAGAGCATTTGTTCTGGCCAATAGATGTTGGTTCATGTTTCAAACCACACATGACTCAGTTCAAAGCAAAACCAATACCATCCCAGACCGACCATCCATGTATGGGCTATATTAGTGATTATATATATGTATGATATATGATGCCTATACATATGGATCTTGTTTTAACCACCCCAACTGATCGGCAAATAAGCCAGTCCCATGGAGTCTTTGGGCATTTTGTTGGTTCACTTTTGTCCGGGTTTTGTCCAAAGATGCTGCTGCGTCTCTTTATTAACTCGCACCGCGTCGATGAACGAAGCAGAATCCACTTTCTCCCCTTGAGGGCTCTGAATATGCGCTGTACCTGCGAGAGAATGCCACGAGACCCGCTCATGCACTTGAGACGGTTGAGATCCTTGGCCAAGTGGAGCGATAGGAAGAAGTGAAATAGATCTTCCATTTCATGAAGTGGAGATTTGTTTGACTCTTTTTGGTGGTGTAAGGGCTGCATGGATATTGAGAGATTTTGAGTTAACACGTCGACAAGTTTTTGGTGGGGCCGCAGTGCAGCTCTGATCCTTGCAGGGTGACCTGTGAAAAAAAAAACACCAACCAGGTAGACGTCAGGCTTTGGTATGGAGGATCCAGCCGTCACAGTCGAGCAGTAGATGAGACATAAGAAAAAGGAACAGTCACCAATCGAGTCCTTGTCCAATTTGGAGTTTATATTTTTTTTTCACTTGTACAGTGGTTTCAGAGTAGATAGTAGCCCTGGCACCCCAACAATTCCTTTACGTGTTGTGTTTTTGTTTTTGTCAGGGGTCCATATAAACCAACATTGAGGATTGTGCCATCTCCTCTTTCTCCCACTGTACCCGTGGAAAAACCCGCAGCGAAAAAAAACCCTCAGGAAAGACTGGCTCACCATTTTCGCGTTGCTCTTGGTGATCCTCGTGGCGCTGTCGCCCATCGCGCTCTATGAAGGGTGTCTCGCCATCATCCGGCCATTCTCAGGGCCCCGCGTTGGGTAGGCGCGGGAGTGAAGGAGTGAAGGGAGGGTTGTTTTCTGTGAGGAGAGCGAGGCAGATGGAGTCCAAGTGAGAAGCAGTCAGATGGTTTATATGAAAATGTACATGGATGGGGTCAGGGTCAGTGAGGAGAGTTTTTGAGGGGTCACGGGGAGGTGTTGTAGCAAGATGACAGGGGGACCCTGTCAAATCTTTTCAAACGATTCAATATATTGTTTTTGAATCTACAACGCAGGGGACCCTACATCGGATTACAGGTACTTCTTTGGGTCGCCAGTGTGTTCCATTTGTGTTTTGGACTCACTCAATAGACCAGCACTGCCCAGCTCCATACAAAATCCCAGCCAACAGCCCGCTTCTTTGAAGTTCTGCAGGAATCCCTTCCCTTTTGCGGAGGTTCTCCACAAGTTCTTGAAATTCTCGAGAGAATCCCAAGTGACTGTCCATTTTCAAGCACAAACATGTCCTTCACTATCTAGAATATTCCTGATTTCATATCGACCCTATCGCTCCATTCGTCTTCCTTCAGTTTTCTTTCCAAGGTTCCAGTGCTGGGTCTTAGTGATCTCCTACTTGTGCAGCATCGCGTGGGTGAAGGTCTTCGTGAAGGAGGCCATCGACGGCGGTTTTCCCTGTCCCGATGCCATCACCGCGCCCTGTTTGGGGATCCGGTCGGTGGTTGGAGGGGCGAAGAGGGGGGACGAGGCGGGTTTTGGAGCGACAGGAGAGCCGACAGAGAGAGAGAGAGATCCTTTATGTCAGGGGCCGGTATTGGTGCAGGGCTTGGTGAAAGGAACCGGATATGTGCGTGCAAAAGAGGAACCTCGTCTCGTGGGTTGGATTATATCATTTAAGCAACAGCCAGATTTGTGCAGGTGTTGCTAATGTTTTAATCATGTTTTTTATCAATCCGAGTGTTTTGTTGCAATCTAGGGGTCCTTGACATCTGTTCATTTTCGTTCGGGGGCTTTGTCCGGACTGTTACTTCCAAAAGTGCTGCCCCTATATGACCAAGTGCATGTGAGAAGTGGCTGTATCCCATTAGTTAAGCCATGTTGTATTCCTTCTACAAGTGGTGAAACAATCTGAGTGCTGTGAAAAGTGTTTGTCTTGCACTTATGACATCTTATGACCAAATTCACAGTGCAATGGTCAACGCACTTTACCGAGTAAAGCAAGCGCTGGCCATGTTTGGTTGAAGTGCAGTCTGGAAGGCTTGTGTGGGTCATGTATGGAAGTGTAGTTTACATGTTTATACAATGCATCACATTGCTGGCAACAGGTGAGCCATGCCACAAACCTCCTGTTTGTGTTGAGTAACGATCAATACCCAAAGCCAAGTGCCAGCCGTAAGCATTTTGCTCCCCCACATCCCCACGTAAGAAAATAATGTAAGTAAGCGCAGCGAATGAATAACGTAAGCGCAGCGTAAACACCCTCTTAGACATAGGACTCTATCAAGCTCTTCAGAAAAGCTCAGGTGGCCGAGCCGCAAGTAGCTATTGTAAATTGTCCGTTTTGCAGGGCAAGCTCGACTTAGGTTACTCAGGCGGTCAATACATCAACACTCATCCAGACTGCTTCGGTTGCCATCGTCTGGATAATGGGCACCCAGTTGGGCACCCCATCCTCCAACCCTGTCTTGTGACTCCTGGTATAATATATTTCTTCTTCACATCTCCCCCTGAGCCAAGCCCGGCGCCGGACCCAAAAAACCCGGACTTTCGTCCAAGCTCAGGCCATGCACATGATGGGTGTTTGCCTTGTGACCCTCCTTCATGAGCTCTCACACCAGCGTGGCCCTGGTGGGTTCCTTCGGCGGTTTCAAGGGGCCGGAGGTGTTGACTGCGGCAACCCGGACCCTGTCCTCCAAGTGCGGCGGTTTCCTACGGGGGCGGCTGGTTTCCACGTGAGACCAGCCAAGCTGTTGAGCGCCTGGCTGAATTTCAGGAGGTGCTCAGCCAAGCTTTCAGATAGTGGGGCACAAATGAGGCTTGGCCTTTTCAAGGTGTGTACTGGATATGACATTTCAGAGTTTCACGTTCACTTCAGTTTCCTTCCTCTTGTCTTACCATGTGCTGCCGTTTGTGAACTGAGTAAGATGACATGACATTTCTTCCAGGTTGGACTGGGTATTCCGTTTGTCACCATGTCACTTTTCAAGCCTCGGCCTTTCAGTGCGGTGATTTTTCTGTTGAATCAAAAGACGGGTCAGGTTTTCCACCAAGGACTCAAGGGCTCTACTGGATGTGGGTGGGGTCTCGACCCCCGATTGTTTCTGCGTGGGCACGCATGCTTTTTTGTTCCACAAGTGGCAGGTGTTTTTTCCTTCTGGCCGTCCTTAAGGTCAGGCCTCGCATCGCGATGTCCCACAAGTGGCAGGGGTCAAGTTGTGGTGTCTCCCGATTGTGATACACATCCATACCAGCACCACGGAAGGGATGGTTATTGGATGATGGAACATATGCATAGTCAGGGGTGGCTTATCGAAACCACCCAAACTCTGTAGTCCTGGTACCACTTCTTCGGGACTGCCACATGGAAGGAGCCGAGGGCTCGTCAGGGACAGAGGCACAGTGAAGGGCTCGACATAGTTGGAGCCAACGTTGGACCCCAAGCCGAGCATGCAAGACAAAGACCTGGTATGGTACATCCATTCGTTGTCTAACAACCACCCAGAGTCGAAACTCTCTTCCGCAGAAACGGACAACATGAAAATCATGAAACAGAACGCCCGCTTGGGTATGAGATGACTGGTTTTATATGATATCATGAATCATAACCATCAATCAACAATCGACCAGGACCGCTTCAATCGGATGCATATGTATTTTACATCCTATACGCACGCCGAAGTCCTTCGTGCGGCCGAAGTCCTGTACTCCCAGCGACTCCCAGCGACTCCCAGCGGCTCCCAGCTTCCCGCCGCAGCCGTCAGCCGAGCGAGGTGGACTGAAGCCCTGGCAGTGTTGCCGATCTCCGTATTGCATGGGGCTTCCTTGCCACTAGAACGAACCTAAACGTTCACACGTGCCGCGCGAGGACATCCATGCGCATATGCGATCCGTCGAGAGGAAGAGGAATGGGCGCGTTGGAGGATGGACTTTTTGATCGTCACTTCCAAGATGGAGACGGTTTATTTGCTTGTAGCGTGTTTGTTTAATTTATGCATGTGAGTGTTTGTTGTGTCATTGTTCTACATGCATTGTGGCATTGTGTAGCGGAACCAATTCGGGCCCGTGAAAACCACTGGTCGATGGCCATGCTGAAAGAAACATCGTTAGCTGGAAACAAGTAGAAATGCGTTTCACACAAATCCCATTGGTTCCAGGCGGCCGAACAAGAAAGCCCGAGGGTCGAAAGATGCCAGACCATCCTTCCATGATTCCAAGAAGGTTCTTTTTGGATCACCTGCAAAACTGTTTTTGGGGGGATCGGTGAAACCCCATTTAAAGACGAGCAGGTGAAGAGCTTGGTCAACCTGTTTATTTTCCCCATGTCCATCTGGAGAGAGTGTTGTGCTAAGTGTTCTTTGCTATGGGCCACGGGGCGTGAATTGACGACCAGTGATCTAAACATGTTTGGGAAACTGAGTTGTTTAGGACATATGAAATGTTGATTTGGACATGGAACTGGAAGAATCACACTGACCTCGGTTTCATCCACCCCTCCTGTTTGGGATTGAACCACCTCTTTTGCCAAAAACGTCTTCCAAACGCGGATTCCCCGGAGAATTCTCCGGTACCGAGGATCGCCAACAACAGTGCCTTGGTACATGGAGGTGCGCTGATCGACGAGAACAGCGTTCGTCGGTGCCGGATTGGATCCAACGATCGCGTTGTTCTTGTTTCGAGTGATGCCTGACTCAGCACTGCTTCAAACATGCCCAAGTACGAAAACTAAGTACAGTTTCTTAACCGGAGATTTCGAAGGGAAACAAACACATAACAAACACATGGTCAGAGCAATAGAAACACCACTGGTCAGCTTTCAAGATGCGGTTTGCTGGGTGTACACCTACAGCAATTTCTGAGACTTTGGGCCGGGGTTTCTACTAGATGTGCTGAAGTTGTTGTTCGTTTACACTGCTATTTGTATGATGGATATCGATTCATCCTCTGTCTGTTCTTAGTTTGGGTGCTTTGCTTGGTTTTTCCCGGCATTTGCCGTTTGAGTGCATTCAATAGCTCCCTATAGCTATTTGATGCTACTTGTGTTGTTTCGCAGGCGATTGTGTTTTCTTCTTCATGGTGCAAGAGAAGATTCTCCTGCCGCTCATGACAGATGAATTTGGATCAAGAAGATCGTGAGTAGACTCCCTAGACCACTTTCCCTCTCAACAGCCAGGTTTAAGACCAACATCATTCTCCTCTATATATAATCGATATAATCGTTATTGCAATTCCGATACTAATACACATGTATGTTGGAGATCGTCTCGGCCTTCAAGTCGTCAGAGCTTTGACCTCGGAGGAGTGGCGTTTGTCTCCATGGTGGGAGCCAACATCCCCTTCATCATCTTCATCCTCGAGCTGTGCAGAGGTCCGAGTCCTCCATTCATGCATTGTCAGTGTTGTTACAGGACATGGCCTCCAACTCGACCTGAAGAGATCTTAAGTACGTACTTCGTTTGGTTTCATCGAAAGTACTTCTTGAATTCATGGTGCTCACTTATGCCAAAACACCACCTCCAACTGTTCGGCGGTGTTTGGTCTTGAACGTGTTTTTAGCATGTTTTGGGTCAAAGGGCGGCAGTTTCACCCGCCGCCCCTCGCCCTTAAGTTCTGGTTCGGTTTCTCCCCCTTTTCGCGTTCTGGTCGCCAGGGAAGAGCGCCAACGACTTCCTTTGCACCGTCTCAGCCGCTTGACTTTCGCACGGAACACCATGGGGCGGCCGGTTTGTGCGTGGGGTTGACACGGGGTGGACGGATTTGTGCGTGGGTTTTGACAGAGGGCCTTGGTGGCTATGGACCAAAGGGAAGAGATAGGAAGAGGGCTGAGGGGCTGCGTTGATGATGTCAGAGGCCAGAGGGTTTAACTACCGTCTGAGGTTCTGTTTGGGATGGCTTTTGGGGAATGTTAAGGAGGTGTCAATGATCCTCTCTCATACTTATAGGTCATGTCGCGGGCCAATGATCTAAACCTTCCAATGTCTGACCGGGTGTGTTGGTGGTTTTTGGTTTTGCCGTTCGGTCAATCAGAAAGTGTCCTCAGAGCCTCAGGCCGTCTTGACCCGACAGATCCTGCAGCGGACCTTAGTCGGACTGGGTCCCATGGGACCCTGTGACGACTCGGGACGGGTGACGACAAGGTACTCGGCACCCGGTGACTATTGCTCGCCCTTTTTTCCGGATCAGAAGGTACTAGGAGTTGATAGGAGTTCCATGGGAGTTGGGGGAGTAGATGTGACTGTGTAAGACTCGTGCTCGCCGCGTTGCTGCTCGCCGCGTGCTCTATGTGACCTGGCGTGACGTGGAGAAAGAAAGGACACCACAGGGCCTGTCTTGCTTTAGGCACCCAACTCCCATGGAACTCCTTAGTACTCCTTATAGTATAGACCTTTTTTCCAGCAGCCACAAAGGGGTGCTTAATGGAGGTTAGGGGTGCCCATGTATAGACCGGGCCCCCTAAGTTAAGGGGTGTTGAATTATATATAGTATATAGCTCCTTAGAGGTTCAGGGGTATCCATTAACCACCCCTTTAGGGGCCCTGGTATCGACCTGTTTTTAACATATATTATGAAACTCCAGACCTTTGTCCACCGAAACTTTTACATGTTGGAAATCATGAATGTTTCCCCACCTCACTTCCCAACCTTGCATGGTGCTAGTCCTCCATGTGTTTTCCTTGAGTAGATAGGAAGACCAGGAGAAACATCGGATGCGCCACGAGAGCATCCTGACCCAACCCATGAGGCTTCTCCAGCCAAGCTGCGCCCAGCTGCGCCCCGCGCCCCCGCCCTCCGTCCGATGCCAGGTGCTGCTCGTGTGCGCTGGTAGCATTTCCTGTGTGAGTGGAGAAATGTCTCCCAGCTGGGCGGCCTTTCTCTTGACGCTTAAGCTGGATGCCTTTCATGTAGCACCCGGATCGACTCGGTCGGTTGGGCGGTCGTGAGTAGCATCAACGGAGGAGAGTAGGACCAAGTGAACCGGTGAACGGTGCTGGTGTTGTTGATCAAAGCCACCAGGTGAACTTGAGTTGGTTTCAGAATTATGAAAGTATCCCTGTTCATGGGAAATCAACCACTTGGTGACGCACCCTCTTCAACCATAGCCTAGCAGGGTTTTGCTGACTCGGCGACGTAAACGTCGTCGACGTAAACGTCGACCGCGACTTGGCCAATCGGCCCTGTCGCCCAGGACCTCTTTGAGTGCTGTCTTAGGCTCCATCCGCTTCGTCTGGCAACACGACTTAGCCCCTCGCCGCCGTGTTGGAAGCGAGGAGCGAGCGGGTTTGCAAGCGGTGCTAGCATGGTTGACATCGGTGGTTGACTCGGTGTCCAAGACATTTAGAAAATATATCATACCAGGGGTCACAAAGGGGTTGTTTTTAGTCCCTAAGTGAGTGGATAATGGGCACCCCTAACCTCCATTAAGCACCCCTTTGTGACTGCTGGTATATATATATATATGTGGAGAGTATGTTGTCCAGAACAATACAGCATCTGTAAAATTAACAAGAAAATAGCCAGCATGACATTTAGAAATGAAAGAAATTTGGAGTTTGCCGGATTTTGAAGCATGGGGGAACCAAAAAAACATGCTGAGAGAATAGAAACGGGATGACACCACAAAATTCAAAGAACTGAAACACTACAGGGACAACATAAGATTTGGTTTCTACTATATTCACCAGTGTTGTCCTCATGTGTTTTCTGTGAATTCATGAATTCCTTATTGTGTCATTATGTTCCTATACCTGGACCTTCAAGGGGTGTCCTGTCTGGAGGTCCCTTAGTAGTGTAGGGGCTTCCAGCCAGGTGACCGGAATGAAGGTGCTGGTATGTTCCTATATGTGTCTATGTTTGTTTCCTATGTTGCATCTATTTATGTGTTTTTGTGTTCACTCCTTTTCACCAGATTGATCTGTCTATTTGTTCCTATTGGTTCCCTATGGTTTTCCTATTTGCTTTGTTTACTCTTTGGCCACACACTATGTCCTTTGTGTCGTTGTCTATTCTTTTACCAATGTTTTATCATGTTATTTTTCTGTCAGCATCAACAGTTTTTAAACAAGTGAGCAGCGAGCAGCACACAATCGATTGGTCACAATGCTATGTGCCGTTTCGAGTACATAACTTGACGTTTCCCATCGGAACATCGACGTTTCCCATGGGTTTCACAAAGGATAGACAGCTGTGATAGATCACAACTAGGTCTTTTCACCAGGTTTTTGGGTTTTATTGAGGCTCGAAAGGGTGAGACAACTCTTTGTAGGCTGATGTTTGTTTGTGTTTTGCAGGGGGCAAGAACTGTTTTGTCTCTTTTCGATGCATGGATATGGGATATGCCCGGAAGAGTTGTTTGAAAGGTGAAGATTGAAGATATAGACATGATATAGACATTGAAGTGTGTGTGTTTGAGGTGCCTAGACCACTTCGGACCAGGGAAAGTCCATGTTATTTGTTCAACAAGACGAGACACGTAGTTTCATGCGCCAAAATCCTCGTCCTCGTTTTTGGCAGTTTTTGTGGTGAGTCGGTCGGTGGGTGGACTGAGGTGAAGATTAGCTTGGCGCCCATGCGCATGGTCTTTTGGAATGGCTTCTGGACTTTGTTGATTACCATCCCAATGACCCTGGGCGTTCTGGGAGAGTGGTGGAGAGCGGTGTGATTTTGAGCAGCGTGGCCACGCGCGTGCTGTTGAGGTGGGATGTTCTATGGTTTGCGTTGGCTGCTGTATGTGACGGTATGTGTCCTTTTTGTATAGAAAAATACTGTGGCTTGCAATATCCCTTTGTTAAGAATACAGGACTCACACTCACACTGACACTCTACTTGCTCTTATATATGTGACTCCTGCAGATGGTTCCAGTACCTAGGCCGTCATCTCACTTGATCACTAGGCTTCGTTGGATAGCATATCTCAACCACCACCCCGACCCGTCGACAATCCCGGAGTCCAACCCGGCCCGTTCTTGGCGCTGCCTGAGAGTCCAAAAGAACCTCTCTCAAGGTGGATGCTCCAAATCCACACACTACGCAGTCAGTGGATCAGTGCCTAATCTTTTTGGAGGGGATTGGTTTCCCCACGTACAAAGACGACCAGCACCCACTTCCTTGTGCTTCAAAAAGAGTCAGAAGCAGAAGCAATCAAACAATTCGAGCCGGAGTGGTGTTTCCTCCACCTTCACCCAGCAGGTCGGAGGCGGTCCCCTATGCTTCCGCTCAAGGGAGATCCCCATTTCCATCCCATTCCCACCGTCCACTCAGCCGATGCGCGAGTGTTCGGGCCTTTGGGGCGTTCGGAATCCGAAGGAAGCCGGTTGAAGCCGGGAAGCCGTGTGCGGACGGTCGTGGGGATTTCTGAGTTCAACTGGTGAGGAAAACAAAGCCGACAGCCGAAGGAAAAGAAGCGTGAAAAGGCATGGGTATTTGTACATCATATGTCATAACATGTACATAACAGTAATTCATAATGTTTGCACTTGACCCAAGCCCTTGGTCGCTCTTTGATCCCCTATTCAAGGAGATGACTGGCGAATAGTCCGGTGTGTCCTGCTTGAGATATTCTTTACACGATCAATTCTTGAATCCGGTGCGGGAACCGCTCGTCTTGCACTTGAGGATCGCATGGAAAGAAAGGAACCAGCTCGGCAGCCTCTTCGAAGCACCTCGGGCGAAGAATTCATGAGAGGTGCGGAGAGCGTTCGCCAGGAAGAGGGGAAGGGAAAGGAGAACAAGTGGATCACCTCCAGGTAAAACTTGGGGGATTGGTGACACTCCATCATGTGACTGGCATATATGCGGCCCCATTCACCCCCTTTTCAGCCACCTCTGGCATCATTTCTGAATATCTGCAGTCCCAGACAGGTCGTGTCTGTGTACCACAGGCTGAAAGTGTACCATTTACCACCTTTTGGCCACAGATCGATCGATCGAGGTACCGAGACCGTGACCCCGGTGACCGGACCGAGGTCTGAGGACCGCGAGCCGGTCGGCTCGGTCGGCTCGGACGCCGATGCCTCCGTCTCCAACGAACGTTGTTATAGGATGATGTGTGTTTATTCTTTTTGCGGCTCGCGCAGCAGAAGAACCTCGAGCAGTTAGCTCAGGAACAACTGCCGCATGCGGGCAATGGTACAGTATGTGTATGTGTATTCGTATATGTCCAGGTGTGAAATTCCGCGGGACACCGCCTTCCGAGGGACAGCGGTTCCCGGTTCCCCACCCGTCTTCGAGGAGCTGAAGGAGCGGTTCCGCACCGCCGGGTTCTTCCCTCCGTGTCTTCAGCTCGACACCTCAGACGCCTCGTCAACCGAGATCCTGGGGACCCTCCTTCTTCAGGAGGACGGGAGTAAAGACACGATCAGCATGCAAAATTCAGACCAAGGAAAAGCACCAAGTAAGCACACCGGTTGGGAGGTTCAGCTCCCGCACCAGATGGGCCAGTTGTTTTGAGCCAAACACACCTGCCAAATCACCCGCACCTGGGAAACTCCTACGCATGACATCGTCACAGGTCTCTCAATCGATCCGATCCAACCATATGCGTTTTGAAGGTGGTTAGGGCAGGGTGTGTGCCAGGGGGGTATAGCCACCTTCTAAGGAAGTGGGCCAGGATTTTGTAGGGACTCTAGATTCCTACCCAATGCTGAGGCCAGCAGAAGCGTTAAGATCTCCCTTATGATGTCAGTGCTCATGGCAACTGGGGTACAATGCTTCAGGGTTTGTGGGGTGGTGGAGTTAGGATGGCAGAGCTTCTTGGATGTTGCTTATGTTCGCCGCAGGAAGACATGTCCAAGAATACGGGCGAAACAAAAAGGCAAACATGTGCAAAGAAAGAGTGTATAAATTGTACCGCTGTTGGGCGAAGATGTTAAGAGGGCAACTCTACCCCAGATGTTTTGACTCGTGACTCAGATTCATCACTTGTGTTCGGATGAATTGTGTTTGTAATGTTATGCATTTGTATGAATGCCCCCAAACGGTGACCTCCTACGAGGTCAGCCATGAAGAACCAAGGCAGCCATGAACATCTTCTTGGTCAGCTTATGAAAAGTTGCACAAAACAACAAAGAGGTGATTTTGATGAGGTCCTTGCCATGGTCACTTGTTGATTTTCCGGTTTGGTTCCCAGTCTGGTTCGGAAAGTTTTTTTGGTCTGTAAATACATCTATCTATATCTATAGTTCTTGTTTTTTGTCCGCCTGTCATAGAGGTAAACAATGGTAAAGATAATGCCGGAGGAGAATGCCTGGGCGAGGTCTTTTGTTGGGCTGATCCCTCGCCCCTCAGAACGCCGGGCGCGCATTGTGGCAGACGCGCCGCACGTGTGGGCACAGCGCGCGTGAACGTGGCCAGCGAGGCGACGGTGCTCAACATCAGCCAATGGCTGGCCTTGAAAAGATTGGGCGCGTTGCAACTGGGCAGAGCACGGACAGACTTGGCAGATGGGAAACGCGCGGGAAACGCTTTTGGAGAATAGATGAAAATACTAGACATGGAAGAAACTACTTCAACTGGGTGTTCACCATATGTAACCCCAGTCTAGTCAATCCCAGTCTAGTCACTATTAGTCTCTATAAAGAACTCATGGGGGGTTGAACCCACATAGTCTAGTCTAGTTTACCTATACTAGATAATCTCATATTAAATATATAACTAGGACTGGGTTGAACCCAGCCCAGTCTCTGGCGAAGGCAACTATTTCTTCCTCTGTGGCCCGAGGTCTGCCCTTGACCCTCCAAAACCATGTCCACCAATTGGAAGTACCACCACATTCACGCGGGGAGATGTTTGAGCTTCAGTGGATGTTTTTGAGGATTTTATCCGGTCAACCGACCTATCATCTCAACTTCGAAGCAAAACGACACGAAACAGCGTCTCTCATGCACGATGCTTGCTCAGAGGTTTTCGAGTATACCTTTGGCTCCAAACTGATCGAAGGTGGTTAGACCCCCCTTGACCATCACCTTCGATTTCTGAGGTATTCGGAGCCTGGGTGTATAGGGTGATGGCTTGATGTGTACGATATGGATCTTTGGAGTTGCTACACCAATCTCCGTCGACGGGTTTCATTGAAATGGAGCAGGTTTCGACAGGTTTCATTCGCTTCGATAGCTGCACTGGAGATGTTGCTTTTGCTTTGGTTCAACTGGGTTTCGTGGTTCTCGGGCCTGGCTGGGCGATCACCTGAAAACAAGTGCAACAAGTGGGGGGTAAAGATACCAGGACCCTCCTGTCGGGGTGTCCATGAACCACCACTGGGGGGGTCGAGACGGATCACCTGATGCTCCACTGGGGCGGTCAAAGAATGGCTACCGCGCTAGCCCGCGCGTCCGGACTTCGGGAGGCACCGAGCAAAGGGGAGGCACCGAGCCAAGGTTGCAAAGCATCATCGGAAATTTGAGCCTTGGAGAAGATGAGCAGAGCAGGTCGGTGAGTGATCCCGTCGGATGAACAGTCTGAACAGGTGAACAGGTTCCTGTTGAAGAAAGAACGGATGCAGATGATGACATACATTTTTTTTTGGAAATGCATTCAAATGGTTGTGCCTTATCTCAGGAATCTTATCCTGGTGATCGCTCTATCTCAGTTTTACTTGCACCTGCAGCGCAGGAAGGGTGGTGGCTGTGCAGTGTGTTGCTGGAGGTGTGTGGCTCTTTTGTGGAGTCAATGGATACCTACACCAATCCATACAAATCCTTTATTTGTCCAGGGTCTTGCTTGGCAATTACAAGGCAGCAATGACAAAGAGTGTCCAATTCGGTTTTTCAGAGTGATAGATGGCTGGACATATACCTGGATGTTCAATTGGCACAATTTCTTGCCGGAGGCATCTTTCAGTGAACAGACACGAAAACAATCAAACAAATGCCAGTTTGAGGGATGAATGACTCATGTGCTCAAAATCCATGGACAGAGAAAGACACCAATTTTTGGACGTACGCCGTGTTTTTTTTGTTACGGTTTCCGCCTTGTCACAACAGAGAACACCGTCGGGAAAGGATGCCAGCATTCTTATTGTGTAAAGGCGATTTATTGTGCAATTTCAAAAATCCAGGCATAGACGGTATAGACATCTCCTGATCATTGATATAGCATTGATATGGGGCATGGTGGCAACATGCCAGTAGTGCTTGATCAGACACCAGTCCTCACGCGTCACCCAGTCGTCCTGACATCGCGCCGCCGCTGGTTGCTCGGCGGATCCGGACTGGATCCGAGCTGTGGGAGAAGCTGTGAGCGGTGGTACCACCCCACCACACCACACGGTGAAGCAACGCACAGGTGGAAGGTTTTCTGGTCCACCTATCGATCTATTCGGTCCACGGCGAGACCGCCAGGGGACATCAACGTGAGAGGCTTGATCCCAAAGATGTAACTCTTTGGTTGGAAAGCCGTGCGTACACTCCGACTTACTAGAAGTAGAAGATGGATGGCATGCTTTTTTGGGGGGGTCAGGGTCAATTCCCCAGAGCTAGAGTTCTTGGTCGGTGCTTGGCTACCTTTCTTCTCCAGACTCTGAGGCGATGTCTCGTCTCCGGCCACCAGGGCAACTCCCGCGGGTCATGCCCTAGATGTGATGTGATGGGAACAGACATGCTTCAGTTACCTACAATTATATACCAGCAGTGCTAGTATATAATCCGTCCCAGACAATCCATAGTCCAAGTATGGAATATTTACCTATATTGACCCCTGAAACCATCTGAAACCACCTCAATGCAGGTACATATTCCAGTCCCATGGATTGTCTGGCATATAATATATGAATCAAGTTTTCGGCACCTTGGTCACCTTGGTCGGAGTCCGTAGATCTATTCTCCGTACATGGAGATTTTGAACGGAACTGAGGCATGAGAGAGTGACGAATTCTCAATACCTGGGCGTCATGCTCTTGGGTTTGGGCACCTTTATGCGACTTGGCTCAGCGACCATTGGCCGTTCGAGGTCGGAGACTCACCGACACCGAGGGACTCACCGACACCGAGCGACCTACACGGTTTGACCGCGTGACAGAGCCAGTTCACCTGCGAAAAAGAGAGGAAGCTGAAATGTGAAAAACATTTCCCGGTGTGGATGGCCGAAATTCTCCATGCTCTTTGGTTTGAAGTGGTAGGTTTCTCTCAGAGATTTCCCAAGATGTCCTTCGGTTGACTGCTTGGAACCCGGTTTTTCCGACGGATCTCATCTCTGTGGATCGAAGGTTTTATCAATAAACACTCGGAGGAGCGAATCACATGGAAGTGGGCGGCAAGTGGTTTCTTCATTACCAGGACCCTCCTGCCGGGGTGTCTATTTATAGCCCCTTAGCCGTTAAGGGGTGTCCATTAACCACCCCGACTGGGGGTCCTGGTATATTTGTTGTATTCAAAAAGAGCAAGACCTCCCACAGACCCTCTCAAAGCCCAACAAATCACAACAAATCCAATGTGGATCGATGTGAATCAGTGTCAACGAAGTGAATCTCCCTCCTGAATGAATGAATGTTTAATCCCGCTCAGTGACCAAGCATTAGTTATCATGTTGTTTATTGAGTCTTGATGGCTCCGGAACCAGGCTCGTCGCACCTTCCTGGCTCTCCGCCCCAGTAAGAGCCACACCGCCAAAAGCGCCCCGGCCGCCCCTCCACGGTGGTGCAGGAACAAGGCCCGTGATCTAGCCCAAAAGCCAGAGCTGGAAGTGCTCAGCTCGAAGCCGCTGACTCCTCGACCAATGTGAGCCCAGCGCGGAGGTCCGCTCCGCGCGGAGGTCGGCCAGGGGAGTGTGGATGTGATGGTTTTTGGTTGGGGTGTTTCAAAGTGCCCATGGTACGTTTCAGGGCATGGCATGCACAAAAGCGTATCATCAACCCTGTATCTATCTAGAGCCCTTTTGACGCCTGTGTTGCTAGGAAAGCACCTCATTTTTGGTGGTCGAAAATAGAGCACGCCACCCTCCTTCGGCCCAGCAAACTTCTTCCGCAGAAGTGGCCTCTCGTGTATGCGGATTGAGGGAGTGATACAGTGGTGAGTGCAATCATCATTTTGCTGCTGAAAAGCCACAGACTGAGTCTAAGTCCAACACATGGTGAAATAATCCCCTGATATGTTGTTTGGTGTGCATTCTGGGGTGGTTCATTCTCAGGTTTGACTTGCTCATGTCTATATTATTTGTTATTCAGTGCGTCAATTGCTTTTATTTTCCGTACATGTTTTTACCAATAGGCTTTGTTCGAAGCATCTTGAAGAGATTTCAACCGCGACCAGACATCCTGCCACCTGACAAGTCGAGTAGACATCCACAATCTCCGCCCTGGCAGGTATTCCATGAGTTCAGTAAAAAGCGGAGTTCTTCTGAAGACCAGTGAACCTGCAACCGGTCTGCTGATGAGCGGCAAGGAAGGAGGTCAGTATACTGTGGACCTCCAAAGCATTAGCAAGTAAAAAGCATACCAATCACGTACCTCCTGCAATCTGCTGGTCCCGCATGAAGTGCGTAGCCTGTGTCAGGGCTCAAAGAGAAGGTAGCCTTTGGTTGACTGGCTTTAGACAAGTCCAGGAATGCCAATATGAGCAAGATGAGTCTTTGTGAATAGGAAGACCCCAAAGCCCCAAAGCTGCGGGTCGAGGTGGGAACTCATCGAGAATCTATGTGCCCTTTGGGTGAACACGTTTTAGGACAGATTCTCATATCGTCATATCGAATCTCCCTAGACCCTGAGTGACCTCTATGTTTGACCACCAACCACCCAAAAGAAGGTGCTTTTCTATCAAAATCAGGATGTGGGACAGGAGCGCATCCGGGAGCAAACGGTTTGGAACATGCTTATCGATGGCTCCCTATAGGGCTCCAACCACATCGTTTTCGAAGGTACTGAGATCCCCCAAGCCCACCCCACCCACCGAACCTGAGGATATAGTTGGAGCCCTATTGGGGCGTGTTTCCAAATCGATCCCGTCCCTTTTGGGATGTTTGTTACTTTGTGGTGCCAAACGAAAGCTACTTCAGCCGTTGAGATCTTCCTGCTTTGTCTTTTTCTGCAGGGAACCTGTCCAAAGAGTGGCAAGAGCATGGTTTGTCGTGTTTTCTCAAACTGGGCACAACAGGTTAATCCGATCTTGCATTCTAAAATACCCAGGGAAAACCGCATTGTTGGCCGAAGTATGGTCAAGTTAATTCAGTCTTGGGCAAAGCATGACAAAAGCTATTACTGTATGTCATTGAGACGCCTTGGTTTTGTTATTTTTTGTTGTTTTTGTCCAAGGCTTCCAAGGCCAGTGTAGTGACTGGATGTGTGGCTTTGTTCTTTGATCCTTCTTTGAGCTCTGACAGTGATCGGAGCTTCGGAGGCTGGTGGGAAAAAGCAGCTGAGCTCAAGATCCGGCAGCTGAGCGGGTGTTTTTCAAGTCATGGCTATTCGGGGGGGGACCTTGCTGCCCAACATTCCGATCCAGTGGCGTTTTCAGCCGTTCTTAAATAAAGAAAACAAATGAACAAGCCAGCGAAATCCAGCGAACTTGTTTGAAGCGGTTCGCCGTTAGCCGGTTTGGGAGAAAAAAGGGCCGGCTCCCCTTGATTCATCCGGTTGATCATCCTCAATCCATTCCGGGCCTGCTCCCCTTTCCCCCGGCCCCCAGTTGTTTTTTAATTGACCAGGGTATGCCAACTGCATGTGTTCCACTCATTACTATCCAGGAGTCACAGTCGACGGTGTGTTTTTGAGTCCCATCCGAGTGGAAAAAACAAGGGCGGCGCCTTCATGGATCCGCACCTGCTGGAGATGATACCTTTTAGAAGTTCTAAAGAAGAACTGTTTCACGTTTCATGTTTTCGCCCTGTCGCTCCTCGCCCTGTCGCTCCTACAACGCCTGGGGGGCGGGCTTTCCGCGTGGTTCGAGAGGCCTCGGAGAGCATCTGGGGAGCCACCCACGCGCGATCCAACGCCCTGTCGCTCCTGGCTTGTTCACGCCGCGGCATCCCCGAGGATGCCGGTGCGGAGTTAGGGGCAGTTCGGAGGAGGTTTCGCGAAAGAAAAAGACGCGTCCAATGGTTTGGGCAAGGTAAATCGATGTGTGTTGTTTATTTTTTGTTCACTGGCTTTTGTTCGGCGTTGAAGAGTCCAACACATCCCCGTGGGGATTGTTTTTGTTGATTCCTGAGCTGGGGTACAACATGGTACAACTAGCTCTAAGAAGCAGAAGCAACCCCCCACTTTGGGGGAATTCCATGGAAAGTAGAGGAAGAAGATGCGGAAGAACTTCAGACCATTGAGTATCTGGAAATATCTTTGACGAATACATGCGAATACTACTGCAAGACGGTAAGGCGTGTCATCTGAATGTATCAAAACCAGAAGACCTTGATCAACTTGGAAGGTCAGTCGTGGGGCCTGTGGCGATCTCGACCCATCCCATGTTTGAGACAGAAGTAGCTAGAAACCTCAGAAGGACCAAAAACTCAAAACCGAACCTCCCAATTCTGGCCCCCGCGCTGAGCGCTCATGAAGCCACTCATGTGCAGCTTCTGCCACTCCAGGAGCATAACGACTTCGCTCGCCGTACGAATCCCTATGGGCTCCTCATGAAGAGACGTGGGGCAGCTGTGCCAGGCCGAGTCGGCCGAAAGACTGCTTCGCTCGGCACGAGACGTGTGGATGCTTAGAGTTGAAGTTCTTCGGATTGAGCAACGTATCCCAGTGAGTCCTGGGAACAGAATAGCCATGCAGACCACCTGTGAAGACATGAATCCGGGTAAGCGTCCTCGTGTTGAGGAAGACATGGAGAGGAAAAAGCCCTTTGGACCTCGACTCGGAGAGGAAAAGACCCATGGTTTGGGCTCCAAAGTAGGTGGTCACTGAGTGGTCACTCAGGTTCCTACCTCCCACACTCAAAAGGGCAAGTGCTGTCTTCTTCGGCGCTAGCCAAAAAGAGCCGCTCGCTGTGCTAAAACGATCGCTAACGCTAGTTTGCACAGCGAGCGGGGAGGCTATACGGGCTACATCCCTGGCAAGCTCGCGGGGAATGTCTTTGGTAGCACCTTCGCAGATAGCAACACCACCGCCGTAGAGGTCCGGGCTATGGGAGCCGTGCGCGGGCAAAGGGAGAGGTCCGGCTGTACGAGCATGGCGCAAAGCTGCTGCAGACTTCAAAGCAACATGCACGGTTCACAAGCTAGTCATAAGAGTTCATCAGTTACTGTCCAATCTGGGTTGGGGATCGGAGGTTTTGTCCACGTTTGCAGATGTTTATTCGATCCTTAATGATTGGGTGTGAGAGGATGAATGATGTTTTGATGTTTCAACATCCATGAGGCAATCAAACACCATTCACATCCATTCACCATTGTACCTTTGAAAACTTTGTTATGTTTGGGGCCTTCAACCCCAGGACACTGTAACAGCTTGGAATGCTCCAGAGGCGATGTCAGGTGTTGTTCAAATCCCGCGAGTTTGGATGTTTGTCATCATAAGGCCTATACATATAATATATATATATAGTGTTTTTTGACCGCACCATATGTGAGTTTGCATCGATTCAGTCAGTCGCGGATGATTTCTTTAGGCTTGCCAGAGAGAAATATGGATGGACTTTCCTTGAAGAAGATTGAAGAAGCAACTTGTGCATCACTCCACACCCAAGACCTGGACTTAGATGGATTTTCAGACCTCTCTTCTGGCGCCAGGTCTGTCGCGAGCAAGCCTTGAACCGGCAACACCGGCCTCCCACGCTGGTGCCCTGCGCTCCGACCAGCATGGCTGGGCGTGCCGGGCATGGTTTTGGTGGCGATGGGAGGCCAAAACTCCGCTTGGTCCATGTGGGGTCCAACTCCCCTGCAAATCCTCTTGCCAACTCGATGATGACCGAAAAATTGTTAGGCTGTTAGGCAAAAACCCAGCAAATCCTCTTCCAACTCCTTATGTCATCATAAGCCCCTTCAAATCCCAAAGTTTTAGGCCCAAAGTGACCGAAGATCCTTGAAGATCACCTTGGTCCCCCAAAACCTCCAGAGGCAGCCTGAACCGGACGGCCAGGACGCGTCCTGCCTATGTGGTGACCAAGTGGCAGCTGGAGTAGCAGAGGTGGCCACCGCACTGAAGGGAACACCGAACGGGGGGAAGAGACGAAATTCAGGAAGCCCAGGGTGGCACCCAGGGTGGCAAGGGGGGCGATGAGAATGACACTTTAATTTGTTGAGGTGATTTCCAGCAGCACTTGCAGCTCCAACCTGGACAACGAGTTTTAGGCTTTGGCTTGAAACAGTTGAAAGCAAAATGATCCTTCAGAAGACAAAGGCACTCTACACCTTTTGGAGGTTCAGATGCCTCAGAAGTCAAGGGCTCATGAGCAGTTGTGACAAAGTGGAGGTGAAGTCAGAAATCTATGTTCCACACTTCCAAATATCTTCACATACCTTCACTTCTAAGATGGGACTGGGGTGGGTCTGGACCGTCACAGTACCAGACAAAAGATGTCCAACTGGAGCCCAGACAGCGCTTCTTTCAGTTACTGCCGGCAGCCTCGTCTCACATCCTGTCCGGAAGCAAAAATCAACCAGGATGTGATTGATCATCTTGATTTGCATTCAAGAAAGGCCTTACTGGTCCGTGAAAACACCGTGGTTGAATTGGTTGAATCCTTCAAAGATTCGAATCAACAAAACTTCCGAAAACGCCAGCTGCAGTGGAAAGTACGCAGTTTGGACATAGGAGATGAAGTGGGACCGGATCTCCATTGCGGAGAACATACATATGGGACAAAGAACCTGCCAGGAGCATCCCATGGGTGGCCAATGGACTACACTTTCGTATGATAGACCCCCATCCTGGCTCACCAAGCTGCGCGAGCAGAGTCCTCCAGCGTGGTGCTTGTACCTTGAGAGGTCATCCCGTCCGAATCACCCGCACTCACCACCGGCCCCGAACCCCGCAGGACCCCACGCGACGTCGGAGCGGCGGGCGGAACGATCGCCCCGCTGCGACGTGTTCGGCAACAGGCGGCGCTGCTGAGCTCAGCTGCTCTTGGCTCCGAAAAGAGCTGAGTACCTATAGAATCTAAATAGAGAAGTCCCGGGACAAGTCCCGAGGATGAAATGCCGTGTCGTGTCCATCATGGCGGCGATGTGTGAGAGATTCATGATTCATGAGTCATTCATGAGATTGTATTCTTTCGAGAGTCTTTGTCGAGGACGGTGTGGGACACTGTGGCTTGTCAAGGGCTCTTTCGGACCCAGACACATTGGCGAAACGGAATCCCACAGAAAGAGCTTACGGTACATCAAAAGAGGGTGAGTGGAGTCAGTATGTTTTAATCATGTCAAAACATGTCGAATTGTATACAGTAATGTAGGACTGTCAATGAATAAAGCCCTGAGGCTAATGACTTTCCATCTCCATATGGGTGGCTTTATTCTATCATCCACGCTACTTGTTTTGTTCATTGAACACTGAGATGTCTCACCAGAGCGTATCCCAGTAAAACCAGCCGTCGCTACTCGTAAAAGATGATCACTCAACCTGGGGGAAAAGCTGTCGCCCGACCCATCCATTGGGCCCTTGCAGCGAGATAGATCCAACCCAAGCGACGGGCTTCAGTCCTGGATTCGTCGGACGTCCGACTATAGGAAATCCCACCGAAACTTGATGGAAAGAAGCGAAGCGGTTCTACTCGATCGTTCTACAAAAAGTCGGTTCTTGTCATGAGCGGATCATGCATGGCATTTTTTTCTTGTTTGACGTTCTTTCCTTAAGCTTCAACTTAGAGTTGCTCAAACATCTAGAGATATCAGATGATATCAGCCGTAGTTGCGGGTCTTCCTCTAGAAGTCCATTTCGCCTCACCGTTAACGGCCACTGCTTTGTCCCACCGCTACGTCGTTTGTTTCACCCTCTACGCTGCGTCAATCACCGACGAGATCCGTGCGCGACTGAAGCTCCCGCCGAAGGCCGGGACCGGAGCTCAAAGAGAGCAAGACTGGAATGTGGACCACGACTAGGGCCGCTAATTAGGGGTCACTCGAACCCCTACCAGAATGGTTTTGGGAGTGGTTTTGCTTTCCAGAAAAGGGGAAGATCAATTTGCTTCATTGTTAAACATTCTTGTGTTAGTTTTGATCTTTCGATCCCCAGCCATGTGTTAATGGCTAAGTTGTTTGGAGATCTGGCACGGAACCTTCAGTCCGATGTGGTAACTCCATGCAGTAGTCTGACCGTCTGTCGCAGGCGTCCATTTGGCGAACTCTTTGAAGATCCAAGGCAGTAAGACCCCCAACTCCGCATCGTCATCCAATGGATTTTGCTTTAAGCAACAACACAAAAGAACATTTACGAGCCACGACCCACCCAGGAATTTACTCGAATTTGCCCAGATACATGGATCACCACATCTCACCACATCCATCACCCACCTCCTCCTTCACATCCTGCCATCTTCATCTCTCTCGCAGCATCTTCGCTTGAGCAAAGCGTCTTCCCGCGCGGGCACGACCGGCGGCCGAGCTGCGCGGCCGACCTGCGCGGCGTTCGTGGCAGGGGACCCAAGGAGATGGCTGGAGGATTCAGGGCGGGGGCAATCAGATGCAATCCCAGAATATCCCAGACACTCCATGAAACCACCCCCAAATGATCCCAAATTTAGGTCAATGTAGGCCAGTCTCATGGAGTGTTTTTTTTTGAATGAGTGTGAGGATTCTTGAAGCTGATGTGAAATTTGTCCTGATCACGGTCGGGTCGACCTGATCGCACTGGCATCTGTTAACCCTCTACCTCGTATAACTTCACATGTTGGTGTCTTTCGCTTCTGACAGATCCCCAGATCGGTGTCTTTGCTGCAACTTGTTTGTTCAAAGTGATCCAACTTGAGTTGACACGGACGGCGGTGTTCTTCTCTGAAAGCCTCAAAAAAAAAATGGCTGAAAGATCCTCCAAAGGTCACGCACTGAAGAAGGTGCTCCGTACTCATGTCATTTCTGGCTTTTCAACCAGCAGGCTATTGGCGGTTCGACCATGCGTTCGACTCTTTGGACCGGCCAGTCCGGCGCAGGCGGCGCAGGGCGGACCGTGCCACCCGTCCGCGCTCCGACCTCGCCACATCCGTCCTCGACTCCAGGGGCGTTCCGCGGAGCCGCATGGGCCGAGCAGCCCAGACTGGGCGGGGTCGGTCGGACGGTGACCAGACTGGGCGTCATCTCTGACTGGGCGGCCCAAAAACCAGCATCTTGATGAGAACAACCAGCGTGTTGGCACGATCAACTCTGACAACGTGTTGGCACCGCGATAAATTCTGATAGGTTTCAATTGGTTTCAATCAAAGAATGTGGTCCTTTGGAGACCTGTACAAGGCTCAGAAAGCAACCGGTGGTCTTCCATCATCTTCCATCCACCGGGAAACCCACCCGCCGACTTCGCTGGAACCGAAGTCGCGTCGGTGGACTGTCGGGACTGTCGGGGTGGTTGGTCTCATCCAGTCCTGCCTCGTCATCGAAGCATGAGTTCATACTCTCCCGCAAACTAACATGGAACCCGAGAATTGACCGGTGGAAGACCATTTTCCTCTACAACCCAGTGGTTTTGCCTGAATTCATATTAACCAGGACCTCCCAGTGACCTTTTTGGAATCCCTAAGTGATCCTGTTCAAGCCTGTTTGTGACCTCAAACCAGGGGATCAAAAGGTCACTGGGAAGATCCAGGAAATCATGATTTCAGACAAAGATCCGTGAAAACAGCCCGACCTGTCCCTCAAAACCTATAGGGATTGCTGAGAACCCCCAGACCCCTCCTTATGGAGGGATTTGAGGGTCGCATCTGGGTAGTTATCACAAAGAAGAGCCAAGAAACTCTGACAATCAAATGGATCCTCTTCCCTCAACTCTCCTGAAATGTCCTGATCTTGGAGGAAGACAGGCCGTGAATCGATGGTGGACTCTCATGACGTCCGACCTAGGTGGTCTTCTCGCACTGCCCAGGTGGGACTGTCAGTGAGGGATGTGGCTTCATGGTTGACCCAGGAAGCTTCATGGCGGCGTCAATTTTTCCTTTGACCAGTTCTTTTTGGATTGGAATATTATCGATAATTATGGATGATGGTAAAACCTTCAATCATGTTCAATCCTTTGGCGTCGCTCATAGCAGATTCATGACAGAATCTCTAGGGCCTTAGGGAGAGTGCAGATGAAGACGGGACATGACTGTCCCAAATCTTTCCGGGCCATGCAGGCTTCAGGGTACTGATTATCACCAGCCTATTTCAGCTACGGGTGGGAAGCTGCTAGGTGTTACAGGGTTCTGGGCCATCCTGCCTCTCAGTATCGCGAAGATGATGTGAAAAGTCGTGGTCGGTTCAGAGGGACAGGTCTTGACTTGCAGCTCTACGGGTGGGTAGTGGTGCCCTTCTAGGCAGCTTTTGAATACAGACGATATTTGACCGGGGTGGATCAGTTCCAGGCAAACTATGTCCAGCGCATTGCTTTTCATTCTCATCGCTGTTCCTTCTTTTGTCCTTTTGTCAGGTGGAATTCGGAGATAGACAGACTCTATGACATCGTCCAATGACTTCTCGTCGTTCTCAAGACATCTGCCAGGGGGCAGTCCGTCCCCCTCCGTCCAATTCTCTCTCAAAGCTATACTGTACTCTCATTGCAAGGAAAACGGGGCAGTCTGTCCACTCTCAAACCCTGCCTCCAGTCCGCTCCCTCCCTCCCTCCCTCCAGTCTCCGCTCCCCCTCCGCGCTCCCCCTCCGCGCTCCGCGCTGGTCCCGCGGCGACCGAGTCCGGAAGTGGCGCCCACGCGACCGGATGGGAAAGCCTGGGACACTTGGGCCGCGCTCAGCGGGGGAGTCGGTGGACGTTCGATCTAGCCCCCCTTGGAGGAGCTGGGATTGGGGCCCCAGGGGTGGCGAGTCTACGCCTGGCAGAAGTGGAGAGCTAAACCTTTGTTCGGTATTCAGGAAAGGGATGGAAAGGGTTTTGTTGCTGAGGGGCGACTTTCCATCCACTTCCATGATGATTCCAGCCGAAATGAGGATGCCGAGAGCTGAGTGAAGAATATATAGCTGGGAACAAGACCCAGACCTACTGATGGTGGGGTATGAGATGACCCACAGCCAACAGCCACCAGGAAATCACGAAAGCAGTTGTGTTGGTTGTTTGCCCCACCCTCAGTTGTTCTACAAACCATGACCATCATCACGGCTATTCATCCTAGAGGCCCTTAATAATAACTTATTAACCTTATTATCAACCAGCATATAATTTACTTAGTAAAGATGCTTTTGCAGGCTGGGGCAGGTGTCATGTGTTATATTACTATTATTATCATTATTGATATTTTTTATCGGTAACCGTTACCGATAAACACTACCAATAACAAGCATCATCAACGAGTTCCGCACACAATACATGACACCTGCGCCCGGGGGCGAAGTGCACGGGGCTTGTCGACAGGGGCAATCCAGGTGAGACGTCACAGTGGATTTGCATGAAAATTCCTCAAGTGGATGGACCATTTAACCATCCAAACATCTTAGTATATATATATATATAAACATCCATGTTGAAAAAATGTAATTATGAGGTTATGAGGTTCAATATATGTGAGGTTCAATATATGTGATAAGTTATGAGTTATGTGTATGTCATTGTTATGTTTTCAATTTCTAGCTCTTGTTTCCTTTGCCCAAGACCATGAGAGCGGCCGCTCTCAGGCAGACGTGGTGGTGAAGATCGGTGGCTCCGCGTGCACGCGAAAGGCGCGCTGAAGAGCGGTGGCTTCGTGGCTCCGTGCAGCGTTTCGGGTCAAGGGGGGGCCGTTTCCTCCCCTACATGGTCCAGTCTGACGTAGCAAAAACCATGGTAAAACTCTCGTTTTTGTGCCTCCTTGGTCCGTTCTCGTAGTGTTTTTGCATGACCAACTCCAGCAAAATGAGATTTTTGGTTTAGGGCTGAAAGAATAGGGGAAGTAGAACATGGGGGGGGCCCTTGGATTACCATGTTTCGAGAAAAGCAAATCAGCCAGGCCGTTGAAAGTGACCTCTTGGGAGTGTCTAAGTGACCTCTTGAGGGACTAAGTGACTCTCTGAGATCTCAAGAGGTCACTTTGATTCACTTTGAAGGTCCTGGAGGGTGTTTTCCATGTGGCACAAGTATGAAAAATTCCAGGGAGTGTATAGGGGTTGGAAAGAAAACAACACACGCAAGCCCTTAGGCCACATCGTCTAGCCCTGCGGCTAGCCCAAACCCCACACGGGCGGGTGGACCTCATGGAGAGCCGACTTGCGGCTTTCACCTCCGACTAAACGTGCAGAGTAGTGTATTTTGGTCGGCTAGCTGCTGGGTATGCCAAGAGAAATCAGTTGCAGCTCTCGGAGCAATCCTGCTGTGGGCCACGAGAATCAATGTACCAAAGATGATTGACTTGCTGAGCATCGAACGAGCACACTGGACCTCCTCAGGCGACATAGGACCAAGTCCGACGACCACGACGACGACCGAGTCCGACCGTCGGCTTCAGGCGGAGTTCGAGACCCTCAACGTTGATGCCTTGAGTTCCATCTCCGCGCAGCTGGGGCAACTACCCCAGGAAGGTGTCCTGGACTACGCGGCGTGGTGAAAAGGTTTGGTTGGGCAAGTCTGAGGTCCAGAAGGCAATTCGCTAGGGAAGCTTTATTCCAATCTTCCAATCCATTTCGGGTATGAATCCAGGACATTGGGCCTGTTTGATGGGATTAGGAGAGTGCAGGATTGTGTCCATTGGAGTGGGTTGGAAGATGAAAGCGAAGATGGCCAGGTCGGGCTGTTCAACATAGAATGTGACTGTACCAGGGCCCCCGGGTTTGGGGTGTCTATACTTATAGTTCCTTAGAGGGGTATCCAGGAGTATCCATGAGGTATCCATAAACCACCCCAAACCGGTGGCCCTGGTGCATCCACTTGGGGGCGTGCCGGACTAGGACGTGCTCGTCCGACTGTAGGCGACCCAGTCGAAACTCGGAGAACCTTCAAAAAGTTCGTTTGGACATGCAAGTACCTGGCACTTCCTGTCTGGGTGCCCTGTCTGGAGGCCTGTAAGGTAGGGTAGTCATGGGTAGTCTATACTATTGGACACCCACACAGGATCACTCTGGTATGAAACAGATCACTGTAGGTTTCCCCACCTGAAGCGTACCCAGGGTGCCGAGACCAAGGCTATAGCCTGGCCGTGGTCCATGGAGCTGGATCCTTCGGACACCAGCACGCGAAAGAGCCACTTGGGCGTAGCCGCTTGCCGCTAGCCGGTATACGGTACGGCGTAGCCGGTGCATGGTTGGTACCGGTATGTTGGCTTGTGAATATGTTGTCTTATTTGTTGTTGTTGTTGTATTTGTTGTATTTGTTGTTGTTGTTGCTGTTGTTGTTGTTGTTGTTGTTGTTGTTTTAAGTATTTGGGGTGGCATTTCCAGCACGATCTATATGTTAAACCGTTGCATGTGATTTATAAAATATATATTTACCTAGCAAATGAGGTCAGCTATAAAACTAAAATTACGTTATTCTATAACTTACTCATATGGGTTGCTTTACATGGGTTTGGACTGATCCATACTCTGTCTCCTAGGGGTCTAGCACACTTTATTATTCTGGAATGTTCTTGTCGTTTGCCTCAGGGACAGCACAACAAGCACTTATACTTATACGCGAGGTGGATGTCCGCACAGAAGTCAAAACATACACATGTGGATCAATTTTTCTGAAGTGTTACAGACCTTTTGCGGTGTCGCAGACAGGATCCCTTAATGGCCTGCTACTTTGCTTTTAAACATAATGGTTACCGGAAGGTGAAGGCATAGATTTTAGTGTGCATGCTTGCTGCTGTCATGTCGCTCATGTTTTGTTTGTCGCTATGTCTTGAGAACATGAGCATGCAGCTGACAGCACACATGCACACACCATATGAAAGCAAAACACATTATTGTTGGCCCTAGCTCAGCCCATAAAAATAGAAAAGATTGACCTGCACGCAAAGTGTTTTGCTTTTAAATTCTGTCCTGAGTGCTTTAAATGCTGTCCTGAGTTCCCGTCAGCCCTGATTACTGTTGTGCTGGGGGACCGTAATAAGTTCATAGATGGCATGTCTACCACATATTGAAGATTAATTAGACCAGTACTTGAGGTAGCTGTCATAGAAATCTGAGTTTGGCCAATCATTGTAGCTGTATTGTTTGTCCACGAGCACGGATTGCCATCATTGAACAGACTCAGGAGCAAAACTTGTTCACGATAAGTAGATCAACATGCCTGACCACTGTTGAAAGACGCTGAAGGCAGAAATCCATCCACCACGTCACCAAAGGGATATTACAATGGTCGTTTGCAATAGAGACATCGATCTGCGCCACGTCTGCACTCGCTGCGCGTCCTTCTATACCTGGCCGGGTGGGAAGCAAGGTATGGCGTGTCGAAGGGCAGTGAGGCAGGTCGGGTGGAGAAACCGTTCCTTTGCTCAGTGGACTCATGTCTCATGTCCGGTCGCCTTTCGCAGTGGGCAGAGATCAATCCGAAAGAACCATCCGACAGGCTTCGACTCTTGAATCATCTGCCCGTGAACCGGCCCCCATTTGGATTGAACAGGGTGGTTATCAGTGGGGTTATATTAATCAAGAGTCTACATGATGGTTTGAATGGCAAGGAGAGAGGAGAAGAATCCCGCTTTGATCACAAGCACCACCTGGCCAATCACGTTCACGCTTGAAGTCGGACGGAATAAGATCGTGTTGGAGGGCCATGCCAGTGGCCATGCCATACTACCACATTGACTGTATTGTCAAGCTGATCATCGGGTGATTCCAGAGGATTCGGGTCGCGCCTGCTTAGTCTGTCTCTTCGCGCCAGGACTCACTCTCTGAGCGCCTGCGCGAGGGCTTTGCGAAGCGCTTCGGATGGCATCGCATCGGATGGAGCGCGTTGCGGCGGTCTCCGTGCGCTCTGGTCTTTTGTGGAGACCTTGAGGGAGAATTGGACGGAACATGCAGGTTCAAAGCGAGGTTTAGGATCCGTGGAACCAACTGAAATGATTCATTTGGTTTCATTTGAGACATCTCATGGAGATGAACCATTCCCAAACACTCCATGGGACTGCCATATATGCCGATCAGTTGGGGTGGTTTGGGGGGTCAATGTAGGCATATATGGCATACATGGAGTGTTTGGGAATGGTTCATACAGATCTGCTTTTGAATGAGGGATCTCCTCTCACTGGGATGATAGAGCTTCGACCAAGGCTGAGTCAGACCAAAAGGAAAAGGGGGGTCCATGATGGAGCGATGGCTTCCAAACATACAGCAACCGAACTTGGGCCCTTTGTGCATATTCAAACATACAGCGATGGCCTCCAACCTAAGAGCGATGGACTCCAACCTACTACTTTTCCAGGCCTTCTGTGGTTCACTTCAAATCCCTCAAAGTAGGTTTCATCGTTGAGATAAGTTGTTGAGGTTTCCGAGGTAAGTCGTTGATCTTTCTTTGCCCTTCGTGCATTGTGTTCACATGACATCCCCAAAATTAAGCACCCTGGAAAAGAGAGAACCTCCGGACAGATAGGAAGACTTGAATGAAACTGGCGATACAAAGCCGTATACGAGGCGTTTCTTTGTTGATCTTCGTCTCCGACAGTGAGTGGATGGTGACTGTCCAGACAGGTATAGATTCTCGATTTGGCCTTGACAGTTCAAAAGGGTATAGATGGACAGGACTCTGGATGCATCTTGGAATCTAAACAGACATGTGACATGACCTCTTCAAAAGATTCTTAGGGTTGCTGGCCCACATCCGAAAAGAAGCTGCTTGGATCTTTGTGGCACCACGAGCTCCCGAGCTCCAGACCCGCATGAACCCAACGCATATTGTGCACTCTGAGGACCCGGCTTTCCGTGACCACCTTGAACAAGCATGTGACTTGGCGTCCTCCGCTTTTTTCCACCCACGGGGCCGTTGCCGCGCCTGTTTTGCTTGGGCTTTTGGGCACCGGCGACGGCGCCGAAAGGCACCGGTCTAGTGGCGTCAAAGGCCCGTGGATGGCCTTGTAAAACGGACGTTTCGTTGGTTGAATTGAGGAGACAAGTTTGAGTGAACATCCAAAGAGTTCGACGGAATCTAGACGGTGCCTGGCATGGAACCCTTTCTGTTTAGCTCCAAAAGCAATAAACCAGGCATATCCAAGGAGGTGTCCAAGGTCTATAAGTCGTCGTATAAGTGTTGCAGGGTTGTGCATGGGTGACCCCTTGGAAGATAGCTGCGTAGCTGGTAGATTCCCAAGGATCTCGCGAGCTGGTCCACTTGGGCCCAAAGATGTGATGGATCGACCAAGGTATGACCGACCCCCGCCGAGTCTCAGCCATTTCACATGACAGCTTCATAGTACATGATAGGACTCATGCGGATGCACTTTTACAAACATGGCACCTTAAGGGAAGACCTTTTAACCCAGACCATGTATGGTATATATATACATGCTTACATTGGCCCCTCTAACCACTTCAATGTAGTTTCTGTATACGGTAAGGACCTCCCAACACACGGAAATCCGTCTGTTCAAAAGGATCCCGTGCAGTCGCGATCTACGTCGGTGTTTCACTGGCAGAAAAGCACACCTGAGGTCATCACTGCCCTACTGAAGGAAGGCGCGGCAGCGAAAGGGACATGTTGTTCGTCTCCAGCTGCAACGAGTAGCAGAGAGCTTGAAACCTCAAATCTCATGACACCTATGACACCTATGACACCTCACGTCACCTATGACACCTCACGTCACCTATGACACCTCAC
>CAXAMN010000237.1:78261-95740 GCA_963970005.1 Durusdinium trenchii
ACACCTCACGTCACCTATGACACCTCACGTCACCTATGACACCTCACCAACCTTCTCCATGGCCATTCATTTCCGTCCTCCTCTTAGGGCTTCCTGCAGTGTCCATGTCACCCTGCCCCTTTGTGAGCACCGAGAAGCGACGCACTCAGAGCGCGGAGGGAGGGAGGTCCTGAGGGTTCGCAATGGTCAAGGCACCAGCAAAAAAATTAAAGATAAACGTTGTATATGTTGTATATTTATATTTATATTAATTTATGTACGCATGTTTACTATTGTTTTGATATTTACTATACATGAGTTTAACTCATGTATTTATTAGAGATGGATCTTTGATGACAATTGATGAAAGATGTGTTGAAGTGAAAGGCCCAGCCTTTCAAAACAACAGCACGACGGAGAGGTCACCGACTCCTGAAAGAAGCTGAGGAAGAAGCTCCGTGGCGGTCGTTTGGAGTCGTCGACGCTGCAAGGCCATATGCCAGGGGCTCCTGGCCCACATCCGAAATGGAAGGTAGTTGGACCCTCCTGGCAACCAATCACAACCACCCACCCCAAGCACCTTCACAGTGGATCTTGGACAGGAGCGCTAGGGCGCTAGGGTGGATTCTGCCCCAAAATCATGAAATCCAGAGGACACTCCGCAGTTCTTGCAATGGTTTGGGGGTGTAGTTTCATCACAAGACTCAGCTGGAAGTGTGCCAATGTGCCAAGACATGTCGACTTTCCCTGTCGACGTTTCGTTCACCGGGGGTCGTCGCGTCGTCTCGGGACCAGCGGATCAAACCGCCGCAAGGCATGGAGCGAGTCGAAGCTCATTTGTTGGGGGTGGTAAAGTAACATATTACTGTATCAAGATTCTACATGAGGGAAGGAGCTCCAAACGTCAAAGACCTTTGGAAGATGTAGATCACTTCACCTCCCCCAAACCACACAGGACCACACAAGGGACACGGGACGAGCGACAAGGGACAGCAAGCTCTGCGAGTTCGGAGCCCCGCAATCACAAGCGATGTGTGCTGCAAAGCTGGTGAAATGGCTCAGAGGTTGCAAAGATCAGGACAGCTAATAACACATAGTACGAGGACCTTCAAAGTGACCTTTTGGGATCCTAGAATGAGGTCACTTAGTCCCTAAAGAGGTCACTTAGAGACTCACTTTGAAGGTCCTGGTATATAAGAAATTGAACCTTGACAGGTGATGAGGACTTTCAATTTCAGGTATTATAGAGTTATATAAAGTCCGGTGGTGGGTGGCGTGTCAACCTTTCGTCCAGCTAGAAATTGCTGTCATGGTTTATCCCAAACAACTAGGGGAAGTCCCAAGTGTTCTTACCTTTCTACGTGCCAGCGGTTGTTGTGATATCGTACTGCACAGCTACACTCTCCTTGAACAAGCTCAAATGGTCAAAAGCCCGGCTGCCAACCGAGCAAGTGGCGCTCAAATCGCACACGGCGCGCGCAAGGCGCTCATGTGAAGACACGCCTGAATGCTGCAGATCTTGCGTTTGTCAGGTGCCAAAGTGGCTGAAGTGAATGAGGAAGAGCTGGGGGCCATCTTGGAAAGTGAGAAGCCTGTCAAGGCATTGAAACAACTTCTTGCGGTTGACCTTGGCATCTCCAGATTTCGGCTGAGACTCCTGATTGCTTCGGGTGGCGAGTTGGAGGATGCGACATTCTTGTCAGGCTTCCCACCCAGTTTGCAAGTGATTGTCTTGGACCTCAAGTGCCCAGATGAAGCCACTCATCAAGCATTTTTCTCTGCCTGTGCAGAGAATAGTTTGGAGCAGGTCGAACCGATTCTTCAAGCACCACACGATCCTGACATCAGAGATGGACGATTTAGCCAGCACACAGCTTTGCATGTGGCGGCCTTGAATGGTTCCCTGGAAGTAGTGCAAATGTTGCTGGAGGCTGGTGCTGCGAAGGATGCTCGTAGCCATGCTGGCGAAACAGCTTTGCATGAGGCAGCACGCAATGGCCACTTGGAAGTGGTGCGCTTGCTGCTGAACTCGGGCAGTCAAAGGGATGCCACGAGTATGTTTGGGGAAGACGCTTTGCACTTGGCAGCTTGCTCTGGCCAGTTGGAAGTTGTGCGCTTGCTGCTGAACTCTGGCGCTCAAGGGGGTGCTACAGTTCTGTATCGCGAAACCGCTTTGCATTTGGCAGCTCGCAATGGCCATTTGGAAGTCGTGCGTGTGCTTCTGGACTCTGGTGCTGAAACCAATGCAGCAACAAACGATTTTGAAACAGCTTTGCATTTGGCAGCTTCCAATGGCCATGTGGAAGTCGTGCACTTGCTGCTGAACTCTGGCGCTGACATTGATGCTACAAGTGACATGGGCGAAGCTGCTTTGCATTTGGCAGCTTCCAATGGCCATTTAGAAGTCGTGCACTTGCTGCTGAAGTCTGGCGCTGAAATGGATGCCACCACAAACGATTTCTATTCAGCTTTGAATTTGGCAGCTTCTAATGGCCACTTGCCAGTCGTGGACTTGCTTCAGGGCTGGCGCTGACAAAAGACAAGACGGTGGATGGGGCACAAAAGTCCCACTTCTTACTTGTAACTTCTTGCCGAGAGCATTGTGGGCTTGGCAGATATGTTTGTTTTCTGAACGAAGACTACTTTCCTCTACTGTCTTGAGCATGCATGTCGCTTCGTGGTAAAGAGTATGTGCACGCAAGTTTGTGATGTTCTCTAAGCCACTAGTGGTGTTGACCCAGTTTTTTTGCAAGGAGTAGTCTTCAAGAATTCAATTCAAGAGCGCTGCTACTGCTACATAGTGTAGCAGTATAGCCGCGTAGTAACAGCGACGCCGGCTTTTGCCAAGCTTTGAACAAGACCAAGGCCTATGCCTGCACTGTTTTGTTGGTTGCCATGTTTTGTAGTTCATAGCTTGTTGCGTAGAGTAGAGTAGTTTTGCATCATGCATTCGGACTAGAATTATCATGAATAGATGATCGACAACAAAGAATTCATTGTCAGCTAAGCCTAGATTCTAGAACTGTTGAGTTCCACAGATTTCTTGGGGCCTGGTCCTTGAATGGCTGAGTGCCTACGAGTCGACTCACGTTCTTTTTTTGTCCAGCCGTGAGGGACCTATCGGCTTCGGGCCGTGCGCCTGAGCAAAAAAAAGAAAAAGCAAGAATTGTTGATCGGGTTGGCTGGAGCTGGTTGATAGCCTATCCCAGGTTGATAGGCTATCCCAGCATTGTTGGAAGCCAGCTGCACGAATATGCCTTTTGATATGGGGAATTCAGGTACGAAAAAACTCATCAGAACCCATGAAGATCTCTGAGAGCCGAAAAGACACACGGCTTGGCCATGGGATATATATCCACAACGTCACTTGCAAGTGAACCGCTTGTCAGGCACCAAAGGTCTGCTTCAACGGGGATTCGTACCGGTGAGTCTCTCAGTGAGCTGTGTGGATGGAGAGCTGGAGTAAGTTGGGGAGAGTGGTTGAAATGAGGGTCCAGTGTTTTTTTGACAGTTTTCGATATCCTGGATTAGTTGGCAAAAGGATGCCTCTTTGGCCCAAAGAGTTCAGAATTGCACAGCCAATGTCAGGGAATTGTCTTGAGCATTCATCAGGGTTTCTTTAGTAGGTTCTTAACAAATGATTTGCTAAGACGCTACTAGCAGCATACTCATCAATCCTGAATGGGCCATCTCGGTCATTCACCGTCTTCCACGTCGCTTGGGTGGCTGACCTACCGTCCCCAGTGAGGGACGTATCCCATTTCGGGCCCTTGAGGGCCCCCCCAAGTCCCTCCAAAAAGCCAGCAGACGCAGACGCACCTGGGCAGAGATCTATTTCCTTTAGTGCTTTGAATTCTTTCGGATCGTCCCCACCTGCCTCGATCTAAACTCCGATTCGGTTCTCCAAGCTGTGGGCGCTCAGGTGGTTCATGGGGATGCTGTGCTGGATGAAGCGTCAGTGTCTCAGAGACTTTTTGCGGAAGGGAAAACACCAGGTATCACGGCGTGGCAGTGAGGTGATTTCAGTTACAAAAAATAATCAATCATCTCCACATGTCCAGTTAGCACCTTCACGAATCACCTAGTATCACCTATGTTACTTACAGGTTCTTGAACCACGTGATGCCAACAAAAAGGTGGCGAGTGTGGATGTTACTCGTGATGCTTGGCTCGTGGCTTCAGTCCACCGAAGTCGTCCGAGGCAAGGGGTGGCCATCCTGAGCGGTGACGTGTGGATGGCTGGGCGGCCCGAAGTTTCACCTGCACGTCACGTGGTGGTTTCAGAGATGATATCTCAATTTATATATCTATATATACCTGGACCCCCAGTCGGGGTGAATCATGGACACCCCGAATCACAGCCAAGGGGCTAGTCTTATAGACACCCCTTAACAGAGGGTTCTGGTATATGTTAAAGGTTTAATGACCATATGGTTCCGCTTCGGATGATGGACTCCGCTTCACGGCATCAACACCTCATGGAAGACAGCGAGAAGGAGAGGGACGTCGTCTGATTGGTTGGTTGGTGACCAAGGGGCTGCAGAAGAGACTCAACCGTGATTGGTTGGACCTACACATGGTAAAGATCCAGACAAAGAGACGAACAGATCATGTCCTTTTTAGAACGGCCAAGTGGTCGTTCTACCATGTTCTCCCCATGTCACCGGTGTTGATCCTTGATCCTTGCTGCACGGAACCCGTTCCCGGTGCCCCGCTGCGTCACGCGTCTACGGATCCGACGCGGATCCCCTCCGCGATCTCGCCGAGGTCGAACTGTGCCGAGAATTGGGTGCCAAGTCTGCCGTGCTCGGGCACCCATTGTTGAGAAGTGGCCCCAGGGCGAGCAGCATGGTTGTCAGACACCGGCGTCTTGAGCCCAGCAGCATGGTCAGGGCATAGACACAATAGAGACAGGCCCCTTTAAAAAAGAGTTATATAGGGGCCCTGGTTGTTTTTTTGGTAGTGTGTGTTTGGATCTTTTCGGAGAAACCGGGAGTTCTACTGTATGTGGGGATGGGAAAACTGCAGCCCAGTAGCTGTGAGCGATGTTCTGGACTGCTTTTAGCAGCCTCGTGCGCCTCTTTTGCAGCAGCCAAGTCCATGGAACTAGGTCGTCTTTAGAAGTCTTTGGGTATCACCAGTTGTCCCAGACGTGGAGTGTGGCTGTGCAATGCTGTGCATGTAGAGATGTAGAGTGGGTGCACAAGTACAGAGGGCAGCTGAGTCTACCTCCACTTGGGGAGTCTATCTATCTGGCACCTGGCAGTGCAATGTGTAGCAGTGTAAAGCTGGCACCGTGAGTCTTTGATGAATACACCACAAGTCTTGGCAGTATTTGGCAGTAGAGATGCTTTCGGAGTGGTCCAAAGCTTCTGGGTTTCAGGAGTGATCAACAGTGATGATGTCAGTTTCCACTCCCAACCACAGATGCTGACTTCCAGTCCTCGCATGTTTGTTTGCCGGACATGTTGGAAAAAAGACCCTCCCGCTTGAAAAGCTTCCAAGATCACTGTCCACATGATTTGCTTTGGAGAACGTACTTCCCCCAAGTCTTCATCGATCGGCCGAAGGATGGGGATTTATCAGAACCTCCGGAAAAACAAAAATAACGAACAAACCGAGCCGAAGTCTTCCATGTGGCCAAATCAACACCATTCAAATCCAGCGTGTGTTTTCAAGAATTCCTTGGGGTGTGAACAGTGAACGGGTGGTTAACTGTTGCTGTTGCTCATCCGCTGCTCAGGTTCGTCACCGATGTGGACGGCGTCTTTACCAAGTGTGGCGGCTCGGGGAGGACGAGACGGAAGAGCAGTAGATCTGATGAGGCGCTGGAAAGGAACACCACCTGGAGTGAGGAGGGTATCTAGATGGTAGACGTACTAGTATACAAAGAACTTTAGAAAGAAGTTGCATATCCAAGATGTTCTTCTATAAAGTATGTCAGTATGTTTATTCTCATAAGATCTTATATCAAAAAGATATCTACCTGGACCCCCAGTCGGGGTGAATCATGGACACCCTGAATCACCGCCAAGGGGCTAGTCTTAATGGACACCCCTTAACAGAGAGGGTTCTGGTATATGACAGGTGACACTGTGGACTGTTACAACTGTTGCTTCTCCAGTCCACCGCCGTGGCTCGGCTCCAAGGCCCCCGACCGAGCCGGGTGCGGAGCTGGTGAAGGAGATCGGCCTGGATGCGCAGGGGGAACTGCAGCTGCAAGGCGAGCAGGGACGAAGACGGACGAAGACGTGGTTCTGGGGGCAGTGGGGGGGGGCAGTTGGGAGTGGCGGAGACGAAGGTTTTGAGAAAGATCAAAGACCCTCAAGACTTCAAGATTAGCGTTGTACGAAAGTAGGAGAGGGGTTGGACGAAAGTCTGGAAGCGTTCAGACTTCAAGAAGAAGACGCATGTGTGTGTGTGTGTGATTTGGCGATGGAGTCTCTGGTGGACTACCAGAAGAGCAGGAGGATAAGTTCGTTGATTGAAACAAAGAGTTCAATCTTGACAAGAACCAGGACCCCACGGTATGGACAGGGAATCACCTCCTTCCAGGGCAGCGGGCACCCCCTTCCAACATGTCACATGTAAAACCAAATGCAGATCACACGTCCGACTGTCAACATGTTTCGCATGGCAGTTCCCATCTCTAAGATATATGTGTTTGGAATTGAGAACTCGTGATAAGGCTTATGCAGTGACGAAACGCAGGCATTTAGATAGAAGGCAAACATGTACCCAGTTCTGCATATGATATGGTGTTTCAATGTTCATGAACACCCACTCCTGGTTCCTCAGGTCTCAGCATTGCATGACTGTCTTCTGACCTCTCAGGCGTGTCCATGAACACGGCCTCTCACGATGTGACTGGTGGCCTCAAGGTGCACGTTCCGGGCGGTTTTGGGTGTTCGATACACTCCAACTCACTTTGCATGGAAGTGGAGAGAGTCCCGTGTTTGTAGAGGATTGAAAATGGTCATCCAAAGGGCCATGCCATCCACTTCCATTTCCATGCAACGTGAGTCGGAGTGTGCCCTGCAGAAGCCAGCCGCAACAATAGAAACATGATACACTGATAATACCCTGGATCCAGCAGACACAGAAAGAAGTCATCTCCTTCCATCACTCTTAGGATGAGTATATAGAACATTATAGAACCTTACATAGACACCCTGATGTTGACAAAGGTGTTGTAAATCCAACAGTTCAATGTTAGTTTATCATTGATCATCTTGAATATTGCAAGTAAACATTCAAAATGTTATTCATATACACGTTCTGTGCGTTTTTTGCAGTTCTACATGGAGGTGCAGTTTCTTTTTTCAGACAAGACCTCTCAGTCAGCTCTTTCCAGAGCTGAGTCAGGTGACCGGTCACCACAAGTGTTGGAGGAAAAGGAGTGGACCAACCCCGGTGGACCAAACAGTTATTTCTTGGTTAAAGATCCCAGGGCTCAAGCTGCAGGTCTAGCAGAATTCGAAGCCAGATATTCCTGCGTTCGCCCTCCTGCTTCGGCTATCGCAAAGTCCAAAACGAGTTAAAGATCCCTAAACAATCTACGCTGGAAATTATCCAAGCTGTTCAAACACCCCCTGCGAATCATCCTAATTCTCATTTCTAACACACACCCAACCAAGTCCCAGGATGAAACAGAGTCCTACAACTCCCCCAACTCACCGACCCCAACCCGCCGGTTCTGCCCGCATCTGCACCCCATGCCGCCTCCGCAATTGTATGCCGCACCCATCAAGCACCTCGAGTGTGGCAGCTCGACAGACTCGAGGCCAAGCTGGAAAGTGCGGCCGACGTCTTGAGGGGCGCCCCCAGTGTCCAGGCGTGACGACGGAGACCGTCCTCACGAGGGTGAAGTTCACGTCGTTTTGAAGCGGCTTTCTTTTTTTGGGGGGGGGGTCAGTGAGTGTTCACTGAATGAGAAGCCATGTTTCTGGTGAAAAATTGCGTTTTCTCAAGGTCAGGTGGAAAAACTCAGGCGTGAGAGCATGGGGACATGGGGACTGCATGAAAGGGGAGCATATACCGGTTGCGAGGATGGAAATGGATGGAAGGAGGTTGTTTGGTCAAGACCAGAGTTCTTTGGATGCCATCTCTATCCATCTCCCATGTTTGCGTCGGTGATAGTCGACTTCGGTCACCTTCGGTCACCTTGATCCATGCATGTCACGTCCAAGGGCGAACCGTGCGGCTCGAGTGTCTGGCGGTTCGCCCCTTTCAACCAGGCGGTCTACATCGTGAAGGCCGGGAGTGCTGCAGCCGCCGAGGCACGGCCCGAGCGGCGCGAGCGGCGAAGGCGAATGCGGCGAAGGCGGCGAAGGCGGGAGGGGCAAGAAGCGGTGTGAGAGGCGAGGCGACTGATGCAGGGAGGGTGACCATGGAAGCATGTGATGATGGAAACGTGGAGGAGTGGGGGTGCCAAGAGCCTGGCAAAATCAATTCTGTGAGATCTTTGCAGAGGGAGAGGAACGGAGAGGACATGAGTAGATAGAAGTACAGAGGACATGGCACAAGCACCTTTGCCTCTATAGTTGGCTTCGCGAGCCCGGGCAATTCCTCATGCCAACCCAGGGCCGTGCCATCTACTTTACAGGTATAGATTGGATAAAACTTCCAGTGGTTTCAGAGTAGATGGCACTAGGGTCCCCAAGTTTGGTGGTTCATATGGACCCCCATCTGAAGGACATCTACGGGTTTGTGCCATCGAGCCTCTGAAAACACTGTAACAGGAATGGTTGGTGTGTTTTGCCCCGCTTGGTCATTGCTGAAACCAACATGACACCACGGCCCCATGGATCACTGTACAGGAACTTTACAGATATCACAAGCAGAACAATGGAAGTCCTATAGAATCAATGACTGGGCGGCTCATCCGTGAATTCCATCCCATGCCCAGTGTTAGTAGGTTTCAGAAGTGTTCTTGGTCTGGTTTAGTAGAGATTATGAGCATCCATTGTTCATGTTGCCCCATCAACTATCCAGTAGACTCAGTATGCACTAACAGTGACAGATGCCAGGATCAGGGCTGAATAGGGCTCTTTTTGAGCGACTGTCCCTTCAAGTCGCTTCAATGCACATTTGTGCTTTCAGGACAAAATTTCAAGATGCTGATGCTGATGCTGATGGGCATGGCAGAGATCAGTGGGAGAAGTTGATCGAATTCGGCCAATTTTGGCTTCCACGATTATCCACATGCTGGAGAAGATCACCTGATAGTCTCAATCAATCTCCCTGAATTTCTGCTCGTCCCTCTCCCAATGGAAGCCCTCCTTCTGCAGCCTGAAGGCCTTGAGAGGCTGTGCGCCCAATCAAGGCCGGCACCTGGCGCGCCGACCGCGCATTCATCCGGAGACAGCAACCAACCTGGAGCATCCAATGGGTGTCCGACATCTCAAAGTAGTGTGGGTAGTTCCAGGAAGGCAAACATTTCTTTGGACATGTGACATGTGCATGGGAAGATTTATCTCCCAACTGTGGGGGGACCAACGCTTTTGGGGGCCTTCTTGGTGAGACAGATCTAAGAATCATGCCAGGTATGTGCCGTTGCTTCTGGATCCATGGTGTTTGAAAAACCATTGGTTGAAGCACCCGCCCAAATGCATCATGTACCACAATGAAGCGAAGTGCCTGGACCCCAGTCTTAACCTCGTATTAGACACTATCACTAGTGGCAGTGAATCTGCTAGAATCTACAAACTAGACATACGCAGGATCATTATGGCTTTTCAATCTCAGTGATTCTCACAGAACATCACCCAAAACTTAGACTTATGGTTCATGGTTCCCTTAGTGCCCCTCCGCATCCGCATCCCTCCGCAGGCACCACTCTGAGGCGACTCTAGCGCGTCGCCGCTTCAGTTTTCACCCTGGGCACTCCTGGCTTCGCAGCAGTTGGGCTCCCAAGGTAGAGGTCGACCTACCAGGGGAGGAGTAGTTTTCTACTCCCCATGAAACATGGGCGATAGGGACAGTTTTAAGGGTCGGAACAACCGGTTCCTTCCTTGAAAGCCAAATGAGCTACTGGGGTTTTGAACCCTGTCCTTTGTGCCATTGAATATCTATTGAGTCTCTCACAGTCCAATACCTGGCCGCCTAGCATAGTGGTAGCCAGGATTGCCGTCTTTGGCAGATGCGAGTGTTTCTCCATTTGGGACCTTTGGGGACGTGTGGCAACTCTGCAATGAAGGACTGGAAGGTCGTTTCGCTGCTTCTTGCGGCGAGTAGTATCATCCCGGCAACCTTGGTTTTGGAAACTTGCTCAAAGATGGGGGCGATTCACATCAAAGAAGTTTGCTCAATGGATGCTACAACTTTACAACGATGTAAGGAAGCTGTGGAACATGATGTTCTAGTGGAATGTCAGTGATCGGCTGAGAATCATGGATTGTGGATCTCTACTTACTGCACTGTACTTACTTACTCTACTTGAATGGATGCTCGAACATTGAGAGGATGACGTTGGTGTAATATGTTTTTTTGTTCTTAACGTGTCCTGCCTGCTTATGTAATATGGGTTTGCATGGCAAACATCCCGGCCCGTGAATGTCAAAATTAATCAATACAAATCAATATCGCAGTCAACGCAATTTGTTGAAATGATGGATACAATTTGCTGGAATTAAGGGCCATGGAAAGGCCGTGACATGCCGTGACATACTCTAGTGCAACATCCAGCGGTCTCACTGGTTTTAGTTGTGAACCCATCGAGTTCCTTGGTTGACCATTTGAACAGGGGTCAAATTGGATGAGGGTTCGCAAGAACACCATTGAATCCTTGGAATGTGAGCTGAGCATTTGGCATTATTTGCCTTCTTATAGGCTCTTGGGTGGGGAAAGACCTCAAAATGCAGAGTCCCTTTACCCTGGTGTCAAGACTTCATGTGTTCTCATTTGCTTTGATGTGGATTTCTGGACCGTTCTTCAAGTTCTTCTTCGACACGGACCGTGATCCACCGATCCGGGCTCCAACGATCCACACGAGACCGGTCTGTTCGGGGAGAACTGGATAGAACTAGTAGCGTTCGATCGCTCCGTTCGTAGTACGACCAGGAACCCCGATCGTAGCGTTCGATCGCTCTTAGTGCCGGCGATGCCCTTGAATTCATGTTTGACCTCCAAGAGAGGAAGCTACATGAAGCTACCGAAACGCCTGAAGCGCTGGTCCGGCCAAATCGTCCCACCGTGGAGAAGCGCTGAAGCCATCCGTCCGTTTTTCCCCGCGGCAAAAGCCCTGCACTTCCGCAAAAGGCTTCCGAGAAAGGGACAGAACGGGTGAGTTTGGGGTGATGCTTGTTCTTCCAGCAGACGGCCGGGTTTGTTGGTCGCCCGCCCAAGACCCCGGTTCCTTTTGATCGACCCTCAACGTCTTGGAGTGACTGGTCCTCTTGTATATCCACTTCAATAGATTCAATAGATCAAAAGCATGAAAACGCTCCCGGAAAAAATCCCGTGGATGCTGAGAGTTTGGTCGGATACGACCGAAGGTCGATGATCGTTTTCTCCTAAAACACCATCACCATCGTGGTTTCTGTGGTGCATCTGAGGAGAGGGTATGTGCTTGTTTTTTTCTTCACCCACTTGTTCAGTTGAACCAATCCTGCAAGTTTTACCATTTACAGCTTTGTTAGCCGTTAGCCGCTTGTGGAGTGATAAAGCATGCTGCGATACACATACTAACATACTAATCAAAAGAGAACATAGGCCGCTGTTGTTGGCGGGTGGCCTACCTAGGGCCTAGGGGTTTAGTGTGATCGAGTCATAGGGCTGTTTAGTGCATCAGGAGTGGTGAAATGGCAACCACGGCGCGAATGGGCCACGCAGGTTCTTTCCTCATCATGTTCCTGGTCTGGGCGTCCGCCAACATTGTCCTCTTTAATTTGCTCCTGGGCAGCCGTGGATGAAGGGATGAAGGTTCTCTTCGACGCGGACGTAGAAGTTGCATGCTGACCACTTGATGCTCCCTGTTCTTCAGGGATGCCTGCTCGACCCATGGCACTGACGCTCCATGGCACTGACGCAAGTTACCGATCAGTGGGGGAACTCGGGGGGTGAATGTAGGCCTATAGCCTAAATATATAAAAACAACAATATGATATAAGATGTATATAAATATTCCAGTGCCATGGAGTATAGTTTGAAATAGCTGCCGCCGATTCTTTACTGGCCAACTTTGGTGCAGCCAGCGCTGGCCGTGGTGTTTTTCTCGTCCCCGGACGGATGCTGGTGGTTGCTTTCTTGGACAGGCAGGACATTCTGGGCAAAGGTTTTTTGGGGGGCCAAGAAACCGTAGACAGGAACCTTGGGCAAAGACTGGAAGATGTTGTAGACTGCTCCCTTAAAGTCATCACCAATGTGGTGAAATAAAAACAGTAGGACTGAAAACAGCAACAGTTGGGACATATGTACTGTACCTGCTTTGATCAGGTTTAATCTCTGAAAGTCCTTTCCCAGGTATATATTTGCGACTTGTAGACAGTGATGGTTCTAGATGTGGAGCTGGACAAAGGACCCAGTAGGATTTTGGAAAGCTGGTTTCGGTGAAGAGCTCTTCAGATAAAGCATCAGCAGACCAATGCCCTGAATTCTGTCAATCTATTTGATATGTTATCCTAAACTCATACTACACTTTGTCTTTGGTTGTTCCTGAATTGGTGCAACACTTTGCCAGCAAAATCTAAGCCACCAGTAGAACCACCTAGTAGGACCACCAGTTGTTTTTATTTCCACTCCCAGCTGTGGAAGGTTTTTGTCCTTGACCCCGAACCTGCTCTATGGCGGAGCGTCTCTCGGCCTGGGCCAGATGTATGGCTAGATGACGCTAGATGTATAGGTAGACGGTATACCGGTATACCTCTCCTCCAACAAACATGGAAGTGGCCAGTGCCCTGTTCGGTGTTCGGATTTCATCGTCTTTCAAGCGTTTCAAGTGGTCATGCCATCCACTTCCATGATTGTTTCAGGGAGGGTACATGTTGATGACCCCCTTCTCCCGTTTCAGGGATCCAGCAAAACTTCCTGCGGAGTTCTCTGCGATGTTATGCGATGTTCTCTCGTTTTAGGACCTTGTCCATCAACTAGTGGAGACCTTAGATGTCGTATGGTTGAAGGCAACGACAGGTTGGTGCCAGTGTTCCAAGAGCTCACCTACAGCCGACCTCGTGTTTTTGAATCAGTTGACCTGTTCTCCGCATCGATCACTAGGCGGATCTTGGAGATGATCTACTCAGGATGATGTAGATTCCACCCATGAACAATCCGTTTGTTCAAAGGCCTGGTGTTCTTTACATGTTGTGATATCTCTTGACTAATTGTTCCTAACACATGTTACTCGGCGGGAGAATAGAACATCCACTGGAAAACTACCTTCCAGGGTTTGGTTTGCTTTTCTTCAACAACTACGACATCAGCCCTAGATGTCAAAAGATAGCTTTTAACGTATATCCTGGAGGACTATTCAGTCAGGATGTTTCTGAGCATGTCTTCGAGCAAGGCCTTGGGGCCCTTGGCTGCTCAACAAAAGAGTGAACATGGAAAGCATATGATTAGATTCATCAATATCCCAAGCTCTCCCATGCCTATTTGCATCATTGATGCTCCTTCTGCCTTAGCCAAAGCCTCCTCCACCGCCATGCTTGCAGCAGGCAGCAGCGCTTGAACCTTTTCCCAAGTATGAGAAGACCACCAAACACATCACGTAGCTTTCCCCGAAATGCAATAATTACGTTGCTCAGAACTGTTGGTGCAAGCAGACAAACCCTAGATATTGCCGAACATTGTATTGTGTCTATTTTAAACATACCTTCACGCCAGAAAAGAATGTTTGTACGCTGGTTCACGCTGGTTCGCAGCAGGCTCACGCGTATTTTGTTCTCACTTGATATCACCAGTGCCAATGGTCATCATGTTCCCTTTCCAACGTACCTGTGAGAGAATCACAGATCTAAAAGAAGTCTTGGTTCTGCTGTTTTTTCTCATTGCAGTGGGCCTGAGACTGTGTTCGGCTGATGCATCCCGAGTTCGGCACCGAGCCTCACCGAACTCGGTTACCGAGGTTCAAGGTGGCGCCCTGTGCGTCCACCGTGGACAACTTGCTGATGGTCTTCAACTCCATTCTTCAGGAGCTGTGGGGCGGCCTCGAGAGTGACGCCTCAAAAGCGAACGTCGACTGGTGAAACACCAGTGAAGCTGGTAGAAAAGAAAGCACAGACTAAGTCACATGTGCCACATGACACAGGTTCGTTCTTTGCTGTACGTCATGTGTCAAGATCGCATTAGCCAACGAGTGGCTGGTGTGAAGCTTCTTGAAGTATGTGCTTACCGGCTCTTTGGGTGATCCTCCCCCCGGCAGTACATCAAATGATATCAAATGCTTTGTTTTAACATGCTTTAACCATTTTACCCTTCAACATGGCAGGTGCTCACGCCATGTACTCACCAGTTTGGGGCAGATCCGATAAACGATCCAGGCGCAGATGTGTTGGCGGGCGAGGCAGATATTAGATGAGGCCACTGGGGGGCGGTTGGGAATGCGATTGAGATAGACCCAGCAGTGCCAAAGGAAAGGTTTTGGTCTCTAAGTGAGTGGATACGGGGCAACCTTATTATTAGCCTAATTATCATCCTCAACGGCACCACCTTCAAGGTGTTCCTTTCTCCTTGGTGACACAGTCTCCGGGAAAAGTGACACGGTTGGTGCTTGGTGCTTGGTTCGGGAAAGTCACTGTGATGATATGGGATACCTTATATAATACCGTAGACCAGAGGTTTTTGAGGGATTTTTGCCGCAATCCACCACACCTTTGCTCTGTAGAACGATGGACAACGGTTCAACGGAAAGCCTAAACGACTCGGGCGAGAGCGGATTTCCGCCTCCGACCGGGCGACGAGATGTTCTTCGTTTGAACAAAGGCCATGAACGACACACCGCTGGAGTATTTTACATCTGCATAGTAGGCGGACAATCCCACGAAGAAACCGCTTTTTCTTTCTCTTTTTTCAGCCTTTTGGCGGTTTCCAAGAGACAGACTTGGAGAGTGTTTGCAGAAACGTTTCGTTTGGGCAGCAGCAGGAGTTTTGAAGTACTAAGAGTCATTTGTATTTTTTACCGTTTTTTTTTTAACAAGAGGTATTGATCCACAGTACGTCGTCGTCTAAGCTACAGCTATAGTAACAACGTAACATAACCTCAAATGATGAGAGCTACACTGGTTCTGCCAGATCTGATGGTTTTGATGCTGTTTTTTTGGTCCACCGTGTTTTTTGTAACTCGCCTGACTCCTGACTCCTGGCTCCTGCAGCCGATTGTTCGGCAGCGTTTCTTGCGCCGCTTTCGAGTACAGAAGAGACAAGAGACCCACGAGGTTTCATGAGGCTCCTAGATTGGGCATATGCAGCCTAAAACACACCTTAGTCTCAGTCTTGGCCGCTAGCAGCTGTACTTCATTAGTTCAAGGAGCCAGTCCACCAGAATAACATCCACGCACACCTTTCTGGAAATTCGTCAACCCTAATAATACATGACACACACACATCGCTTCTGGCCCTGTTGTGTTGACTCCTTACCTCACCCCCCCCTACCCCGAAGCAGAAGCCTCCCAACCCACAAAACGGATCCCAAAGAACCCATCAGAACCCATCAGAACCCCCGCGGGTCGGCCTCTCCCTTCCCGGATGACGGACCTGGCCGATGCGGCGGATGCCTGGCCGGTGCTGGCGGCGCTGACCGAGCTGCGCGACTGGCTCTCGGAGGGGCTGAGCAACTGCGTCACGGGCGAAGCGAAGACGCCGGCCTTGACGGAAGGCGCGGACCCTGCGAGGGTTTTCGGGGAATGCTCCATAGGGAGACCCTCCTCAAGGGCTCGGAAGACCCTCCTCACGGGGGGGTCGGAGACTTTGATTGGGGGCGGTGAACATGTATTAGGGAGGCCCACCTCACTCAGGCGCTCGGAAGACCGTAGAATGATGTGTTTGGAGGTCTCCCTTTTTTGGGGCACGCCCAGGTTGTGACATCTTGGCGCATCTAGGTTCCGGCGTGTTTTCAGCAGGGCCTTTTGTTTTCCAGATGGAGTGAAGGTAAGGAGCCATGTTCCGCTCATGCGGAGTGACACCAGGTGGTGGCCGAGTGGTGATGTTTCACGTGGAAGCCCAGAATCTCAGAAGTGAGAAGTGGTAAGATCCGATCTAAAATCATAACAGTCATCAAAAGTCCTCCATTCCCCGATCCGATCTACCTGGACCATCCAGTCTGGGTGTTCTGTTTTTGGACATCGATCGTATAGGGCTGGGTAACTCCAAGCCAGGACTGGTCCTGGTAGGTGATGAATTCTTTCCCCACATCTTACACAACTTACACAATGGTCGTTCCAATATCCGTGGGATACCTCCCCCTCAATAAAACGTTTTAGATGTATCTCATTGGAGGATGCACAACTAACTTCCACACACAACCCCCCTACTCTCCTTCCTGGGCGACCCTCCTCGGCACATGGAGGAGGCTTGGGTTCCTGGACGCGGCCAGGTGGAGAATCGACCTTCAACCTGCAGTGGCTTGGAGACGATGGGGACGGTCCGAAGGGGTCACGGCTCGAACGGGTCGGTGGAAGAGAGAGGAGGCATGTGGCCAAGCCTTGTGGGATGGGATTCTTCGAAGTTGCAGTCAGATGGGATGGGATGGGATGGGATGGGACGGTGTCTTTTTTGGGAGTCGGCCAAAGAGGGAGACGAACGTCGGGATGCCACATGCGCCCAGATCGAACAGCAGGAACAGCAGCTCTCTGTCGACAGTCCCAAGATGTTCCAACTACATAGTCCACATGCATTGCATATATGCATCTTCCATCTAAGAGGATTCATGAGGATTTATACATGTTCCATCTAATTCCCACAGGGTTCAAACTTGGAGTTTCACCACAAACTGTGGCTGTTCAGGTCAACTACCCGACCCGGCACGAGAAATACAGAACAGCCCGGGTTGAAATGGAGGAAACGGACAATTCGATCGCCACAGACACCCTGCTTCCCCCGGACCGATTGGGGCGTTCAGATGACGGAGGTTGCGGCCATACATTCCCTATGGATCCACTGCCACCTTCTCAGAAAGCAATTGGACCCTCCTGGCACCTGCATAAATAGTCTCCAATTACCCTCTGAGAAGGTATGTGGATCCATAGGGATTTGCAGCTGGAAATCCCACTGGGCTGTCTGACATCATGGCTATTCAGCTATTCTGCTAAATACGTTCATGGCAGTGGATAGACTTCGAGCTCAGTTACTGCGCCAATTTGTGAAACACCTCGTCAGGGATTACATAGGGATATTGTAAGGGCTACGCCCCGTGCCGCCGACCCCAGCGAGGGGGAGAAGGGTCGTGGTTTCATGTCATCTGGAATGGAGTAAATAAGACGCCCGCTGAATAAGTGGGACGTGCTGCACAAGCACTGTCGTATTTACTCCATTTCCAGATGACATGAAACCCACGTACACTCTAAGG
>CAXAMN010000237.1:125740-153878 GCA_963970005.1 Durusdinium trenchii
TCATAAGATGGGGGCACCTTTGTAGTGACCTGTGTTGTCATTGCTATTGCTGCTGGTTCTCTTCTCACATGCCTATTCACGTAGGCTGCTGGCTCATAAGCCACATCCGCATCAGGCTCTTCCCAGTCGTCAATCCAATCCATGGCCGTTTGCCCACTAGCAAGTCTATGCCTAGGAAAGGAGCTCACCTGGGTCTTCCAGGATCACTGCTCCGCTACCACTGAAAGAGTGACTAGGGCGTACACGGTAGAGGTGCAGACCGCTAGTGTCTTTTATGCGCAGAGTCTTATCCTCTTGCTCTTTAAGGTCCATTGACCCTCTCTTGAGCCTTGAAGCAGTCAAGCATGGACACACTATATCAGCTGTTGGAGTGGAACCCTGTACAGGTAGGCTCTACTTTTCAGGGGGGGGGCCCCGTGTTTATTATTAGGGGGACGGGATTAGTCATGGCCTCCAAGATCAGGACAGTACGATGTTTGAGATGCGTTTTCCTTCCACTTTCCTCGCACCTACTGAGGCTCTCTTCTCCAGCACTCCACCGACTGAGTGTTCCCGCCGAGCACTTTCTAGTAGAGTCGCCGCCGTTTTAAGGGATGTGCAAATCCCTGAGAGCACAAGGAGAATTGAGGACAGTGCCTTTCACGGCTGTCAGGCTTTGGTGCGTGTCAGAATTCCCAACTCTGTGACTGAGATCGGAAGCTCTGCCTTCGCGTGCTGCACATCTTTGAAATCTGTGAGCATCCCCGACTCCGTGCAAAGAATTGGAACTGGTGCTTTTGCAGAATGCAGCGCTTTGGCGAGCATTACAATTCCCAGCTCCGTGATTGAGATTGGAGGCAGCGCCTTTGCAGACTGTATCTCTTTGGTGAGTTTGACCATTTCCGAATCGATCGCAGAGATTCAGTGCCATTCTTTTCAAGGCTGTGCCTCTTTGACAAGTTTGGAAATTCCAACTTCAGTCACACACATTGGAATTTCCGCGTTTAGAGGCTGCATCTCTCTAAGAAGCTTGACCATCCCAAACTCGGTGAGAGAAATTGAATGCCGTGCCTTTGCTGATTGCAAGTCTTTGAGAAGAGTTGCCTTGGCTCATGACCTGGACCTTCACTGGGGTGCTGTTTTCCCAGGCTGCGGGAAATTGAAACGGCCAAAGGGGCTCGCAGAAAGGAAAAGGACTGAAGCAGTAGCTTATCCATTGACGTACAACCAACCTGCTGGCAAACTCTTCCTGCAGTGACCATCAGGCTTTTCTGTGGTCTTTTCCTGACTACCAGGCTCCACTTTGTACAGCTGACCAAAAGAAAGGTGGGCTGCTGGCCAAAAGCAAAAGCTATCGTGGTATTGCATAACTTATATATTTTCGGAAGAAAAGAACGACAAAGAACCAAAGATATCGTATCCTGTGGGAGGTGAGGCCATGGCCTATTTGAGCACGTACGTCCAAATGGTCAAAGGGACGTGTGGCTTAGGAGTCTTCACTTGCTCTAGTTGGATCATGCTGTTCACAACTTCTTGTGTGCTGGTCAGCTTTGCAGGGCTATTGTGTCCGCTGAAGTGTACTTTTCAACACAGAATCATTACAGAGCCTCTTTGGGGGCAAGATCAGCATCTTATATTGGTTGAATTGTTGTACCCCATCCTGGTACCAGAGAAAGCACTTGCCTCATAATTGTGGGCGAAGAAGCACCCTTCCCCGTCCAAGGCATCCTTTGGGTCGACGGTCGGAGGCTATTCAAGATCAACAGCTACGGAGTTAGCTGAGCTGATTCCGACGGTTTCTTTCTTTTTGCTTACACCATCTGACACGGTTATGATGACACGGCGGCGCTGCTTTTTTGGGGGGGAATGATGATGTTTCTGAAGTCGGAGACTCTGGCTGGAAGCGCGCTCGCGTTTTGGCGGAGTCTACTTCGTATATAGTTTGTGTGACATGACTTCAACGTTTTGTCCAAGAAAACCACCACACCTGGGACCAAACGTGCAGAGATATGCACCTTTGGCGCCACCGACTGGTGCTCCAAATGCTGCTGGTGGGGTGTCGTCACACCACCCGTGGAAGATCGAAAACACGGGCTGGTGCTTCACCTCATGCCACACCAAAACACCGCGCCGAACGACACCGAAGCGAAGCCACGACGCGGCGCGTGGCACGGGGGTGGGCCACTCCAGGTGCCATGGGTATTTTGGGTGCCAATACCATACGAGCGATCTTGGACGAGGAGGGCCCCGCGAAACAGGCGCGCCCCGCGCATCGTTGGTACTGGGGGGGGCTGAGCATCCGGTGGGGGGTGCCGAGCTCGGGATGGTTTTTTCTCCGGTCAGGAGACGAGATTGAAGGGTTGGCGGTCAGGTTTGGCAGGGCTAAGAATGGGTACAGGGGGTGTTTGCTGAGAACAATATGTTTGGATATGTTTGGTGTTTGCTGTGCTTTGCTGTGTGAGAACTGTTGAACGGTTGCCTTTCGGCTTTAAAAAGGTCAGATTCACTGTGCTTGTGAGTCTGTTTGAGGCTATACAAAAAGATGCCCCACTAATGAAAATAGAGATGACACCCAGTTGGTTGGGGTTTCTTCAAATCCACTCAATTGAAAGCAGAGGCCCACCGTGTAAAGGGTTTGAGATATTTTGAGATTTTTTTGTGCTTTCTTTTATGCAGAACCTTCTCTCCTCTGGCGTTGCTGAGATGGCGGATTTGGGAGACAAGACAACATCCGATGTACGCAATCCAAATAGTTTGTAGAACTTCATGTTTTCAAATGTGTTCAGTTACATAATAAAAGCTAGGGAGAGCTATGTGTCATGACCAGAACACACCAAATACCGCGAAAAAGAGAACGAAAACCCGGTTCAAACGGGCGTCGGGCCTGCATTTCTCCCCGAGCAAATCAATTTAGTCGATTCGTACTTGAATAGCTGACTGGTGCTTAATTAGCGAATGAGGGAATGACCCCCCCACTACAGATTCCTGATCGGATCTGGATCCCTCATTCTTCGGCTAATGAAGCACCAGTCAGATAGTTGAGCTGGTATACCGCATCGAAAGCAACCAAACCCTTCAAAACCACCTCCACCGTTCCGCGCGCACGACCGACCCGCTACCACCGCACCCGAAAACAGGCGGTGCTCATCTCATCGCCCCGTGGCTGCAGCGAGGTGGGCGACACCAGCGTTGGGGGAGGCGACCTTCCGGGTGGTTTGGTTCCAGGGCTGTGAAGGACTGGAATTGCAGGTGGTGGCGACCCCCAAAAACCACGCGCCAGAGAGCCTTCACCCGCCATGTGTTCCGAAGTTCTGTTGACTCGGTTCGCTTCAATGGGCCGCAGCTAAAAACCATAGAAATAGCTAGGATGACTTGGTGCTATGAACCTTTGCAGCATGGTGATGTTTGTGTTTTTTCAGCCTTAAGCGGAGCTCTTTTTGTTTCCGGTCGGATCCAGTAGTCCTCTTGGTCATGTTCCACAGATAAGACGAGTTGCAGAGGTTAGACACCTCAAGTTGGTCGGAAGATGAGTGGAGTATGAATGACACTGCAAGAAAACAGTAATTATATAAATGATTAATAAAGGGACCCAAAATAAACTTAGCCAAGTTCCCGCCCTGATTAACAAGGCTACCCGCCCTAAATAAAGTTAGCACATGTCAAAAAAAAGTAAAACAAAAATACAATAAATTCATATAAAATCAACACTATATACATTCATTGAGTCGTTTCAGTCCCGCTTTCAGACTGGAGCCAACGTTGCGCTCTCTCTCTCTCTCTCAGCCAAGTGCCTGTATGTTGGAAGTGGTTTCTCTCCTTTCCCCGCTTCGCTGTTCTACTTTGTGAAAGCAACATTATCCCATTAACATCCATTAATTAACATGGCTTTACCAGCTGCGCGTACACCTCATCTCATGCGTATACTATACGGTTCGATGTTCATGCCATTTGAGCGTCTCAACCAAAAAAATGACAAGGCCCAACGCCGCACCTGAGGTTGGACCGTTTCCCAACAAAAGAGACCTGCACCATTTGGCCCTGGAAGGCTTTCTATTTCTTCCACGGCTTTGGGCTTCTATCTTCAATGCACTTCCAGCTTGGTCGACGGTTACACCGGGCGAAATCTACCGTGGTCGTCCGACCCACCCCGTCCGAACCGCGTCCGAACCGCGTCGTCCGACCCGAGCCGAGGATCTTGATTTTGGTCGCGATCAACCTGTCGCCACACGCAGACACTTCACTGGGAAATAGATGAGAATTCCACCATTTCGCATGGTTTCAGCCCAGGTTTTGTGCCCTGCAAACCTGGATTTCTGCAGTCCCAACGTTGGGCCCGACCCCAGCTCGTTAGACCGATCGTCGAGGGTGCAGCGGTCAACCCGGACCCCAGGCACCCTATAGACACCCTATACCAGGACCTGTTGGAGGGGTGTCTAATGGACTACCCCACACTACCTATAGGCTTCCAGACAGGGCACCCCTTAGAGGGTCCAGGTATAAGTCCATCTGACGTTGGAGCTTCTATCATATAGAGGGACCTTCAGTTCGTGACCTCTTTTGGAGTCTCTGAGATTGTGACCTCTTTAGGGACGCTGAAGGTCCTGGCTATAGAGATATTAAGACACCCTCTACACAACAAAAAGGATATATTAAGACACCCTATAGCCTGCTCCACATACCGAACCAAGATCGGTACGGTGAGGAAGGAGACTATTTATGGAGGCGCCAGGAGGGCCCAGTCATACTTTCTGAGAAGGTATGTGGATCCCATAGGAACAGATAAGCAAAGACATCAAGAGTCAAGAGCATGGGTTTTGCCATGGTCGTCGGCGAGTTGTTGCCTGGAAAAACATAAGTTGTGTATAGTTTGATATTGATATGACATGCATCTCATGGGTTCCGTTATGCTTGTTTGTTTTCTTTTTTCTTTGGGCCAACCTTCACCCAACATGCCAACGCAGCCCGCGGAACTGGCCTCTTTTCGACTCCATCAAGCGGTGTCCAATAGCTGAAAGCATCGAAGGGGTGTCCATTCACCACCTCTTGTGGTCCCTGGTTATATGTGTATATAATTGGTGTGTCTAGATAGACAGATATAGATATATCATGATCAATTGATTAGATGGATTGATTTGATGCTGTGTCTGGACAGATGACAGATAGATGGATAGATGGATTGATAGACATCGTCTTCGCTGCACCTCAGGACGTGCTGGGCCACGTGGGCGGCTTCGTGAGCGGCGTGACTCGGCTGGTAGTGTTCATTTTCCAACGGAGACTGTTTTTGGCAATTTACTGATGCAGAAAACACCAGTCGTAATGGTAGTGCATCATTTGCATCAGCAAGTCAGCAAGGTGATTGTAAAAGATGCCTATTGCTGGTGGTGCTGCTGGTGCCTTGCTGGTGTGCTGCCGGTTGCAGGTCCCTTTGGTCGTATACACAGACCCTACTTGAGATCCCAGGTGGTGTGGTCACTGGAAGCCTTTTCTTAAGGGCCACTGGCTGGCCACTGGCTGGGAGCATTGTATGATGTTGTGTGGGTGCTTCACCTCATTGGCCAAGCTCGTGTTTGTTTGCACTTACTAGACAGCTAGAGAGCCTCGGATCATGGGTACAGCGCGACCCTAGGTGTGTGTGTGTGTGTGCGAGTTAGATCATTTGTTTAGTGGGTGGTTGGTTTGTATTCAAACGATCCTTGGAGATGGGCACCAAATTTCATGGAACTGCATCGAACTGTAACTGTAACATGTCCCTTTTTCCTTTCTGTCGGCAAAAGCAGATTCTTGGCGATTCCTGTGACGATTGTGGACCAGGGATTCGTGCCTATCCCCAGGGCTCCTGGCCCACATCCCCAGGTTTGGTGGTTGGGGTGGGCACCTTCTGAGGATATGGGCCAGGAGCCCAAGGGATCATATGAACAAATATGTCCCCTAGGGATCATACTGACAGGGGGATTCGGGCGATTTCGCCAGAAACCATGGTCGAGCCATTCCCATCTTGGTGTCAATTTTGCACAGCGCTCGCTGAGTCCCTTTTTGGTCTTAGACTCACAGCACTTGAGCCAACCAGTTGTAAGGGGTAAAAAAGACTGAACCCGTCGATCCATGATGCACCTCAAGGTACTCAGAGGGATTTGTTTCCTCCCAGCGACTTCATCGAATGAATATAATGTGCTTTGCATGGTCCCACACCCTCGCCGCGTTGCTGTTTCCGAGATGCTCTTGACGCTTTGCATGAAGCCCGGCATGGACCGGCGCGTGCGCCGCTTGGTCTTGTTGAACTTGGGTGAGTTGTGCCGCTGTGCGAACGCTTAAAAAAGTGTTGAAGAGTCATTTCCAACTGGCGCCGTACCTTTTTGAAGGGATAGCCCCAACATCAAAATCAAGCAATGGAAGATCGAACATTGGCAATTGGATCCACCAATGAATCCTGCCCGACCATTTTTCAGGGCTCATGCTGGATGTAACATGATGTAACATGCAGGCTTCGTGTCCATATAGGTGTCCATGCTGATCGTCTATGCAAGATGTGTTCAAAACCGCCGCAACACAACGCAACTCCTTGGAACGACGACTCCTCATTTTCAACAGTGGCTTCAATTCGAAGCACATTAATATAAAGTGTTGTTTTTCCCCGAACAGTGTGGACACACACAGTGGGCTTCAGCACCGCACCGGTGAGGCTCCGTTCGGATCCGTTCGGAACGCCTTCGTTCACGACTCGACTCGACCCCACGCGGCTCGGTCGCTCGGCTTCAGGTGTGGTGAGCGCCGTTCCCCTGGGCCTGGCCACTGGCGGAAGCGTCGCCCTGCTGCATTGGCTTGGCAGGCGCGGCGCGCGGCGCGCGGGGCGGCGCGGCCTCTCGTCGTTCGGAGTTTCTCGCTCGATGTCTGTCCGGATTCGGTCGGTCGCTTCTAAAGTCGCGAAGGACCGGGACGTGTTCTTTTGTCTTCCGCACTGGTGGTGTCGCTGTGTTGTGATGGGAAAGGTAGTATAGTATGAGCATTGTGGCTTTAAAGAACCAAAGCTTCGGGAAGTGGTTCTCAGATCATGAAGAGATGTTCTTACTAGACAGGCCCCGATGATCTTCTCACTTTAGGCCGGATTTTTTCGCTTCTTGGACCATCACCGGTCACCTCAAATCGCATGGGAAGAACACCTCTCACCGGTCACCGGCCACTGCAGTGGTCGCCCGTGGGCATCCCATCCCGCACGCGGAGCATCGCTGCGAAGCATCGCCGTTGGGCGCAGCAGCGACGCAGGCATGTCGATACAGCAGAAGCGCTGAGCAACATGGACACCGTGTGTCCCCAGCTTCTGTCATGGCTGCTGAGCAGACAAATAAAAAAGAACGAGCAACGCGAGTGAGCTTGAAACTTGAGCTGGTGAAATGCTGAAATTTTGTGGGTGGGACGCGTTTTTTTCTGGACGTGTGTGTTTGGGGTTCGGGTGGAGAGGAGGCTGTGAGAGGCAGGTCGTAAAAACACCTGAAAATCACCTGAGGTCTCAACAAGGCAATTGGGTTCACAGGTACTGTACCCATCTCCCAGTAGAGATAGGCACCAAAAAGCTGGTGGAGTCCATTTTTCTTGCGATATGTCAGGGATTGTCAGGGTATTAGATATCAGCCAAAAGCTATCATAGGGGGGCTGACAGGTGGGCCGGGATGCTTGCCATCTCAACCCAAAGCGCCCACCGCATGGTGACTTTTGGCAGTCATTGAAGAATTCTGCGAGAGTAGATATCATTAAAGAACAATATAACTATATACACATGTTCTGAACATCCATACTATTATGATTAATGAATGATAAAAATATATGTAAACCAGTCATTCAGTATTTCTATATTTGCCAGACATTTCAATTTCCCAAAAAGCGTGGGTGTTGGATGTTTCGTGGATGTGAGAAGGAATTCAAACAAAACGAAGACAGAACATGGAATAACATGGACATTCAAACCCATCCGCCGAGGCTCCACCACGGCGCGGAGGTCGCAACGGCCACGGTCGCCTATGCGAAGCTGTGAGGAGCAAGGTGTGTTCGCCTCAAAAGCCCATCTCGATGTGTTCGTCTCACCAAGGTCAAAGGCATCCGGAACACCACTTCGGTTGGATGGTGGGAGTGAAGTTGGATGGTGGGAGTGAACATCCATCACTTCTAGCAAAGAATATGAAGCAGGCCCTCCAAGCAGCGGCAGGGTTCGTTGACCAATCGTCTCAGTATGAGTATGACAACCTGGCACATACGGCCCTTTGATATCGTGTTCGTATTAAGTACGACTTTGTTGGAGGTCGGCGAAGAGTTGCGATTCAGCCAGATCACGATGGTTGACAGTTGAATGATGATCGTCCAAAAGCTTCTTTCGGGACAAGTTAGTAGACCAATTATGCATAGTGGAGGGATATGTAGACTTATCACCTTGGGTCTTTCTCCCACACGGCCTGGTCCATATTCAACATCATTATGTTGCATGACTCGCATGACTGAACTAGTTCACCGCAGGATTTGAGTCCTTTCATGTCCTCGGCCCCCTCGGCTGTTGTGGGGTCTACAAATTAAATATGTGTTTGACAGAGTTGAGCAAAAAGGGGCAAGAAACCCTGGTGACCCATGAAAAAGACCTTGTACGACACATTGATGGCCTTTGGGGCTGTGCAGCTGCGCTGCTGTGACGGTCAGGGGCAACGTCTCCATGAAGCCAACGGGGCCAGATGTGTCGCGCAATGCTGGCAATGAAATGGACTGTTAGGTATACATGTTCTATACATGTTTCTACATGTCATTGGAGTCGGAACCCTCTGGGGAGGAAGCACCTTGACCCTGGTCACAGGAAGGACGTAGTTGTGGATGGCCCAACTGTTCTTGGGAAAATGAACTCCCAAATCCACGAATCCACGAGGGTGGAGAGTTCGGTGATGTGCCGTCTCACCGGTTCACCGGTCCCTTTTCCAGACATTCGACGTTTCGGCGTGCCAGAAAGGGCCGGTCATGGCGCCTTTGAGACAATCCAATCTGGCGAGATGTTTCGGTGACCTCTGGTGGACCCGCAGCATTTTTTGAACCAAACCACGGATGGAAGAATTGGGGCCGACGCCATCGTGGCCGACGTAGAGGTGGCCACGATGGCTTTGGAGGAGAGCGAGTCGCGTGAAGACACGAGCCGCGTCACCGATCCGGTTGGCTACACGAGACCGAACACCAAAAGCATCGAAGGCGGCGGTCGCCAAGGCGTCCGCCGCCTGAGAACCGCGGTGCCCAGTCAACTCATGTGGGCGGAGTAGACTGGTCGCAAGTGAAGCCGCAAGTGAACAGAGATGGCAGCGGAAAGATGGACAAGGGAACTAGGTGGGGATGGGACACAGCTCCGAAAACGGAAGGATGCTTTCAAAGGGATTGGACCTGTGTGAAGAATCATATACTGATGATGGAAGGAAGGGGAAGGAGTGTTACACAGTAAACGTTTGAATCGACTTGAGCAAGGGACGTGTCCTAACTCTTTGGATGAAAAGGAGTAGACGGTCGACGAGTCTATAAGGCATCTTCTACACCGCGTGGAGTCCACGGAACCGTGCGGGAGTTACTCCAGGGAAGTGTCAAGAGACTGTATGGACGAATGTATTAGCTATTCATTGACCCATATTGACCCAGAGGAACCCATCATCATCTTGTAATAGTTATAAGTTATGTTAATAGGCTAGGCCTAGTTAGCGTTCTTTTCTTTTGGGAGAAATAAGTCAACAACAGCGGTTTGATGGTCCGGGACATTGAAACATTCTCATCTCCACATCCTCTTCGGTGCGAACGTGCGCGCGCACGCGCACGTGCCACAGGCTTTGCCCAACTGGCGACACCAGATGACCGGCACCGGTGACGCGACGTTGACGGATGGGGTTGGTTGGCTCACAGATGCTCACGGAAGAGCCAGAATGCCGGAAAAGTGCAAGAGAAGGGGGTACACGACTTGGTAACTTAGCATAGCACACTTGTTGATCCAACTTGGACAGCTGGGAAGCTGTGGTGTTCTGGCCAGGACTTTGACAACCGCTACTTGCTTGCAGTTGTGTTTAAGATAGTATTTTTGGCGTGTATGGGTGTATGGATTGTTTTTGGTTGGTGAGGTTTGACCTGGGAACCCTGATGTATGTCAATAGATGTAGGAATATTGTAGTAGAGTGTCCAAAGATATGTGGTGAAAGCGTTTTGAGAAGTGGTCCATGTTGTGTTCATAGCCCCACACGGAGGAAACCGTCTCAAAAGACCTTGCGTTCAGAAATGATATACGTAGTGACGTTTTGGGCGACCTTGTGAGGGCGCCTGAACACACGTCACGTGCTGGAGCCTTTCTGGACCGTCTACATGAGTGGCAGTTCGAAAGCTTTGATAGGTATCCCCACATGTCCTGGAGGTATCCCCACATGTTTTGAGGTCTCCCTGGAGGTTTCCAAGAGAGGTCTTGCCCCAGTGTTTTGAGGTCTCCCTGAGGTCTCCCTGAGGTCTCCATGTTGAAGGAGGTCTCCAAGAGAGGTCTCGCCCCGTTGTGTCCGGAGAATGAACACGTGCTACTTCAGTACTTCGGTACTTCGCGCTGACCGGGCGCTGACCGGCTAGGTCCCGTTGGTTGGCCTTTTTTCGCTCAAATCATCGATGAACTCGGCAATGAGACAGCGTCAAAACGAGTGGTGAAGGGTATACTTATAGGTATTGGAAAAATGATGAGGTTCAAACAAGTAGCAACAAAACATATGGTTAGTGCCTGGTCCCATCTGGTCCCCTGGTCCGCTTGATTTCCTCATAATGATGTGGTTCCACTGGATAGACATTTCGCGAGTTCCGCCAAAAACACAAGAGCAGTTGCGCAATGATTTGTTTATTCCTACAAATCAAAAACCCTTCAAAGATTAAAAGGCTCCAACTCCGAACGCTCAAAGTGTTCAAGGCAAATGCGGGAATGCAAGACTGCCAACCGCGACGTCTCACCTAAACAGCCTGGTCACGCCCGGAAGAACAATATACTAGAACGCCCACAGCCAAAAGGCTCCCCCTGCGGACATCACAGCAGTCAAAGACGGTGTCTTCATTGTGGTCACTCCAAGACGGTGCAGCACTCCCTGCTGATCATAGCGTAAAACGACGAAACCCGTGACTCCAAGGGGGTCACACACACATACGGTACGTGCCCGGTACGTGCAGAAGGTGCTGCTGCCAATGACACCAAGCCACGGATAGGTTTTGATCCAACTTAGTCTTGATCTCCTCAAACAATTTCTTTGACCGGTAAATCCTTTTCTGATCCCTCACCTGTCATGAAGGAGAGTCACGAAGAGGCTGCATGAAAATTGAATTGGTGTTTCTTCCACCCTCTCTATTCTGAGAAAAAAGCATCTGTCTGGTGTTCCGATTCCCTGTGTGATGGGAACTTGGGTTTCTCGGCTCCACCTTATGCCCATCAGATCCTCATGAAACCTTCAAAGTATGACAAACCTATGCTCTAACCCATCCACGGGCTCTCACCATACACTGGTAACCTTCACAGATGTTGAAGGTGGATGGACTCATTCTGCCAGGACTTGGAGTCAGGCACCCTGAACTTACATGTTCCTGGTACCCACCGATCGAACCAGTTTACAACAGGGCTCGGCCGAGGCGCCTCCGCCGAGCCCTTCTTGCAGGCCGACCGACGGACGCCGGCGCAGAGGAGTCGTCTGAGCTAACCCGGAAGGGTGCCGAATGCCAGTTTGCCATCGGCAAACTACTGTAGCTTAATTAAGTGGATCTGAAGCGGATGTCAGCCACCAGACGTTCAGACCGATACATCTGATACCCTGCTGAAGATGCCCTGGTGATGTCCAAGATGCCCTGGGGATGTCTTTGTTTAAACTGGTGACGCCTCAGAGGTTCACTGCCTTCACACATGTTTTCAAGCGGTTCCATCCGGGACTCCCAGATTGAATTGCAGAAAGGTCCACGAGATTTCCTCATTCCATTGGCCTAGATTCATCGCAGCAAGACTCCTACGAAAGAGCAAGTTCCATGTGGTTGTGAGGATTCATTTGTTTCCCGGCTATATCAGTCTACACTCCTTGAAACAATCATGGAAGTGAACAATGGTCCCTTATTTTCCTCAAACAGGTGGTGCCATCATCTTTCATGAATTCTTTCAGGGAGTGCATCTTCTGATTGAGTATCACATCACATCACACATGTCTGCTAGAAAACCATATATAGTGCCGACTACTTCTCCTTGCGCCTGCGACTAAGCTCTCCCCTGGCTCCCTCCAGGCTGATGCACCCAGCGCGCCTCAAGGACAGAGATGGTGTCTTTCTTTTTCCGCCATACGACGGACACCGCGGTGCTCGGTTGGTGTTCGTGTCGCGCTTGCGCGAAGCTTGGGACCCTCAGGTTGGAACCCGATCACGCGACGGAGACCGCCCACCCGAAACGGCTCCGACATGGTGTTGTGGGGGTTGGATCCACAGCATTTGGACCGTCCACACGATCCACGCTGGGACGCAGGAATTCGAAGACTGCGCAAACGAACATGGAACCTGAGACTTTGTCCCGGTGGTTTCCGAATACCCACCGTTTTGGTGTTCCATGTGGTCCTTTGCAGGGATTCGCCTGACATGGCCCCTCTGGAACGACCCCAATCGAGTGACGCACGTGCAAGTGCATGCAAGGACCCAGCCGCTTCCAAGCCTTTGGTGGTGGCGGGCAACGTGGGGGGTTCCTGGTGAGAAGAGCACTTCGTTCGTTCCTGGTGATTGCAGTGTAGTGCTGGAGACTTCTGACTTCAAAATGTTCCTGCCTGACTGTGTTGATTCCTTTCTGTTCATGGGTTCGAAGAGTCCTATTTCAGTATATACGCGCCCAAGAGTCCTATCTCATCGTCCTTTCGGTGTTTTTCAACATCGACCGTCATCCCGAGCTGAGGCTTGGGATCCTGATCCGAGCGGCGAAAAAAATGGCTGTTGCGCGCTGCGCTGCTGGATTCAGAGGAGTCCTTCGTCGCTGCTAAATACAGATGGAATCTGCCCGTCTTTGAATTTGTATCTCAAATTAGTCTTCCGTGCATGGCATGTCCGTTGAGAAACGAAGAGCTATGCTCAGTGAACAGCACCCGGCTGTGTCAGTCTAAGTACAGGTCAGGCGCTTGAAGCAGGCATGCCATGCCTCGCCGCGCTTTTCGGCATGCCAGAAATAGGCTCCAAAAGATGTGGATGGCTTGACTTACTTCCCTAAACTAACTCCTATAATTACAAAATAGTACTAGTGTCGTATAGTGTCGTCATAGATCCTGCAACCACCATCATCCCCAGGATTCCCCGAACCGGGCTTGCCCGTTTGAATCCATCACCATGGCTGCCCAGCTACACGTCATGCGCCGAAAAGAAGCCTTGAGCCTTGAGCCTCGTGCTGGCAGCACACTTCGCACTGTGAAGGATTTGATGGAGGAGATGAGGGGTGGGGGTCAAAGGGTTCGGTGGAACCAAAGAGAGGACACTCACAGGATCTCATGGGTCGCTCATGGGTCGTTCTTAGAGATCCATTTTTGTTTGTACATGTTTGTTTGGGGTCTGGCCGCCTCGGCTAGATATGTCTAGATTCTAGATTCGTGGGCCGGCCGTGGTTCAAGATCTAGGACGTGGTTCAGGAATGGCTGATGGAGCTGGGAAAATGGATCGATCCGAGGATGAGAGATATGAGAGGAGAGCTCTCAGCGGTGTGATGGAGCCAGGATTGTCGGTTCTCTTTCGGCTGGGGGATCTCTCCAAGGATTTGCAGCCATGGTCTACAGTTCACATGGTTGGACTTATCTGAGGATGGACTGTTGATACACGGACTGACCCTGGCAGAACACTTCAAGGTTTCAATGTCTTTTTTGTAAGTTCTGATATGTGTTGATTCTGTGTATGTCGCATCTCACGGAGGAGATCCAGATGTCCCATGCCATTCCCATCTCCTGCACCTTGGAGAGAGCTATATATGTATGCACTCTTTGATGTTCATCTTGTCCACATAACGATTGTTGTAAGTAGTCGACGTAAGAGTGGTAGTGCATGTGGATGTATTAGCTTCAGATCAGAGGGGTGACGATCGAGTCTGGAGAGCGTGTTTCTAGAGGGACAGGAGGGTGGCGGATGGTTTTCTTGTGCAGGCGTCGCTGTTCGTGAAATCTTGATACACATTTGGTGGGTGGCGGTTGGACCGTGTTGGAACTGGCCCGTAGGTTTGCTGAATCAGATCTGCACCAAGCGATGTTTCCTTCGTACTGCATGCCAGAAATGCTATGAAAGCACTGCGGCAGGGTTGTTGGTAGGCTTACCTATATGGCTACCTTGTGAAGGATTCTGTGCGGTCAAGGGCGGACATTCTGTGACATTAACCTCTCAAGGGTCCAGTCCTTGCCTTCTGGGGCTTCTGGGGCTGCACTTCTGGCTACCCAGTGTGCACGTTTCTCAGTCGGAGGTCTGGAAGGTCGAAAGTTAGAAGATGTCCAGGTCGGTTTGGCAAAGGTTTTTCGTCTGTTCATTCACGGCCAATATGGTCGACGTTCTAACAATTGTGCAGAAAACGGCACTCCCGGACATCCTAGGATCCGCTTGCTCCTTCTTAAGGATGCGGATGCAGATCCCAACTGATTGGAGGAGTCCCCCAACTGAAGGGCTGCTGAGAACAGGAGACAGGCTGCTGTTTCCTGATGAGCAACTCCTTTTTCGGTTGGACTTGTAACACCTTGATCTGGAACATCATACGCCATCATCATGCGCCATAGACATCCTGAAAGACGTGCCTGCCAGCAAAAAAAGGGAGAACTCTGGAAATAGGACTGAAAAGTAAACGTTCACAAGTCAACAAACTGTTCAAAGAATTCGCTTCTCTCGGCTTCTTCATTGGCGCTCGGGACAGCTCAGCTGAGGTCAGCTGCTTTCGTCCAATGGACAGCAGCTGGATTCCGCTGACGAACTACCATGCCGGGTGCTGGTCACGGATTTGGGGCCCTTGCGCAAGAGGCCCAGACCCGGAAGAAGAGAGGGAGAGGCAAAGGGGCTGGCAATGCTCGGGGATGTTTCTTTCAGATTTTTCCAGGGCTGTTCTTGCCATTCTTGCCAGGATTTGATTGAAATCATGGGTTCTGAGCTGGAAGTGCCCCAGATTGGCTACGGGGAAGTCCCATGTTCCCATCGGGTCAACCTGTTGGTTTTCAGAATGTGTAGTTCGTTCTACCCCAAAAAAAGCTCTGTGATTGGGAGAAGCTCTGAAAGGATCCGAAACGAGAGTTCCTTCGGGGTGCAGCAATGCTGCCTCATCCTGCAAGGGCATCGATTGAATTACAGTTCACATCCTGCAAGGGAGAGAGAACAAGGTTCATGCAGATGCTCAATGGCGCCTGACAGGAATATCATTTATCCTAGATTCACCCCTCAAAACACCCCAACTCAATGGGCCTATATTCATACATTGCTCCCTCATCCCCCCTCCCGCTCTCCAACACTGGCTTTGGGCGGAACCGGATGGCGCCCGAACTCTGCAGGAGATCCATCACGGAGATTTCGAAGACCGAAGAGCGTGGGATCACCTTGGCGCAATTGCAGGTCCGCTGGGCGTGGGGGGGCGCTGGGGCGTATGGCAGGTCCGGTTGAAGGCTAAAAGCACTCCGGTGGGAATCCCCGCTGATCAGGACCTTCTTGCTCAGGGTTTATAAGATGTTTTTGTGTTGGATGAAAGGCCCAGAGAGGCAGACGTGAAGGAGCATCATCAGGTCAAACACCTCTTGGCTTGGGAGTGGAGTCCTGTTTGTGATCACTTCCTGTTTGCGATGGCCTTTTGAAAAAGTAGTGTATCTCCAAGGCATTTCATGCTGGGCGACATGACCACTCCTCCAGCCTGCCAGCCATGAATCTTTAAGCCACTGATGTGTGTTGAACCCATCCTAGCAGGTCCTAGCATCCTCCATGTACCTGCTTTTCGTGCTTCACGTCGTTTAGGAGCTGATGGCATTCTTAGAAGCGGAGGCGGAGGCAGCAGATGGGGAAGAAGATGGAAGGAACCCGATCCATTCGTGGGAAGGAACCGTAAACATAACGCGCAGCGACGGGGGCTGTCAGCGGATCAGCGAACCAGGCACCATAGGAAGCTACACAAACACAGGCACAGGTGTTTGTGCCCGCAGGCACTGTGCTCGCAGTCAGACTGTTAGTGTAGACTGTTGAATAACACCCACCAGGACTGGAGATGTGACACCAGGACCGGCGGTTGGAGGGTGTTTATTCATCAACACTCGGTCCGGACACACAAAATGCATCGCTACATGCTGGTCTAAGATGGTCTAAGCCTACATCACTCAATGGTAAGTCGATTCTTTGCATGCACTCCACATTTTAGACACTGTCTTTGTTAGTTGTTGCCTGAATTCCTACTTGGATCTTTTGGCTTAATTGCCTACTCTTGGAAACGTGTTGAAAGTCACCTACGGCTGCACCCCATCTCTGGATCCTCAGCTTCCGCAATCCAAGCACCATGCGTTTCGACCGCGCACTGTCACAGTTCCACCGCGTTGACGCGAAAAAAGACGCACAGGATGGAGGCAAGCTGCCATGGCGAGGACAACAAGATCAAGAGATCTTGCAGGTGAAGTTGATCAATCTCTACGACTTGACACACTGGGTCATCAAGCCACTTAGTTTCACTGATTTCAGCAACGCTTCAGGTTAAGTTCACGACCCCCGGCAAGTTAAGTTAGCGGAGGCCTAATTAAGGCTTGGCCTTAGGGAGATCTTGCTGCCTGCTCCAAGAAACCCAAATAAAGTCGTACCCTGAACAAGCACGAGTTTTGTTGACATCGTAAAAACATGTAGAAACAATGATTGCCTAGGGCTTTTCTTCGGTGTTCCCTACAAACAGGTTTATACAAAACTTAGTCTTAGTTTTTTAGAAAAAACAACGGTTTTGACAGGAAGCTGATGCTTTTGTGCTTTTTGCGCAAAAGCGGTCGACCCCAGTGGACACGAGGCATAAGGCATGCACCCAGTGGACACATCCAGTCCCGAATTCGGACACCAAGGAATTCACACAATCTGTCCATTCTTTATCCTGCAGAGGTTCGTTTGGTGTTCTCTCCGTCATGTGTTAGGCTCCGCCATGCCCGTGGATGGATCTTGAGTTTCGCCTTTTGCCCATGATAATTGTTTTTTTCCAATCAAGTGTGCCTGGGGGATGACATGAATTAGTGATGTTTTTCAAACACTTGGATGCATGCAGAGGACATGATCACCAAAAGCGAAGTTGGTTTTGGTACAGGAGCACCAAATAACCCTTGCCAGATATGCTGCAAATGAACTCCCTCACGTTTCTCCAAGAAACGAATGACTTTCAACTTCCAGATCAATGTAGCCTTTGGTTCAGGGGGTTCCAGACGATGCTCAGAAACAGAGAAGGTGCCACAAAATAATATGCAATTACAGCTTATTTGATGTTGGCCAAATATAGATCTAAAAACATCGTGATGTCCACCAGACATGACAGATTGGGTTTGGCGGTTCTATATATATATATAGAGAGAGAGAGAGAGAAAAGTAGATCCTCACTAAGAATGTATTGGAAAGCGTGCCACGAACTCCTTTGGGGGGACCTATATGGAGTTTCAGGTCGTCAGCCGCGCCTGGTTCAAGCGAGCTGGCCATGGAGATCCCAGCTCCGTAGACCGGTTGGTTGTTACTACAGTGATGCAGCAGTTGCTCTGACATATGACATAGCTGGATGATGCATCTTGGTTTTCCTGGAACCCAACCCCTTCACAGCTTCGAGAAGCAAGGATCAGGTCTAAGGGCATCAAGGCCCAGGGAGGCGTGATTGCTCTAAGCATGTTCCAAGCAAAACCCACCAAAGACGGATAAAAAACATGTGTAAAACCGAGACTCGCCCCACTGGTTGATCCGGATCCCGCTTTGGCCACGTCGGACAAGGCCGGCCACGTCTTCTGACGCGTGCAGCTACGTCGAGCTGGTCGCCGATCCCCAAGGACTGAGCGCGGCGGATCGAGTTCTGTTCGAAACGGCCGATAGGCTATAGGCTGCAAAGGCTGAGTTGGATGCGAACGAAGTGAGAATTCGAGGATGTGTGGGCCCAGCGACTTCTTGCTGCACCGAAATCATAGTAGCCTAGTAGCCTGCTGGAATACCGACATTTATTTTTGTGAGTTTGTGATGCAAAAGATGCACGGTGAGCCTGTTTGGTATCACTTGCACCATCAAGTTGGGGTGATCAGGAGCAACTGGTTATCGGACAAATAGGCTTTGACGGCCAAAGGGCTTCGTCTATGGATTTTTTAGAGGCTAAGCCTGACTCCAGTTGATCAAAAAGATCACCCCAAAAAGTACCAGTAAAGCAGCAGCAGCAGCAGCAGACAAAGCACCAGTGGCAGCAGCAAAGCAGCAGTAACCAGCAGCAGACAAAGCACCAGTGGCAGCGGCAAAGCGTCAGCACCAGCAGCGCTTTCCATCTTGGTAAGAACAGCTCGGGAGCTGATCTACAGCACGGGCAAAGCCAAAAGGAACACCCCGCTGGTAACACAATATCGTGATTCCCATTCTTACATTTTGTTTAATCCCTGAGCACTGCCTGACCTTTGAGGATACCTTGATTGACCTACCTCGAAGGTCGTTCGCTACAGACATGGTGTTAGGGCTCCAGGTTTGAACCCATCCCCGTTGGGTGCAGGACAGATCCCCAGATGGTTCGTTAGTCACGCCTGGGCGGAAGCGGTGAACGACTTCGTGGCGTGCGTGCAGCGGCACAGCACGCTGAGGCAATTGGCGGAGACCGACTCTATGAAAATTTGATATGTGATATGTGGCCGAAAGCTGGAGGTCACGTGGGATCGTTTGCCCAAGCAACTTGGGGGATATTGGAGCTTGGGATATCCCTGACTTCCAAATGATCCACCCGGCTCCAGTTGGGGATACCCCCACTGACACCTAAAGACATCCCACCTATCCCCACCCCCAAAATCCGAAAGTTCGGTCACCTGCTCCTTAAGCTCCCAGGATCGATGGATCGAAACGGCGGGTGGTTCCGTCACCGAGTTGGTTTCGAGCGAAAAAGGGAGGGGGTTGGAGGATGATCGGATGTGTTTTCCCCAAACAGTCTAAAGGCGACAACATGTGATAACAAAAGTTTAACAAGACATATTAGGCAATTGTTAGTTTGCATGATTAATACATGTTGATACGTGTTTGTTAACACTGCAAACTGTAGTAGGATCAGTAGGTACACGGTGAATGCATCCGGCATTCTTACGGTCATAGTGTTCAGCTTTGATCGAGGCTGCGAATCCAGACGTGTGCGGCCGGTCACGAGGTCGAGCCCTGTAGTCCTGAAAAGGGTGCGGACCCGAACATTCACGTTCGGGTGTCCTCGAAATAAGGGTCACCATGGAGGTGGCGTTTGTTTTCAGTTTGGTCTGTTTGAAATACAGGTTGCTGTCAGGCTACTCGAACCCTCGCTGCTTGCAACCGAGCGACCCAGGATGCTTGGTGGGTTTGCGCCTATGCCAACAACCAGCACGAGCTTGGAAAAGACCTCACCAGCGATCCTCGCTCCACCTCTTTCTTCCGTGCCATGTCCCTTTGCGAGGGCTTGCTGCTGATTTTGGACCACAAGGTGGGGAAGGGCACCGCTGGGCGCCGCTCCACCCAGAGCGTCGCCTTCTCCGCCCAAGCAGCACTCGGGTCTGATGATGTTCCGATTGGTTTGAGGGAGATCAAGTCTCATCATGCCTCTCAGCCCTTTGAAGTCCTAATGTCATTAGGCTACAAAAACACTGATTATATACATAGAGCAGAAGTCACCACGAGTAAACTACCCACTGTCCATTCATCTCCGGTCAAACCCGCCACCGGACCGGTGTGGGAACCAGTGCGGGAACCAGGACTCCCGGTCTCGATTGAGTTCAAGAAAGGGGATCATAGAGTACAGTACCAGGGGCCCCACTAACCAAAACATCGTTTTCCCTAGCAAAAAACGTGGTTTTGTATGTGAAGACTTTGATGTTTCATCGGTTTGAGGGCCGCTGGTAGTGGGTTGTTCATTGAGAAACTTGAGAAACTTGCTGAAGTTCCAGAACAACCCGGTATGTTCTTGTTTGTGGGGTATGCATCCGCAAAAGGTGTATGAATTGGACAACAAGAACACATACCAGGAGCATCCAACGGGTGCTCATTGGGCACCCCTTAGCACCAAAACTCATTGGGCACCCCTTACGAAATTGTGGTTTTCTTAATTGCAACCGAGCCACTTCAGAGAGGGATTGATGATGTTGTTGTGTTTTGATAATGATGTTAACAAACCACGGGTCGCGGCCGACGAAGCGTCCCTCAACCTCCTGTGGCCGGTTCTGCAGCCGCCTCACGGGGAATCGAGCGCGGCGCTCGGGGTGCGAGGTGAACATCTGTGGTACACCCAGGTTCGCAGTTCACATCCCTTACAAAGATTACAAAGGAGAAATCTTCCATGGGGAGATCTTGGGATTGAGGTATGGTATGTTCAAGGGGTTATGTCCATTGGGCACCCTTGATCAAGCATGTGATCCCAAAACTCATTGGATCCCATGTGTATCCATGTGTAGTGGACATCACATAAATTTGCCTCCCGAAACCATTGCATTTCTACACCTAGTCACTAGTCTTATCACTGCTTGAGGATTGTCCTGTCCTTGGCATGAACCCTCGTGTAAAATATGTGACTTCAACTTCAAGAGCTTAAACACTTATTGAACCTCATGGAAAAGTTGTCCGTTCGATCATTTCCCTGGACATAGGCTGAATGATCATGGCTTAAAAGGAAATCGATGTATCTGCAAAACCGTGCAAAGCAGACCGCCAACTTGGAGCCATTGGGGTCCATGCGGCATTCAACATCTCACACATTCGGCAAGGCTACACCCTTCCAAAGGATCTGGTGTTGCTTCGAGCAGTCGGTGGCATTGACCTCTACACGTGCGCAGCGCATGCTGCTGGATATTGCCACTGCTGAGCAAGGCTCTGACTCAGCAGTTATCATTACTGATGGAGCCACCTGGATTTGCAGGGCGGCGCAGGGTGTTCTTTGGTTCGGCCCTCCAGTGAGTTGAGTTCACCACAAGGATCGCCAGTTTTCGAGTGGTTTTAACAGGTCTTAGCCCTCCGTTTGCCGTCGCATACGACGAGCCCACTCCACCCGAAACTGTGGTACTAGCTGTGCTCAAAGGGGTTGGGTCCACGTTTGAGGTACTGATCTTCGCTGGTTCTTCTCGGAGAGTTGTCCGTAGCACCAGGCGGGTCCACGCCATGATACGGCATGTTCCCACGGCGTTCAGCGCGTTGTCCAGAATCACGAAGGGTTTCTGATCGTTCTTGGATTCCATTGGAACATGCGTGCAAGTTCAAAAAAAAACATTTTCGCACCTGCAACATGTTGGCACGCTCATGGAGAAAAAAACAAGCAGCGATGGCCTCCAACCAACTAGAAAAAGGATGTCTTTGAGACTTTGAGATCTCTTGAGTATGTTTGAGACCAATGTTCACAAGTGTTCCACTTCCTTTGTTCATCTTTGTTCCCCCCAACATGGAGAACACCGCAGATGTTCCGCTCTCTTCCTTCGGCCACCTCTTTGAGGTCACGAAGATGGACCTTCAGGAGAAGGCTCGGACCATCTACCGCAACACCCACGGCTACGAGGACAGCGTGAAAGCGCACCGCGAGGCTCAGTTCCCCATCTCGTTGATTCTACAAGCGCTGACCTTGATCAATGTGAAGAAGGCAAGCGCCTCTCAGGCCTTGGATAAAGTCACTTGGCTTGTTCAAAGATCCGCCGTGATGTCCAAGTCAGATTGAAATCCTCTAACACACATGGGTTCAATTTGACCCATCACATCCCACCGCCATTACGGGGTCGTTAGTTCTGTTTGTTCGATATTGGCCGCACTTTGGGTTTGCTTCAAGAGCTTTCTCTCCTCACTTCGCCCGAGCTTTGAGCAAACCTGACCAATACCTTCCGCTGCCAACTGAGAATGCCCTTGGAACCGAGCGGGTGAACTTCGGTTTCGATGGTTTCGCATGGTTTGGTGGTACCGATCGACTCAAACACAACAATCTACATTCCAAAGACAGCAACGAACCTTTAAACAGAAGACATGTTTTTTTTTTTCTGGCAGCAAACATACACATGCAGCTGCATCTGTTCTCTTCATTAGGTCAGGTCGAACCGTTCAGTCTTTTCTCGAGGTGAGGATCTTGAATAGCATTTGCCACCAGCCCCTCGACGCCGAGCCCTTGGACTCTTCGCCCTTCTACGATGAGGCGACCGACAAACGTTCGGAGATCGCGGGTTCACCCGGATGGACCAGGGTGTGCACCCAGGGTGGCTATGGGTGGCTTGCGGCTTCTGGCTTGGAAAACTGTACATGTGTTGGACATAGAGGTTGCACGAGGAGTGTGAGGGGATCTATAAGGAAACATTACATAGCCCACACCAATGAATGTTTGGCGACTCGCCCAGGTTACCCGGCTCGTGGAATAGCTCCATCCGGAGTCGGCCGTGACGTTGAAAACGCGGCCGTGAACTGGCGATCCATCCCCAGAGATCTCTTGTTGAGCCACTAATGCTCAAACACGATAGCCTGATAGTAACTTTAGAACTTTAGATATTGCTCTAGGTTGCTTAGCCCAAAGCATCAACAAAACAACCCGACAACCTGTTCCGGTGTTGGTTTGCCTTTTGTATCCCACCAGCTCCACTGTTCTTGACAGGTGGACCGTGGCCTGCGGAGCATCTTCGCCTTGGCCGCGCTGCCTGCGTGCGCCAAGGGCGGCCAGGCCCGGCGGGCGGAGTTGGAGCTGATTGCGGAGGTGGTGCAGAAGGATACGGCGGACCGAGACACCCTGAGACTTGGACCTTCAAAGAGATGGCTTGATGGGACCTAAAAGCCATGGCCATGCCTTCGCCGTGGGGGCCGATTCCCCTGCGGACCGAACCCCAAAACCCGGAAGATGGGTCGAAAGGATGGGTCAATTCCTCATGGTTCCATGTGGGTCTCTGTGGGGGGCTTCCAGTCCGGGTCTGTGTGGGTCTCAGGTTCCATGTGGGTCCATCTTCCAGTCCGGGCGACCCGATGAAGCTGGCGGATTTGAGGGGACCCGATGAAGCTGGACGTGTGGTGGACGTGTGCTGGACGGTGCCTGGAAAATGGCGGTCGAGAGGTGGAGATGAATTAACATGCCGAAGGATCTGGGCCACGTATAGTTGACCCTTGAAGTGGTCAAAAGGCACGAATCCCTTTCTTCATCCCCTTTCTTGGCCAAGAAGAGACATGGTTGTGAAGGATGGTTGCCTTTTTCAAGGCAACCCCCCAAAATGTCGTAGTTGCATGCGTGGTTCAACATGTTCCTAACAACTCTGCGTAATTCTTCCCAAAGGGAAAGCACATGGTTTTGCTTGGTAGATCGCATCGAGCAAAACCACCGCCGCGGATGAGCTCGGTTTGCCGAGGAATCTCAATTTGACTGACATGAAGGAGCTCACGGATGATCTGCTGGGGATCCTGGCAGCAGGTATACCTGGCCGCCTGCACGAGCTCACCTTGCATTTGACCAGGTGTGAACAACTCACAGACTTGGGAGTGAGACCTGGAAGGAAGAGGACCTGGGAGGTTCTTGGGAAGGTGAGTTGTACGGGACAATTGAAGCTTTGGTTGGTGATTTTTGGGGGGAAGTGAGGGAACATGAGGGAACCCTGTGGTGTTTTGGACAGTGAGAGGGAGGTTTGGGAAGGAGCTGATGTGCCAAACCAATCCAGCGAAATGGCCTGAACAGATCTGGGTAGGACATGGTAGGACCTGGTAGGACAAGACTCGCAATTAGATAGAGCACCAGAGTTTGGATTGATTCCAGGACTGCCTTGGCGGAAAGAAGCAATGAAGGCGGACATCCAACATGTCTGTCCTTTTACCTATAACAGTCAGCAAACAATGATCACTATTTTTGAACAAGGCCTTTACTAACCATCATCATCCACTGGGCCCAATTAGCAGGATAGATGCAAGAGATAGACATAGGGACACATCCCACAAACCCAGCCATATTTTTCGGTGGTGGATGACATATCGAACATCTACTCCATGACGACATCAATGGCATTGGCGGGTCTCCATTGGCGCAGTGGAGGCATCTCCGCATCTCTCTCCTGGTGCAACCCTTGAGGAAGGCCTTGTGCCCTTTCATCCCCAAGACCCTGAGCTACCTGGTCTTGTCTTTGCATGCCTGTGGCAAGATCACGGACACATCAGTACAAGTGATCGGAGTCTTGGCAACGGGTCTTGTGAGAAGTCGATGGGGCAGGTCGTGGTGTTGATCAACTGGGGTACCTGGGACGCAACCCCTTCTCTGGCCTGGTTGATAAAGTTTTCTGATAGAGTCCTCTTCAACCACATGTCACATGTCACATATCCCACTCTTTATCATTTTTGAGGTACACTCATGTGCCATACTTTGTCAGATACACTGTCAGACACCAAATCTTTGTGCCAGGTGGTGTGCCCAAGGACTTCTCCATCAAATTTTGGGGCGGGGTGCCATTCACATGAAAACCACAAATGTAATTTGGGATGTGAGAGTGCTGGTGTGGCTGAGAACACAGTTGTCACCCATTAGGACATGGATGACGTGAGGACGTGTAGACAGCAGGCAAGTAGATGTTCCCTGATTTTGAGATAGACCTGTTTACTTCCTGGTGAACGCACTGCAACTCTTTCTTGCTCTCTACCTTTCCTTGGATTGGGGAAAGGTACGCCGGTATGCCTCGAGATCGTTCCATTTCCAATGAGATCCCTATTGAATTTCATAGAGATCCCTTGTTTGCAGTGTTATGGCCAAATGGATCTTGCAGTGAGATGCTGCAATTTTGCACTCAACAGCTCTTGACAGCTCCAGCGGAAGTGTCCGCTGGATCCTTATCTTGCCTGACAAGAGCGCGTTTTGTCAGGCTAGGCAAGTCCAAGGTACTCTACCAGCCACGCTTGTTGAAACCCATTGAAACCATGTGGCGCCATGCTGATTTATTGAACAAAGCAACTACCCTAAGCGAGTCTTGGAGCACGACGCGCATCCGGAACACCACCACGGCGTCACGGGGGTCTCGGTGGGGCATCCGCAGCCGAGCCACTTGAGCCACGGTGTCCGGTTCGATGGAGCAGATCGCTATGACTGAAACGGTTGTTCTTGATGCCAATCCAAGAGGTTTTGCAACTCCCCGAACGACCAATGGCAAGAGGATCAAGAGGATCACATTGTGAGAACCCTACACTCTTAAGTTGAGGTGCAGAGTAAGTCTCAGACACTTTGATGTGCTCAGTGTTTCTTTTTCGCGTCGCAATCAGGAAGTGCTTTGCCCTCCGGATTGAAGCAATTGAGACTGAGCTTTGGCAATTGCGAGCGCTTGACGGATGCTTCTCTTCGCAGCATCGCTTTTCCTCCAGGTGTGCGGGGGGGGGGCAGGGTTGAACCTTGGGGAGATTTGGGGCGGAGAGTCACTCAACTCGAGCGTATCAAGGCCCTTATAGAGTCGAACAAAGCCATCTCGACACGGGCTTGCCGTCAGCCGCGCGCGGGGTCGGCGGCTGACCCGGTCGTGCGCAACCTTGCTGTTTGGAGGCTTGGAGCTCTTGCGGGTGGACTTGGACAATATCTCCTCCATCGGGGACGAAGCATTGATCTCCATCAGCAGGGCAATGCCTGGCAGCTTAACATCCTTAACCCTGAACTTCATGGGTTGCCATGGTGTGGGGGATAAAGGATTAGACGCTTGGAGCACTGTTGTTCATGGCGGTCATGACACCTTGAGTGTTTCATGAAATTCAATGTGTGTGTTTTTGAAGAGGTCGCATTGGCCTTGTTATATTTTGTTCGCGAAGAGAGATCTCGCATGCGATCGAGCACACCTGTTGACCGTGTGCAATTGGCACATTTGGGTTTGAAAGAGGGCCATCCTAGTTTGTGGGAGTCCAACTTCTAAACCAACCGAAACCCACCAGTTCCCTCTTGTTTAGGAACAGGTCTCACTTGGGCAATGTATCCTGAAAACCCTCCCATGCAACTTGGAAGCCCATCAACTCCCTTTTTGATCCTTTTGGTCCTTGCCACATCGACGGCAAGTAAAAACACAAACACACCTTCCGAACACCCTGCTTCACAACGTGCACTGAGGATGCCTTAGCCTCCAAGCTCCCGAAGACCTTGCGCTTTTTGGAGCTCACCTGCTTCGCCTGTCACCATCTCACCGACCGGGGCTCGGTGGCCTTGGCCCAGACGATGCTCGGCGCGGCCAAGAGAGGCGCGATCCACAGGGATCCACAGCGTGAGCAACGAAGCAGAGAAGATTAGATGAGAAAAATCGGTGACAGGTCTAGAACCTGTGTAGCAAAAGCGGGCACAGAGCCACAGAGAGCATTGCAATTGAAGTTGGTCTAGAATCTAGAAATGCACGAAAGGTAGTTAACATTGCCTAACCAAATGTTCTGTATTCTGTAGTAGAGTTTGTATATCAATGAAGGTTGGCTAAACTGGAGTAGGATGCTTTGGAGTAAAACTTGTTCGCTGAGTGCAACAAAGAAGGATGCAATGGTTGATCAAACAACACAAAACAGAAAAAAAAACACATGAACACAAAGTCAAACAAATGAAAATACTGTAAGTCCATTACCGCCCACACATTAGTCGCTTGTCGAGGACGATCAAACGTTTCAAAATACTTTGCCGACGAAATGATTTGCAAGACGAAAGATCCGGCCATCTCTCCAAAAATCAAGCACCTATACAAACAATATACTGTGTAAATATATACTTGTACAACATAGATACAACATAGACATGTCAGACATGTCTTTCTCACCATGGCCCAGCCTGGCCTGGAGAAGCAGCTTCGTGGACCTGCCGAGGAAGCTCCCAGCCTTGCGCGAGCTGCTCTTGGACCTACGTGGCACTCAGCTCACCGAGCAGAGTCTGCTGCGAATGGCCGAGGGTGCTGAGCGCCCAGCGCTCGAGGCCGACACACAGCGGAGCGCAGCGGTCCAGGGGGAGAACGGTGGGGGTTTGGAGGAGACGACGAGGGATGTTTTAGGGTCAGAAGGCGAAGGTGTTTTTCTTTGGGGGGGGGTCTGGCAGATAGCCTTGGTAGCCTTGTCTCTTCAAGCTGGTTTGCACCTTTCAAGTGGATGACTCAAGAGCTGTTTGACCTGGTGGGTCCTCACAGTCGGATGTGGAAAGAGACCTATTGATTCACTCACAGCCAAATGAATGTTCGATCTGACTCACAGTCAGGAGCATTCCAAGAAATTCTGGCAGGTCCTGGATTGGTACTTTCCCAAGGGTGACTTGCACGAGCACTTGGACTCCCTCGCTGCACTCCAAGCCTGGTTGGACGCACGGCACACGGCCGCACCGGCGGAAACACCTGGTGCTTTGGCGGGCGCGGCCGGCCCGGCGCTTCTGAAAGCCAAGAAGTTGCCATGAGCAGAAGCCAAGCTGGTCCGGCTAGTGACTAGTGAACCGTGGCAAGGAATGGATTCATTGCGACCGCTTCTAGGTTCAAACATGAACATGTCACGAAAGCGATCTCCGAAGGAGGTCAGCTGAAGTTCTAGTCTACGATTAGATGGGTCAAAATCGAAGGGATCAATTGAAAAATCACTACAAACGGCCCCCCCCACCCCCCCCCACTTCGTGTGAAGTCAATCAATAGATCCCCCCCCTGAAATGTAGAGCCTACTTGTACAGGTTCCACTCCAGTGGCCTATCTAGTGTGTCCATACTTGACTGCCATAAGGCTCAAGAGGATAAGACTCTGCGCATAAAAGACACTAGCGGTCTGCACCTCAACCGTGTACGCCCTAGTCACTCTTTCAGTGGTATAGCGGAGCAGTGATCCTGGAAGACCCAGGTGAGCTCCTTTCCTAGGCATAGACTTGCTGTTAGGCAAACGGCCATGGATTGGATTGACGACTGGGAAGAGCCTGATGCGGATGTGGCTTATGAGCCAGCAGCCTATGTGAATAGGCATGTGAGAAGAGAACCAGCAGCTATAGCAATGACAACACAGGTCACTACAAAGGTGCCCCCATCTTATGA
>CAXAMN010000237.1:154278-177450 GCA_963970005.1 Durusdinium trenchii
TTGGTGTGATATCACCGAGCTGGAAGATGAGAAGAGAGGACCAGCTTTGAGAAACAGATTAGAAGGAGAAGCAGCTGTATACAAACGAGTTTTAGACAGAGATGCATTGAAGGCGAATGATCCACCAGGAGCTGGAGTAGAATACTTTAAACGAGTACTACGACCATATTTTGTGAAAGGATCCACCAATGTATTCCTGTATAGGTTTATGCAATTCGTGCGCTTCAATCGCGGATCAGCTGATATGATGAAATGGATGACAAGATTTCAGATCTTACTCCAAAGGCTTATGAGCAGTTGGATGGACATGTTGGATCCAGTAACACAAGTACATCCTCAGGTACAAGCACAGATGCAAGCTGATGCAGCAATGACTGGAGTAGCTCCAACAGCGGAAAGAGTTCAGGAAATCATGCAGAATGTCAATGGCAATCTGAGGATTCTTCATCAGAACGATTTTCCTTTAGGAGAAAATCTCATTGCCTTACTCATGCTGTCACTCGCAGATTTGTCTCAGGACCAGAGGAACACTTTGACCTCTTTGATGACTCATCGTGGTAGAGTCCTGCAGCAATACACCACAATAGAGTTGAGGACAGTCTTCATTGAGATGTTCTGCACAACAAAGACTTCAGTAGACAATCCTCTGATGCAGCCAACAGGTGCTGGAGGTAGAAGATCATTTCTCGTACTAGACGAAGGAGAACTCGATGGTACATATGGCTATTGGGCCGAAGATGAAGAAGATGGAACAGAAGGATTCCTTGATGCCCTGGACGATGTCTTTTGGGTATATGATGAACAGAATTTCTCTTGGTTCCAGAGGAGATTCCAAGGAAGAAGAGCCAGAAAAGGCAAAGGAAAAGGTAAAAGAAAAGGAAAAGGCAAAGGAAGATCAGGCCGCAGATTTTTCAGACCTCGTGGAAAAGGAAAGAGACGAGGTAAAGGCCATTATGCTGATGAGCAATCGACAACTTACCCAGATGAGTATTTTGAAGAGAATCCTTATGAGGACACTTGGGAGTCAAACCAAGTAGCATATGATGCTATTCTTGCCGAGGATATGAATGACTATCTTCAAGGAGAACATGAAGATGCCAATGACTTTTGGCAACAGCTTGAAGAAGCATGGTTTTCCCACAAAGGAAAAGGAAAAGGCAAGAGAAAAGGCAAGAAAGGAAAAGGAAAAGAGAAAGGAGATGGCAAACAAGATGCAAACTATGCAAATCAACAACAGCCACGTTCCTTACCTGCACCTTCAAGATCTTCACAAGCATCAGGAAGCCACCAAGGTTTCTTTGCTCATTGTGTGACAACAGAAGCTGAAGTCCATGACAGTGAGGTGAACTTGCTGTCAGGCATGATGACCTCATGTCAAGATGAAGCTGACTGTAATGTCAACAATGGTGAGACGATCTTCGATGGCATGAGTGCCCCTGTGAGGTACTCTTTGTCAAAGGAGATGCTCACAAGTGCTCCTGATGGCTTTGCGCTTATGAGCGCTGAGGAAGAAGTGAAAGAGATGCAGGCTATTTCATTTTTGACTGAGAATCGCTTCCCGCCAACTATTGCAATCCTGGACATTGGATGCACTAGAGCTATGGGATCAAGGCGTGCAGTCGATTATTTTTGTAACTATGTCGACAATCACCCAAACTGTGGACTATGGTACTCTTTTGAGTCTACCAAGAGCAAGTTTCACTTTGCTAATTCTCAGAAGGCTTCTTGCTCTCAGAAACTGGTGATTTACATGTATGATCGTGCATGGACGATCCACAATACAGAGTTCGACATAGTGGAAGAAGGAGAAGTCCCTTTGCTTATGAGCTTGCCACAGATGAGGAACTTAGGCTTTGAACTCAGGCTGACACCTCAACATGCTTACCTGACATCGGTGCCTCTTGGTATCAAATTTTTGGAGTTGAAGGTTGCAGCCAGTACTCATCTTGTTTTGGACTTCCAAGATATTGCATGGTATCTGTCTGACGTGCGTTTGCAGGCTCGGCGCGAGAAGAGCTTTTACTCTCACTTCACTCACTATGAATATGGCCATATTTCGGTTGATCACAATAGTGATGAAGATGAAGCTGAGCATGCATATCCTGTGGTTGACTACTGGGAAGTAGATCTTCACAAGAGAGAACTGACACGTCACCACAAGGATTACAGGAAGATTCTTTTCCCAGCAACTAAGTCTTGTCCTGTAGACACTGACTTGCTGGAAGACTTGCGATTGACAATCATCAAGAAGAAAGAAGGAGGAGAAGAGATCAAGAAGATAGATGATTGGCGCAAGGCAAAATGGAAGGACCTACAAATTGGCTATGAATGGCGTGGTAGAACAATTTTTAAGTTCAAGCCAGATGCCAAAATTCCAGATCTAAAGATCAGGAAGGCTTGCATTGAGCACCGTGGCATTGGTGATCCCGATGCAGTGGTGCGCTCCTCCTCAGAGAAGGTTCCCATTGCAAGGGACAGGGAACCAGGCTTCTCTTCAGAGAAGGAAGGTGCACCATCCAGTGCCGCGGAAAAGCCCGTGCCGCCAAAGTTTCGGTATAATTCCAAAGGTTTTGATCCATTTTGGAAAGGACACAAGTCGAAACCATCTGAGCCTCCACAGGATTTGAAGGGTGATGATCCTGAGGGTTATACTCCTTCAGAACCACCTGAGAGGCCAGAAGGTGAACTTGTAAAAATTCCTAAAGCATCAAAAGGACCATCAAGTGATAAATATGAACCACTTGAACCAGGTGATGGCGCTCTTGAGCCTAGGCGGATTTCAATCCCATTACCTGGTAGTGAAGTTGTTGCAATGACACCGGCATATAGGAAGATGTTGCAGAGACTGGAGGACAAGGTAGAGCTTTATAAGCTTCATGTGAAGCACTACCATATGAGTCCTACTCAGTTTCGTAGGCGTGCTTCTATGTTGAAGCTTCCTGACTCTGTTTTAGAGAAATATGAATCAGTTGTCAGGAACTGCCGTGTTTGTAACACTTCAGTGGCACCTCCGCCACGAGCCAGAGTCTCCGGTATTAGAGCTTCATGTTTTGGTGATGTTGTTTTTGCTGATCATTGTGAGGTTGAACTTCACAAGAACAAGTATATCATTCTACTTGTTCTTGATGGTGCCACAAATCTTCTCTGGGCTACGGCACAGAAAGACCTCATTGATCAAACCACCATCCAAGCATTGAGGCAGTGGTCTGATGAGAACAATTGTGTTCCGAAGGCCATCGTAGGAGACGAAGCCTTTTTCACAGATGCTTTTGTTGAATACTACAGGTTTCATGGTATACAACAATGTCCTTGTGGACCAAGAACTCCTTGGCCGAACCGAGCAGAGACAGCTGTACGTTTGTTCAAACGTATGTGGCATGTTATGAAGGTAGATCTGGATGACCCACGTTTTCGTGGTGTTACGGTCAGAGAAGTGGTCAAGAAGGTAGTGTGGGCAAGAAACTGTCAGTTGACTATCAGTGGATATTCACCAATAGAGATAGCAACTGGAAGACGTCCACCAGATCTTTTTGACCTTGAGACCGCAAGCCCTGAGCAATTGTCAGCTAGTGCAGCCGCACAAGATCGTACAAATCTGGAACTACAACGTGTAGCTCTGAGAGCTCATCAAGAAGCACGACAAGCTCAGGACCTTCGAGCAGATCTTGCAAGAAGGACTATGCCAAGTGACGGTCCATATTTTCAAGGAGAGAAGGTTTTTATTTGGACTCAGGATTCATCAAAGTTCAAGGATAAAGGACGTTGGGTTCGTGCCACAGTACTTGGACAAGAAGGAGCTATGGTCCAAGCCAACACTGGTAAGGCAGTGGTACGTGTGAATCAGTCGAAGGTTAGACGTGATCACGATGAGTGGCATGATGTTTCCATACCAGCATTAGACGATGAGAATCCGGAGAACTTACGTGAAGATCACGAACTATATGTTGATGCCGAATTTGGAGAACAGTCCTTTTTCTTTTGTAATGATGATTGTCCTGATGTTGTTGAGTTACTTCATGGAAACAGTGGATTATCTTGGTTCCTTTCAAAGAATGGTGTTAGAGTTGCATCTCCTATGGATTTCAAGGCAGGATACAACTTTTCCACGTTGAAGGGTCAAGATGCTATTTGGCAGCAACTTGAGAGGTTGCAGCCCCACTGTGTAGTGATCAACAACCCTTCTCCCAAACAAAACAGAGCTTCGATTTGGTTGCTATGTAGCAATGTGATTGAGTGGCAGTTGAGAAGGAAGAAACATGTGTTTGTGACTGTTCCCAAAGGAAACAAGTTTTGTTTGTTTTTGCAGAAGTTCATTTCTTCGTTGAAGAATCCGGTTTTTAACTTTGATGTGGATATGAATTGCTTTTGCTATTGTCCGAAGGGAATGAGTTACGTGACAGTCTTCCACTCCTATGCATCCTGTCAAGGATGGAAAGGTATTGGTGACTGTTCCTTCCAAGCTAAAACAGTGCAAGCCACCAGAAGCAACCAGTACTTTAAGGATGCTGACTGGAAGAAGTTTCCATTTTCATTTTTGGTTGAGATGAATCGTTTCCTTCCTTATGGTGAGACTTCTGATACACGTCAGAGTTTCCTTATTGAAGAACTTCTGGAGAATTTTGACTCTGGAAGTTTGTGTGGAACAGCTCTTTTGTTAGAAAGAGAAGCTCATCAGTCAATTTTGTTGAATTCCGTAAGAACGGAAGAGACGACGGAGATTCCGATTCCACTTCGACACATACTACCACAAAGGTTCACTACTACTGAACTGATCAGAACCTTGACAACATCCTCTGATTCTCGAATTGTGTCATTGATTCCAGGCCTGAAGGAGATCAGACGAAGAACCCTGCCACAGATGTATTTTGAGAGATGTAAGGTTTATCGTGGTACTTTTGGTAGAGTGCATCCTCTCTTCAATTCTGAAGATGATGCAGTGTTGATTATGTGGAAGCCAGGAAAATACCATCAGTTTTTCTTTATGTTTGTGTCACAACTGTCTCCTCATCATGAACAGTTTTTGGTAGATCATTGGAGCATGATAGTTTTCGAAGCAGAGACGACAGGCGCCGTGAAGCGCGTTGTGACTCCTGATGAAGTAGCTCTAGAGGATCCAAGGGATCAACCTCCAGACTACGGACCACCGATGGATGATGATATGGCTTATGAGCCAAATCCAGTCTCGGGGGAACAGCAGTATTTTTATCCAGATGATGAAGATATGAATCCGCCTGGTGATGGACCGGGTGGCAACCCTGATGATCACCAGGGTGGACAACCTCCGGGACCACCTCCAACAGGTTCCGCAGCTGTTCCGAACCAGTTCGGAAATCCCGATGTTCCTTTAGAGCAACTCGGATATCCATCGAGCGATCCGGAAGAGGCAATGCCGGAGATTTCAAGTGAATCCCGTCCGCCAGATGATCCGGGTCAACCGCCAATAGGTTTTCCGATCGACACGGATCCTGTTCATCCGTTCGTTCCGTCGCCCGATTCGAACCCTCCGGAGCCAGAACCATATGTTCCGGAGAATCGTGAACGTCACAGCAAGCACATGCGGAAGCTTTCTGTGGACTCAACTGATGCTTTGCCAAAGGCGAAGGTGAAGTTTCAGGTTAAACGTTCTAAGGTTCAGTTGCCGGGACATGATGAACCTATTCCGGCACCTCCGAAGTCTGTTCCGAAAAGTTTCTTTCCTGGACATTCGGAGAATCCGACAGCATCAAGTTCGAATCAGCCACAAGCGGCCGATATTCCCGTGCCTCAGAGCACAGTCGAAGATGACGATAATCAGACGACTGATTCGAATGAGACAGATTCAGAACCTATTTTTGATGAAGAAGATGTGAAAGGTTTTGAGAAAGATCCAGACAAGGATCTGGACGATGAGAAAAATCTTTTTGTTAGTTTTGACGATATGGATTTTTGTGTCATAGGTCCGACTCAAGCTCCTCCGAGTTTTAACTCGTATGATCCGAAAGGCTTTTCACAATTCTGCCAGTATCTTGCGAAGACAGCGGCTAAGAAGACGCCGAAGGCAGAGAGTGTGATTACTCCGGAAGTGCTCCGGAAGTATGCGAAAGAGATCAAGCAAGCTAAACTAGAGGAGTTTCGCAGCTTTTTAGACTTTACTGCGATGAAGTATCGAGACCGAAGAAAGCACAAGATCGATAACTATGTTACCGGTCGATGGGTCCTGACCATCAAGATTGACAAAGATGGTAATTTTAAGAAGTTTAAGGCCAGATGGGTCTGTCGAGGTTTCCAAGATGCCCAGAAATGGGACCTTCAGACGGACTCGCCAACCGCGACCAGGTATGGTTTTCGCGCAGCATGTCAGCATGCAGCCTCTTCTTTCTGGGACCTGTTACACATCGACTTGAAAACTGCCTTTCTTCAGGGGGAACTTTATGACCTCGAGCGACGCGTTATTCACGTTCAACTTCCGACTGACATCGGATTGCCGCCGTATCTCGTCGGATTGTGCACCCGTTCAGTGTACGGATTGAGTGATGCGCCTCGTCGCTGGTGGAATCGACTCGACAAGTTTTTGCACTCACTCGGATTAGTTCCGACTCGAGCCGATCGGTGTACGTACGTCTGCTACTCAGGATGTTTGAAGGCTCCTAAGGCTGTGAACTACTCGTCAGAGGAGATACCAGCCGAACCGGAACCGGTCTCATTCTACGTAGCAGGTGCGCCGTCGAACGAATTCCACGACACAGCGGAGGAAGTTCGTAGGTCTTTTCTCTGTGAAGAACGTCTGTTTTCGGTGTGTTACGGAAATAGGTCGGAGAAGACGGTGATGCGTAAACAGCTTAAGGTAGAGGATGGAAAATGGACTCCTGTGATAGATCAGGAACTCCAGAATTTCCTTGACTCGGTAGAGCACAAGCCAGGTTGGCATCAATATGCAAATGGCCATGCTCAAGTCGCGTATCGCGCTAAAGCTCTTCGCACTCCCGAACCTACGTATTCGCGCTCACGTTTTTGTTTTCGGACTTCAATAGTTAAGCGTAAGGGTGTTTGGTGGCTTCTCGAGACGAACAATGATATTCGCAACGAGAAGAATACAGTGACGTTAGAGGAAGAAGCTGAAACGCTTGTCAGTATTTTTCTTCCTGCAGAACATACGTATACTGTGACACAAACGCCTCAGCTTACACCTGAAGTTGTGGAAGAGTTGCTTGAGCATTTTATGGACCCTGTGCATGGCAGTAATTCTAAGAATAGGTCACCCATTGGTATGTGTTGTTTACATGTTGATGATCTTTTTGTGACAGGTAATGATATCTTTTTGAAACAGTTCAAGGATATTGTGAAATCACAGTTTAAGATCGGACATGAGGACACTAATGACCTGATGTTTACTGGACAACGTGTTGCTTGGAAGATGCAAGAGAAGACTAAGAAGAAGGAGTATATCTCAGTAGAGCAATCCCTTTGTGTTCAAGAACTGACTGAGATTATCATTTCAAAAGGTTTGAAGGATGAGGACAAGTGTGACAAAGACATGCACACAGCCTTCAGATCCCTTCTTGGCAGCATAAACTGGTTACAATCCAGAACACAATTCCAAGCACGCTACCAATTCTCAAGGTCAGCATCAGCATCAGCAGGACCTACAATAGGTGATTGCAAGGCCCTGAACAAGCTGTGCAAACAAATCGTGACTGACCCTATGGAGTTACGGTTTTGGCCACTTGAAGGTAGTCCACGTTTAATTGCTATGCCAGATGCCGCATTCAGGAACAACAGTGACAAATCCTCTCAACGTGCCATGGTTATTTTTATGGGTGAGCAAAGAAAGGCAAAACAGAAGAACACTAAAGGCTCACTTATTTTGCTTGAATCTTCTAAAATCAAGAGAACAACCCTGTCCACAACTGTTGCAGAGTTGTATGCATTCATGAAGTGTTATGGCACTTGCCAAATGCTTAGAGGCTTGATCAAGGACATTACAGGTGACTCTACTGACATTCACATGCGCACTGATGCCAATAACCTTGTGACTACAGCTAGTACTACTCATGTTCCTGAGCAACAGGAGACTATTCATATGATCCAAATGCTTAGGAAGGAAGCATGCTCTGGTGCAATTGCTGACCTGTCACATATACGCACTCAGTGGTGTCTTGCTGACTGTCTTACTAAGAAGTCTGCTAGTCCTCAGGCCTTGATAGATGCAGTACGCAGTGGTTGTTTAAAGGAAGTGGATGCACATCCACCTTTTAGATCTCTTATTGAACACAAGGCATATATGCGTGGATGGCTTCCTACAGTGTGTCACACATGTTGACTTTTCACATGATGTGTTTTATCTTGGAGATTCTTTGCGCTGAGAGTGAGAGGAGAGAATTCAATGCATGTAGTTTTGTTTTGGAGACATTTGAATCTCTTTCATGAATTTGTGCCTGCGGCTCAAATTAGCTTGGCAAGATCAGCACTTTTCTTTCGAAGACTATTGCCTTGCATCATCGACTAACTGTCATTTCTCAGACTCAGGACGCCGGCCTCTGACCGGTGGACTTTGTGTCAACAGAGATGGCCAGTCAGGGAGCGTCCAGCAGAGGTCCGCTCAATCTACTTGAGTATGCTCAAAACTGGTCGTGCAAGGTTCCCTGGGGGAAATCTGAGAACTGGGCAAATCGTTTGAGGCGCCCACGCACGCTGGTTGAGTTCCAAAAGAACTCAGAGCATGATGAGCTGATCATAGCTGACATTTTAGCAATGTGTTTGACACCTGGGAACCGTGATAGTTTCGATTTTCGAGTACGATGGTTCTCAGAGGTTGCCAGATACGCTCTTGGCTATGTCACCCAAGAGGAAGAGGATGAATATGAGAGAAGAAGACAGTTCGTGGCAACAAGAGTCTCGTGGAGGCATAATGAATATGGAAAGATCTGCACGGGGCTCAACTATATGCTACGACATGATCGTTCTCTCGACAGATTGATGGACAATAGGGCAATGATCGAGCTTATGCCTCTGATTACAGAGGGAACTGCTCGTATGCCAGAACCCTTCACGATTCATCCTTCTGCATTCTTTGCTATATTGCATAGCGATGAAAAGCAAAGATTTCATTTGGTGATTCGCTTGGACAAGAATGTTTGGCACAACACAGGCAATCAATACGATATGCCCTTCTCCATGCGTTTGGGAGTGAACCAAGGGCATACAGGACTCTCATATAACATCAGTCCAGAGAAGTTGAATCATAGATTGACTTCTATTGAGGCAAGATGTTTGGGACATGTTTTTCATGTTACCAAGAAGGAGAACTGGGCCAGCATTGCAAGGTATGGTTTGATGAGAGATCCACAAAGTTGGAATAGAAGGAATAGAGGTGAAGGAAGAGATTATGTTCATTTCATGTACAGCAATCCACAAACTTTGCCTTACATTCCTTTAGGTCCAGGTACAGTGGTTCCAAGGAACTATGGCCAGCCTTTGTATGTGAAGCTTAACGTGATTAGTTGGCTTCAAGCTGGACGTCCTCTGTACTTCAGCAACAATGGAGTGGTGCTTGCACATTGTGATGTAGAGCCCACATATTTGGACATTAGTGGAGATGAACCACGACCACAAGATGCTCCAGAGCCAGCTAAGGAGTTGACTACACTTTTGTCCACAGAGGAGATGGTAGAGAAGGTCAACAGGGAGAAGAAGCAACAAGAAACTTTGCGAACCTTGTTCAAAAGACTCTCACAGGACACGGCATTTGCATTGGAAACTATCAGAAGGATTAATGCCGATGAGCCTGGGGTGGAACAGACCAGAAGGCATATGTCTCTTTGGTTAGATGAGCCGACCTCCAATGGCATTGCGAGATTTTTCAGCTCTGACAATGATCCTAGACGTGAGTACAATCGTTCACGATTGAGGTCACGTCAGGTGATGCCTGAAGGCCATTATCAACCTGGATGGTCTTTAATTCCACCTAAAGAGATTGATGATCGTGATCCTTGGAGCATCTTAGGCTATAGTGTTCCAACGTTGATTGTCAATGGAGATGGTGCTACCTCGAGATCTTTGTTTATGGTACACCCATTAGTTCTGAGCAAGGATCAGCAAGATCTGGTGAAGGCTGATGAGGAAGTGATTCGCTTTGACCACCTATGGAGGGACATCACTTCAAGGAGATCAACAGCAAGGACTTCTGGAGAACCTCAACAGGATGAAGAAGATGACTCTGCTCATGTTGCTGAGCGTGAGATGACATGGTTCATTCAGAATGTCAACAACCTGATTCTCAACCCATGGATGGTATATGATATTGGCATGGTATCACTCCATGATCGCCGAGGAACACGTGTACTCCAGAGCACTGGAGAAGACGTGATTCTGGTACGAGATTGGGACAGGTTGACAAGACACCAGAGAGAATATTTTTGTAGAAGGTACAAGTTGCTACGTCCAAATATTTATGGAACAGAGGATGACCCCAAGACGTATGCACCGAGTTTTGAACCTGGAATTTGTCAGTGGATGGAGTTGGCACAAACTGGATATCAACAGTTTTTCTTCATCCGTGCTTGGGAGAATGGACGTCGCTGGGCTGAAATTCTGACAGACCATGGTATTCAATCTGCTGAACTTTCAAGTTTCTTGGATATGTGCAGAGATCCCAAATTGCTGGGTTGGAACTTTGGTATTCCAGAACCTCAGTGGGATAGTTTTGGCAACACAGTGGAGGAAGCATTCAACACTCCTTTGTTTGCCAAATTGCACTATCGTTTCAAGCAGGAGGAAGAGATTGGTCATGTCATGCACCTTTTGTCTGAACTTGTTTGTGACTTTTTCATCAAGGTGCTTCCCAAGTGGGTTCTTAACCATTCGATCTTGTGGGAAGAGTTTATGATTTTGGATCCAGTCACAAATCTCCCTGTTTACAAGACTTCAGAGGATGCCTTATATGCAGAACCGGATCCAGAGAAGTATCATAAGCATTTTGCTATGAACTTCAAGAAATTCCGTTTTTCTGCAAGAGTTGTGTGGTATTTGATTGACCGTGACAGGAATCATTTAGAGAGTTTTCTTCACAACTCCAACAGCAGATTTGTGCAACATGCATGCTATCAACTTCGTGAATATGTTCAGGCGCGTGTTGCAGTTTCTGATCCCTTGTATGAGATGATCAAGAAGGAAGAGTTTGAACGCCAATACAATTCCAAGTTTTTGGAGGCGATTTCTTGCTCTCGTGTTGTAGTTGAGCCTGTAAGTTCAGGGACGTATGAGCCATCATCGAGGCTGAACTTAAAGGTACTACAAAACATCCTGAAGGGTGTCTACAAGATCCAGAAGGATGAGGAGCGTGCCAGAGAACGTGAGGAAGAAGAAGAACAGGCAGCTCAAAACATCTCAAACTTGCTGGCAGATGATATGGAGCTTGATTTTGATGATGACAACGTGCCAGTATGGCGCTCCATTGTCACCAAGTATAGAGAAGGTGATGAGGTGTTGCGGGGAGAAGCAGTGAAGATTACTCATCTTTACAAGGATAAAAAGGACAATGAGAAGGCAACGGAGTTTTTCAGTTCAGATAGGACAGATTTTTATGAGACCTCAGATTCTCTTCCAAGAACCAAGGAGGAAGATTTTATAGAAGACTTGCTCACCAAGGATGTTGCAAAACAAGCTTTTGAGGCAGGTGAAGAAGTTCCTCCATACACAAGAGTCTCCACTATTGCTGGTGGAATCCATACTGGTAGTATGGTACTTGTGGAAGATGAAGATATGGAAGAGGAAGTCCCTGAAGAAGATCCTGCAGTTGAACTCGAGAAAGATGAAGAAATGTTTGATGAGAATGCAGGTGCTTTTCCTTCAGAGGGACTAAAGATGGAAGTGGACCAGGAGGAAGCCAAGGATGAGTCAGCACCACACTTTCTGTCAAGAGAGATAGGTGAGGACTCAGCTGCATCGCACTTACCATCAGGTGAGATGGATGCTAACCTTGATGATACTCCATGTCTGCCGAAATCTAAGAGAAGCCGCCTGAATAAAATTCCTGATCCTCATTTTCATGAAGAAGTTCAGGATGATGCAACTATGGAGGAGAAGAAGAAGGCGGTGGAGAAGATAAGAGAGGTCAGAGAGGATGATGGAGAGAAGAAATTGGAGGCTGAAATCCAAGAATCTTTTCCATCTGAAGTAGTTGCTGATAAAGATCCTGTGGATGCTGACAATACCTATGAGTTGCATACCTCACCTTTGAGGTTGCTTGGAGAGATTACAAAAGATCCAGGTATTGGCTTTTATCAACAATGCTTCAGGGAAACTCACGCGAGATTGTTGAACCATGTTTGTTTCAGAAAAGGTGAGCTTTCCCATCCTCACTATCAGGCAAGGATCAACGAGAACGACTTTGTTCGATCCATTCGAAAGGTCTGTCTAGTACCTCCACCTGATTGTTATGAGGACAGCCGCGAGCATGACCTGAAGAGATTTTTCATCAATGATGATCGCATCGTTTATTTGGAGGACAAGTATCAGGTCGATCCAAGGGCCCTTGAAAGGGCAGAACAAGCTCGAGAAGATTTGGAGGTTACAAAGGAACAGTTTAGAGGAGAACTGGAATCATATGGTCCCAAGGGACCCAGTTGGGACTTTGTCGCCTTCTATGAAGAGCTATGCCAAAGGTTCCTCAAAGGAAGAATAGAAGAACAATATGGAACTAATTTATTGGCCAGCTCAGAGTCCTTGACATTTTTATCCTGGAACTATGGCAACATGGTTCGTGGTCAGAAATACACCACACCAAAGTTTCTCCAAGGACTTGATCGTGCAATGAAGCCACGCAAGCAGAGTGCCATGTCACTTCAATATGAGCAATTTGAAAACAACCTTTTCTTCAACATGCTCTTCTTTTTACGTGCACATGTCGTGATCCTCCAGGAAGCTCAGCTCCTTGTTCCTGCCAAGGAATTCATTGAGCAAAAGAATTGGACAGTTTGTTTCAATGATTGGGAGAATCTTGCAGTAATGGCTAGATTGGCACCAGATGGCTATATCAAGATCATTGCTGGACATGACCAAGACCTTGGTCACTGTCAACAGCGTGATGTAACTTGGGCTATCTATGAGATTTGTTTTGGAGAAACAAGGCCTCGTCAGGACTTCAAGGATGCAGACTATGAATTTGAGGACTATGGTCCTAAGGAACAGCGTGTTCCACTTACTCGAGCGAACATGCATACCATCAGAGTCTGTAATTATCATGTTGATACACATCGTGCTGTGGATGCCCACCTACTGACAGGAGAACAGACAGCATTGATGCTTTATGAATGTTTTGTATATGAGGTGGACATCATTTCTGGTGATGCAAATAGTTTGGCCTACAGAATGTCTGGGTACAAAAGGCAACCAATGGCTAACTATTATTACAGCACCATGCAGCATTGGATTCGCAAGTTTTCAGAAGCCCGTGTAAAAGCAGATCCAGGTATCAAAGCACCTATTCCCAGAACATTTTACAGTTCATCTTCACTTGTCCTCAAGCAGTGCGAAGATTACTTTGAGAAACTCTGGGAAGAATACTCTACAGAAGAGAAAGAAGTGTACCAGGGATCAAAGCTTGGCGATACATGTTTGTCTACCATTGTTGAATGGGGTCATTCAATGAGTGGAGAGGAATATTCAAATTCCACATTGAGCACGAAGGAGTTCGTCTGTAATTTTTCAGAGAACTTTGCTCTGATTGACACGGAGGTCATGTGCTCTAAACCCTTTGACGATGACAGTCATGGTCCAATGTTTATTTCACTCAGACCAGCTTCCTTTTCATCTGGAGACAGAAGACTTTATCGCTCGGGCGAGACTCTTCGAGATGCTAACTTGCGGAGGAAGGAGAGACAGAAAGAGAATAAAAGGAAGGGAAGGCCGCCAACTTCTGATCAAGCAGCTCCATCGACTGCAGCGGCATAAAACTCAGAGCGGAGGCTTACTTTTAATGATAGCTAGGAAGTGAAGATACTTCTGATCACAGTTGATACTTTGCTTCCAGGCTTGACTTTAAGTTGCCAGGCTGAAGTTTTAATGAATTCTGGTTTGCAACAAGGAGAAACTTTTTGTCAAAGAAGATACTCCTGCATTCCAGGTTTATACGCTTTAGCATGCAGATAAATACAGTTTCCTAAACGGTTATTATCTGCAGGTAGGTATGAACAGTTTTTCAGAACTGATGATAACTACCACAGCCGCTCTTTTGAAGTGACCTCTAATGGACAACCATTCATGGTTGATGATTAAGTCATTTCATAAGTTGCATTTGTAGTGCAAGTTTTGTACATACATTTGCCGGTGTCTCCTTCCTTTTTGTTTTGATGTCAATGAGAGAGAGTCCTTTTGATGCAGTTTAATTTTGCGTAAGTCCTGTGTATGGAAGCGGCCGAGACCACTTTTCGAGAAGACCATTCCTCGGACCGAGAGTTGACGCTCCTTGCATTTTGCAAGGCATCTTAATTCATTGCAGTTTGCGCGGTCTTGAAATTTTAGTTCTTCGTTACGCGAGTGTCGTTTACTGCTTTTACAGGTCTCTGTGCAAGAAAGCCGCTTTCCTTTGAATTTAAGTTTCTTTGAAGCTCTGGCTATTTAAGGGCTATTGAGCGCCGGTACATGGTATCTTCGCCGGTGAACGATACAGTCTCCAGCCGAGATACATTGTCTTTGACTTTGTATTTGAGGTGAGTCAGCTATTGCTCCCTCACTGTATTTAGTATACCTAGAGATTACCTTTTCTAAAGTGTGAAATACACTGGAATTGGTAAGTACAGGGCACCGTGGTTTCCTTTTAAGCTTACTAGAGCTTGCTGGACTGTTTTAGCCTTACGGTAGAAAAATAGTGTGCGACATACGCAATAGGCAGGAGTGGACATGAATTTTGTGCCTGCTGAAATGTAGAGCCTACTTGTACAGGTTCCACTCCAGTGGCCTATCTAGTGTGTCCATACTTGACTGCCATAAGGCTCAAGAGGATGAGACTCTGCGCATAAAAGACACTAGCGGTCTGCACCTCAACCGTGTACGCCCTAGTCACTCTTTCACCCCCTCCCTCCCTTAACGAATTGAAGCGGTATTGATTAGGGGGGGGGGGGCCGCCCCCCCCCAAGGGACACGACATCACAAACATCATCTCAGGGATTATTTTTAAGGTGTTTTCACGATCGTCGTGTCGTCGTCATCGCTTTCGTCCCCCGCCTCTCAAGTTGTGATAGCGTTTGGCACTCATGGTGACCGCAACCTAGATTCATTTCAGCTGGAGGTTGCAACTATTTCTTGGTGAAACCCACATATTGAGATCCTTTGATTAGCAATCTTGCTGCGGAATTTTGGAGGCCGGCGTCACTCACGATACCACAATTGGCCACTGAATTGAGAGAATTTCAGAACTTTTTGGCCACACGAGCCCCTGACCTTCACTGCAAATATCAAATAACATCTTGAAATGTCATATAATATATATATATATGTGGTACCCCACACAAGAAAAATCCATCATTTAAAGGATTTGTTTTATTTGCAGTGCGTTTGATTAATGTTTGATTATGGATTTCATGTGTATATATATATACATGTATATAACGGAAAATACACAATAAAAAAAATATCAGAGCTGAAAAGTAAACACGTTCTAAAATCCGTATCCCAGCTTCAAATCACAGCAAGTCCAACCGATGGCTTTCATGTACACAACATGTGCTCATGTATATGGTTGTATGTTGTGCATGCCCCTTTATAGCTGCATTCTCACTGATAGAGTCAAAAGGTTCCAAATGTGAAGCTGAAAGTAGTAGTCCTCTTACACCCAGAAACAAGTTGTCAAGATATGATTGGATGGTTTTCCTATCATTCTTCGAGCCGTTGGTACAAATTGTCACAGGACAATGTCTCCATGCGTGGAATGTCTTGCAATGCCTCCATGCTGGCACACTCATGTTCTTTTTGCAAGTCAGGTTCCATGTCATAGACGCAAATCCTGCCGAAGCCTACTTTGCACTGTCACCACTGAATGTCTTCCAGTCTTGGAAAGTCTTCCCAGCACTTCCTGCAGATATCTTCCCAGCACTTCCTGCAGACATGGCTGCAAGATATGTGCGGCTGCTCACTCAACCGTGGGCGCCCAAGCGTTTCTTGGCTGCCGTCTGGGTACCCAGTCATTCGTCAAACAAGTGTTTCCCATGTTCTTGCAAGACTTCCAAGGGCTGGACACCGCTGCCTGTGCAGGCGCAACCCGCAACGCACCCAGACGCTGCAACAATGCCACATCACCGATCTCTGCGCAAACAGACCTCTTGTGAAGCATATATTCCAGGAAAATGAAATTGCCAACGGTTTTCCAGGAAGTGCAGCGTGTTGTGGATGTCACCTTCGGTCTTCCAGTGGCCTACTCGAGCATCCGCTCGAGGTTTGGGAGAAGCTCTCTGTTCTGCCCACTTCCAGAACGCGCCTTCTGGGTGACAGGCGCTTTGGCGCTCATGAGAGGCTTTGGCTGGTGTCTCGAGCAAATCTGTTTCCGCAGGCACTACATCTTCGTTAGACAGCAAGGCTTTCTATTTTTGCCGAGCACACATAGCGTCACTTGCAGGGAAAATAGCAAGTCGGGTTGAAGGCGGACACCTAAATCATTCCACCAACAGTCCTTTCTTTCCAAGTGTGCAGCTGCTTCGGCTTTGGCAGTTCGCCTAGCACACGCTTTGCAAAAGGTTCTAACATGTTCTAATTAACAAACCTTCCTCTAATGTTTCGACGATGATCTGTTTCCGCTGCAGAGCTGGCCCATCAATTTCAGCGCTGCCATCAATCTAACAAAGCGGGGCAGCCTTCCGATACATAAGTTTCAAGAGTCTCTTTAATTTGAACTCTGGTGAGATCTTCGGCAGCCAAACCTTCACTTTTCAAAAAGGATGGGTGTATCCGGAGCTGTACAAATCATGAAAGGTCAAGCCGGGCCGTGAACTACCACATACTCAACAGTAGACTAAGACATCTCTGCAGGAGCTCTCAGCTCTCGCCAACCCTGCAGCGTCTCTCGCACTGCAAGCTGGTATCATGCAAAGTTGTCTTGGCCTGTGTTATGTTGCCACGAGATCTCTTCAAACGTCTTTGCTTGCTCTCTTCTGCAACAGTTCACATAATGGCGGGGCAGAGAGCGTGATTCTTGGCGTTGCATTTCAAAACAGTTTTTGCAAAGCCAAGAGGTGGCAGTATGACGGCCTAAGCCTGGGCCATATCTTGCGTCTACAGTACCTCTTTGCTATATTCAGACGCATGTTCTGACACTTCAGCTGCTTGGGCATCAGCTACAGGAGCTTCAGCTGCAGGAATGACGGCCGCAGGCTCACTAGCTGCCGCATCATGCACTGGCTCCTCCACTCGCAACAGCCCGAGAGTCCTGCCCTATAGGGCAATCTTGCCATCAGCCCGCGGCGCTGTTCGGCGCCGACCGACCATAATCGTCAAGGATGAAAATTCACACGGCCATGCTCAAATTCTTATGCCCTTTCTCTTTTTGTTCTCCTCCTGACACGGTTCGTGTTTCAGCCGCTTTTGCGGAGTGGCTACTTTACTTGTCTCCAAAGTAGCCCGCTGAAGAGCCAAAGAGGTGGGAAACGTGGCAAGAAGGAATTATGCTCGCATTAGGCTGGAATTTTCGCTTGTGGCCACTTATATGATTCACTGGGTGGCAATGCTTCCATTTGAAAGAATTCGTTTAGATATATGAGGAATTTTTGAAATTAATTAATGGTGGATTTTGTCGATTTGGCGTATTTTAATATCAATGATAGTATCGAATATTTTGAATGATTTATTCGGAACAATTTTTGAAATTATATAATTTAAAGAAATTTTTATTTAAGGGCTTACGCCCGACAGCCGGCCAGGGGCCCAAGCAAAGGGCTTGTTGCAGTCGTGGTAGTGTTCTTGTCGTTGTTGTGGTTGTTGTTATTGTTGTTGTTTGCCCAGCAGCCGCCCACGATGCAGACGAAGCACCCGGTGCGGCACGCATTTCCAGCATTATTTGGGCCTATGTTGGGCCATGTTGACCCATCTTGAGCCACAAAGCCGGAAAAATGCAAGAAGCAGAAAACACTGTAAAACGCGGGACTGCGCAGGGGTCGGCGGCAGGGGCGGGACTCCACTCTCTCCTTCGAAGAGGAGAGACGCCTACGGCAAGGACACGGCCAGCGGGCCCCTGGCCGGATTTAAGGGCTGCCGCCCCTGCCGCCGATCCCGGGGAACCAATCGTGCTTCGAGTTCATGACGGTCTGTAAGTTCGAGAACTCTCTTGGACATAATTTCCATGACTCTTAAAACTAAGTTACAAGTAACCTAACTTTCGGATAGAACTTAAGGAACTTAACCAAGGTAACAAAATTAAAACCAGACTTCTCCAAGTTAAAGCCATACTCAAGATACATATATTTATACCTTCTCTATCTACAGGGCCCCTCTTTGTTCCCAACGATTTGTAGCTCTTCGACTACCAGCTCAATACGGGTTCCTTCATTTTGCCGTTTTGGTCTTTCTGTAGGAATTATTCAAAGCACACTTCTATACCTCTCCTATTGGGCCTATAAAGTCGTCTGGATGCTGCGTTTCCACGCGGGTTAGATGCAAGATGGCACTATAACTGGAAGAATATCAGGTCAACGACATAGTTTGGATGCTGTGTTTCCATGCGGTTTACGCGCATGATGGCTATATAATTGGATCCATAAGCTTTGGAGTATTCGTCCAACACCATTGTTTGGATGCCTCAATAGTTTCCATGCAATTTTGATGACCAAAAGTGATGTGAAGATAATCTCTCAAGATCTCCGGGGCATCGGTGTAACGAAATTGCTTTTACAAGGTTCATTTCATATGTTGAAATCAATGTAGCCAGACCGCTGACTCGTGTAGTCGTAGCATCACACATCTATATGTTTGCAGGCTAATTGTCATGATAAATCCTACCCTTGCGTTCTGATGGGTCTTGGGTCCCCAAACGCTGCAAACTTCAACTTAAATCTAGTTGTTTTGTGCACAGGCGCAATGAATTCTTGATGTGCAGCAGTTTTTGCACATATACCTCCGTAAAGCGTTTCTATGGTGTCTTAAAACAGAATGGGTGACTTTTCGCAAGCCGGGGGACTTTTGACTCACGCTGCGTTTCCATGTGGCTGGGTGACTTTTTGCAAACCCGGGTGACTAAACCCAGACACTCGTATGTTCTTTTGGATGGAACTCGCCGCGCCTTCAAGTCAACATTCATGGACACAGGTAATATCAAACATTTAGCAACACTATATTGTCCTTTCTCCCCCCAACGGGGGGGTTCCAGCACAGCCACAAGGGAGGCAGTGTAAGGGCAGCCATGCCATTTCAACGCCAAGCAGAACGCCATTCCCGACCCCGGGATATCCACCAACAACAGCAATCACAGCAGCAGTAGTAAGAAGAAGACCCAGAAGCATCACAAGATCAGAAAAATCACTAGCAACAGGCAGCAAGAAGCATAGTAGCAATGCCTTTGTTCTGGCTGTGCTAATAGACTGGCGGCTGTTTGCGGGGGCTTTATTAGACAGCCCAGGTGCTGAGCCAGCAAGGCTTGTGCTGCGGCAGCCCTGGTGCTGACCGTAGCACTTCCTGTGGACGGCCGCAGGTCTATCTGCGTGGCTGGAGAATGGCAAGCAGAAGAAGAAGAAGGGTTTGAGGGGTTTGAAGGCCTTGAGGGACTTGATTCGTTTGCAGGGCAGTTTCGGACCACTAGAAAAAAAGGCTTTGGCGCGCCAGAGCCCCGAGCCCACAGTCTGCGCAACTCCGCCCACAATCTCGCACAGCCTCCCCTGGTGGCACTTTCGGTGCCAAACGCTCCCTCTGAATCCCTAGGAAAAAAAATTCTTTCATTTCTTGCGCAAATCCTAGCTCCGAACACCTGACCCCGCCACGGCTTTTCCCAATCTACTTCTGGTCGAAAACAAGCCTCCCCTGGCGGCACTTTCGGTGCCAAACGCTCCCTCTGAATCCCTAGATAAAAAATTTTTCTGTTATTTCTTGCGCAAATCCTGGCTCCGAACACCTGACCCCGCCACGATTTTTCCCAATCTAATTCTGGTCGAAAACGAGCCTCCCCTGGTTGCACTTTCGGTGCCAAACGCTCCCTCTGAATCCCTGGAAAAAAAAAGAACTTTTCTTTCATTTCTTGTGTAAATTCTGGCTCCGAACACCTGACCCCGCCACGGCTTTTCCCAATCTAATTCTGGTCGAAAGCGAGCCTCCCCTGGTTGCATTTTCGGTGCGAAACGCTCCCTCTGAATTCCTAGAAAAAAAACATTTCTTTCATTTTCTTTCATTTCTTGTGCAAATTCTGGCTCCGAACACAGAAAAAATGTTTCTTTCATTTTCTGTCATTTCTTGTGCAAATTCTGGCTCCGAACACCGAGCGTCTCCAACGGCCAGTATGGCAGAACCAAGGATTTGGCGCGCCAGAGCCCCGACCCCACAGTCTCCAACGGCCAGCGCACAGAGCCCAGGGCCCACAGTCTAGCAAGTGCGACGTTTTGGAGCGTCTCCAACGGCCAGTCTGGCAGAACCATTGGCAAGGTTCGAAGGGTTTGAGGGGTTTGAAGCGACCAGTATGGAAGAACCATCGGCCAGGTTCGAGGGATTTGAGGGGTTGAGGGGTTTGAGGCGTTTGAAGGGCAGTTTCGGGCCACTAGAGAAAAAAAAGGATTTGGCGCGCCAGAGCCCCGAGCCCACAGTCTGCGCAACTCCGCCCACAGTCTCGCACAGCCTCCCCTGGTGGCACTTTCGATGCCAAACATTCCCTCTGAATCCCTAGAAAAATTTTTCTTTCATGTCTTGCATAAACCCTGGCTCCGAACACCTGACCCCGCCACGGCTTTTCCCACTCTAATTCTGATCGAAAGCGAGCCTCCCCTGGTTGCACTTTTGGTGCCAAACGCTCCCTCTGAATCCCTAGAAAAATGTGTTTCTTTCATTTTCTTTCATTTCTTGTGCAAATTCTGGCTCCCATTTCTTGTGCAAATTCTGGCTCCGAACACCGAGCGTCTCCAACGGCCAGTATTGGAGAACCAAGGATTTGGCGCGCCAGAGCCCCGACCCTACAGTCTGCACAACTCCGCCCACAGTCTCGCACAGAGCCCAGAGCCCACAGTCTAGCAAGTGCGAGGTTTTGGAGCGTCTCCAATGGCCAGCGCACAGAGCCCAGGGCCCACAGTCTAGCAAGTGCGAGGTTTTGGAGCGTCTCCAACGGCCAGTCTGGCAGATTCATTGGCAAGGTTTGAGGGGTTTGAGGGGTTTGGAGCGACCAGTATGGCAGAACTATCGGCCAGGTTCGAGGGGTTTGAGGAGTTGAGGGGTTCGAGGGGTTCGAGGGGTTTGAGGGGTTTGAGGGGTTTGAGGGGTTTGAGGGGCTTGAGGGGTTTGAGGCGTTTGAAGGGCAGTTTCGGGCCACTAGAAAAAAAAAGGATTTGGCGCGCCAGAGCCCCGAGCCCACAATCTGCACAACTCCGCCCACAGTCTCGCACAGCCTCCCCTGGTGGCACTTTCGATGCCAAACATTCCTTCTGAATCCCTAGAAAAAAACTTTTCTTTCATGTCTTGCACAAATCCTGGCTCCGAACACCTGACCCCGCCACGGCTTTTCCCACTCTAATTCTGATCGAAAGCGAGCCTCCCCTGGTTGCACTTTGGGTGCCAAACGCTCCCTCTGAATCCCTAGAAAAAAACATTTCTTTCATTTTCTTTCATTTCTTGTGCAAATTCTGGCTCCCATTTCTTGTGCAAATTTTGGCTCCGAACACCGAGCGTCTCCAACGGCCAGTATGGCAGAACCAAGGCTTTGGCGCGCCAGAGCCCCGACCCCACAGTCTGCGCAACTCCGCCCACAATCTCGCACAGAGCCCAGAGCCCACAGTCTAGCAAGTGTGAGGTGTTGGAGCGTCTCCAACGGCTAGCGCACAGAGCCCAGGGCCCACAGTCTAGCAAGTGCGAGGTTTTGGAGCGTCTCCAACGGCCAGTCTGGCAGAACCATTGGCAAGGTTCGAGGGATTTGAGGGGTTTGAAGCGACCAGTATGGCAGAACCATTGGCCAGGTTTGAGAGGTTGAGGGGTTTGAGGGGTTCGAGGGGTTTGAGGGGTTTGAGGGGTTTGAGGGGCTTGAGGGGTTTGAGGCGTTTGAAGGGCAGTTTCGGGCCACTAGAAAAAAAAGGATTTGGCGCGCCGGAGCCCCGAGCCCACAGTCTGCGCAACTCCGCCCACAGTCTCGCACAGCCTCCCCTGGTGGCACTTTCGATGCCAAACGTTCCCTCTGAATCCCTAGAAAAATTTTTCTTTCATGTCTTGCATGAACCCTGGCTCCGAACACCTGACCCCGCCACGACTTTTCCCACTCTAATTCTAATCCAAAGCGAGCCTCCCCTGGTTGCACTTTTGGTGCCAAACGCTCCCTCTGAATCCCTAGAAAAAAATCTATCATTTTCTTTTATTTCTTGTGCAAATTCTGCCTCTCATTTCTTGTGCAAATTCTGGCTCCGAACACCGAGCGTCTCCAACGGCCAGTATGGCAGAACCAAGGATTTGACGCGCTAGAGCCCCGACCCCACAGTCTGCGCAACTCCGCCCACAGTCTCGCACAGAGCCCAGAGCCCACAGTCTAGCAAGTGCGAGGTGTTGGAGCGTCTCCAACGGCTAGCGCACAGAGCCCAGGGCCCACACTCTAGCAAGTGCGAGGTTTTGGAGCGTCTCTAACGGCCAGTCTGGCAGAACCATTGGCCAGGTTCGAGGGGTTTGAGGGGTTTGAAGCGACCAGTATGGAAGAACCATCGGCCAGGTTCGAGGGATTTGAGGGGTTGAGGGGTTTGAGGCGTTTGAAGGGCAGTTTCGGGCCACTAGAAAAAAAAAGGATTTGGCGCGCCAGAGCCCCGAGCCCACAGTCTGCGCAACTCCGCCCACAGTTTCGCACAACCTCCCCTGGTGGCACTTTCGATGCCAAACACTCCCTTTGAATCCCTAGAAAAAATTTTTTCTTTCACGTCTTGCACAAATCCTGGCTCCGAACACCTGACCCCGCCACGGCTTTTCCCACTCTAATTCTGATCAAAAGCGAGCCTCCCCTGGTTGCACTTTTGGTGCCAAACGCCCCCTCTGAATGCCTAGAAAAAA
>CAXAMN010000237.1:191957-205260 GCA_963970005.1 Durusdinium trenchii
TTGTTTCTTCTTTTGGATCCGATTTGTCTTCTTCCTCCTCTTCCTTTCGCAAGCCCACTTCATCTTCTTCTTCGCTGGAGTCCTCTTTTGTTTCTTCTTCTGGATCCGATTTGCCTTCTTCCTCCTCTTCCTTTTGCGAGCCCACTTCATCTTCTTCTTCGCTGGAGTCCTCCTTTTTTGTTTTTTCTTTTGGATCCGATTTGCCTCCTTCCTCCTCTTCCTGTTGCGAGCCCACTTCATCTTCTTCTTCGCTGGAGTCATCCTTTTTTTCTTTCTTCTTCTGGATCCGATTTGCTTTCTTCCTCCTCTTCCTTTTGCAATCTCACTTCAGTTTCTTCATGTTGTACTTCCTCAACTTCCTCTTCCATTTCCTCATCTTTTTGCGAACCCTCTTCGCATTCATTTTCCTCGGGTTCCTTTGGGCCTTCCTCTTCCTTTTGTTCATCATCATCAGACTCATCTTCATCCACATCGCTTTGTTGTTCTTCAGGTTGGGGGTCTTCACCATGTTCACTCTCACCAGAAGAGCTTGTGGAGGAAGTACTTGACGAAGAGCTTTTGCCAGCAGCTTTCTGTGCCACGTCATCGAAGTTTGAAAGGAGTGAGCGTTTGGTACCCTTCCTTTGCATTGTTTGCTCTTGTCGGGTCTCCTCCCAGCAGCGCTGCTCTGTGTCGGGTCTTTGAAGCCAGTGTTCCCATCCCTTCCAAACACTCTTTGCCATTGTTGGGTCTTCTTGTTTTTGAACTGGGATCATAGCAGGCCGTGCAAATGGCTTTGCATACCTTGACCACCCATTCCACCACTTGCAAATAGTTTTTTTCCTTTTTCTTTTTGGAAGTTGAGTCATACCAGGTCGTGGAAATGGCTTCGTATATTTGACAAATCTCCACCAATCGTTCCACCTCTTGGTTGGTTCACCCAGATTGCCCCCTTCACTCTCCACTATTCGCACCTCATCTTCTTCATTGTCCTTTTCTTTGCCCTTTTCTTCCTCCTCCTCCTTTGGTTCCATCACCTGCATGGCGACAGAGAGCTGGACCAACTATTAATCATAAAAACTGTGAAAAACACAAAAGGAACAAAGGTTCACGTGGGAGGGGTTGCCTCATCTTCAGTGAGAGGTTCTTCCTCAGAAGCCTCCCCATCGTGATCTTCGCAAGGTTCAGGTGGCACTTCACCACTTTCTATCCTTGGGGCACTGGTGTTTTGAAACATAAGGTGCCGCTGCTGGTGGGTTTAGGAACTCAGAGACAAGTTGCATTTGTTCCTCTGCCACGGTGAACATTGGTTGGGTCTCAAGCTCATCAGGGTTCCTGGGATATCAGATCGATTAAAAACATCTATAAACATGTCCTAATATATCATTCGGGCAAGTTGAGGCCAAAGAACGTCGCAGTACTGTAGGATTTGCTGAAGCCAGAAGAAGTGCTGAGCTTTGGTCGGTATGTCATTTTCCGGGATCTGACGATGATATGGTGGCAGCGCCTTGCCTGGGATGCCCCCAAATCATCAAAAGCCCTCTTAAGCAAGTAGTTCGAACAGCTAATATTTATCAAGTTCACTGACCTGATCAAGGGACCTGTTCACTGATCCAAGCATCCCTTTCCTGTTTATCTTCACAGTGGCGACCTGGGCTCTTGACAGGTGGCGTGGTATTGTGATCCCTGTATCATGTTATTTTGCATGAACCCTAAAAATCAAAACGTATGTTGTCCCATCAGCGCCATGGAACTGAACTTATGTTTGTGGTCCAACACCTTAATCACTTTTTCAACCTCCGGTCTTCTTGGTATCCTTGGAATGTCCGACTCCTCGAAGGCATCTCGAAGCCATTTGTTTCCGCGGGTCCTCAAATGCCCACCTGGGACTATCTTTTGCTCCTCCATGATGAGGTTCGCATCCATATGTGAAGATATCAGTCGCTTGAGTTTCCTGGGCCACTCCCCATTGTGGTAAATAACCCACGATGCTACTGTTTCATGTTTTGAGAGCCACATGGATCATATCATAAGCCAAGGGTCCTTCCTAAAGGAGTGAGCTTTACCTTGCACTGATTTTTCTCCATGGCTCAGTGCACCGAAGAAGATCGGAAAAAAATGGAAAAGGAACAAAGTCGTATAGCATTGAAGATCGATCCCGATTTTAGTCTTATTGGGCATCCATACAGTTGTTACGCCTTGCCACTCTGACTATCATACCACTCGAGCCTGCTTTGCTCTCACCACGCACAGGTGATGGCATCAGCACCGGAGCCTGAGTTTTGGTTGGGATCTGCACCCCATCAATTGACCTCAAAGGCGAAGAGGTCACTTTCAGTTCTCGTGAAGAGGTCACTTTTGGAGGTGACACGCTCCCAAGGGTACTCTTCATCTTCAATGTCCAAGGGACCTCCATTGGAGGTCACTAGGAGGGTGCTGGTAATTATTTAGTAATTTGTAGGTTAAATTGGGTAGATATCGTTTTGCCGTTCTTTTGATTAAAATATATAAATAATTTGATATTTATTGTTGTATGGTGGAAAATATGTTATATTGAATATATTTTTGTTTTTATTTCTTTTTATAATATATATATTTTATTAATGATATTTTTAAGATTATATTATATTTTTTTCGTAATTTAATATTTGGGAGTTATCCAAAAGGTCTTTGTAAGGATTTTTAATGTCGAGAGCCTTGGATGACATGATCGTGGGTTTCGCGAAAGTTTTTTTTCGAGTTCGCGAATGTTAATATTTTTTTTTGCGAAAGATTCGCGAAAATATGAATTTTTATTGTATGTTTTTTGGCGAGGCTTTAGGCTTGCCCTATATATAACCCCATCTTTTTCTGACCGTTAGCAGCTTTAACTTTGGAATCTTTGGGAAGCTTCTTTCCTGTTCTTATGTTATATATGCCGTAAAAACCTCCAAAGCACAGGGAAAGTCTGGCGAAGGTTTCGGCGAATGAATCGGCTCCAAAGGAATCCCGTAGCCCATAGTAACCCTACAAATTGTATTTAGAAATCGAGTCCCTACTAGGTTAAATGGTTTTATGACATGGTGAATCCCCGCGAAAGAAAAACATAGGGTTCGTGAATGTTAATTTTTTTTCGCGAAGAATAACCGTTTTAATAAATAAGAATATTGGATAACCACCATTTAATTTTTATGATATTTATTAATTATTAAAATATATGCAATTCGACGATTAAGTTTCTTTTTCCCGAATTGATGCATTTGTGTGGGAATTATTTTGGTTGATATATTCGCGTGGACGATTTTCCTCAATTTAAAAGGAACTCGGATTTGTTCTGCTCCACCTCCCTCGGCTTCTGCTTAGGATGGAGATTTTCTCTAGATGATTATACGTTTTAGCGAACTAGATATCTCTCGATCGGTCTTTTGTGGTTTTTCCTTTAATGCGGAAAAGATAATGTAATGCCTTAATTTGTGCAAATGTCGAAAAAATTGGTCCCATAAACACCAAATGGAGGGAATGAAACCGTAACCTTTGAGAATTTTGATGTTTATCACCTTGATAGAAGAATTCATCCGCAGAGCCCAATTTTTGAAATTAGACGATCTAGAAAAAAACACATTGATTTTGGGCCTTAAATCCAAGAAGATTTTGACCAATTCTAGCCATTGGAATTATTTAAGCTGGGACTCTAAAGCCGAATGCTTGCTTCTTAATAACGAATGCTTGCTTCTTAATAAGCACCGCTATGCTTGCTTCTTAATAAGCACCGCTTCGCAATCATGATGGCTTCCGAAAGACAAGGGAACAAAGGGAACAGACGAATTGATTATTATAATTCCCTAGCGGTTGGATCTTTCAGCAGAATTACGACTGGCAAGGGTATCATTTAACTCGTATTAATACGGCACCGGCATGGCGTAGCCCACTTCTAGTGGCCATTAATTAGAAGCTCCGGAAATAATCAAATAATTCGTTCATTTCAAGTTGTCGAATGGATCTAATAATTCGGCCCATAAACAATATAAACAAACACTAATTATTAATCATGTGGAAAAATAAATCTACGGAATGATTAGCATAATATATTTAGATTATCGTTTATTTATTGTTTAATAAATTGTTTACAATTATCATTGATATTTTTAATAAATACCCATCGGTTTAGCTCAAATATATTTAAATAAAAATATAATATATTTATAAATATCTTAATAATATGTTATTTTAACAAATTTATCAATTTTTTTGAAGAATTATTTAATTTTACATAGAAATAAAGCCCTTAATATAAATTTAAGATTATACCGTAATTAAATATATCAAATATCGTTTATATTATTTTTATATTATACCAAAATAAAAATATTTTTTCTCCACAAAAAACATAATATTAAATAAAATTTTATTTTGTATTTACATGCGAAACAAAAAAAATATATTAAATTAATAATATAATTATTATAATTATATATATTTAAAATAATTAATTTCAATAAATATATTAATATTATTAATATAATTCAATATTTAAAAAATTTATTAATATTTTATATTTTACATGCATATATTCAATATAATGAATTAATTCATGCAATTATTAATAATTAATATGTAATATTTTGTAACAAATTCTAGATAATTGAATTTCTTCCATGGTCTCGATCCCATAACCTGTAGGGGGAATATAACGGTCCTCTTCAAAAGCAAGAAATCTTGTATAGCGCCTTGATAAGCATTCAATCGAGATCGCAACTTTGTCAATCTCAAAGACCATTGGTGCATTATGCATCTATTATGTCCAACATTTGAGTTAATTAGTACCAAGCCAAAGCAGGTGAAATGGAGCATTGGCCTTGGACATTACTTTCTGTGTCTTGACTTTCTGGCGGCCAAGGATGGCGATCCCCTCATGAGGTCATGGCCCTGCGAGAAGCCTATGATCTCTTAACTTGGGTATGGAACTGCTTGACTTGAGTTTAACGTTGGCACGAAGTCTAGGCGCATGCACATGAAGTAGCTGTGTGTCCAGGTCAACTCGAGTTAAAACCATGCCCCATGGGACAGGCTCGTGAACCTTTTGAAAGAATTCATCCTGACATGTTGCACATGTTTGACCGAGCAAAACATGTTTCCCGTGACCAACCTTCAAAAGATTTATGGGTTTGGGGGCACAATGAACTGGCGGTGTCCTTTCATGTGACACAACTACCATACATGTGCCAGTCAAGGCATGTAAATTGTGTTTCGCATATGGACTTCCTTTGGAATACGCCTTTCTACCTAGGGTCTGGGTGTGAAGCACGTCTGTCGAAAACGACTAAAACCACATTTGTATTGCGTCTTTCGCAAGTTGGCAAATTGAACTCTGCAAAAGGGACATATCGTTCGGATCTGACTGGATCTTCATGCGCAGTTTGAAGCTCCAGAGATGCTGAACACATTCACGGACTAGCTGCTTGGAAACAAAGCCATGATCAAGGTCAAGGGTCACACAGCAAGAAAGGCAACATAGGAAGCACAGTCTCACTGAGATGCTAGTTCAGTGTCTCAGGCTTCTGGGTTCGATTCCGGCTGGATATTGAACAGTCATGCTGTGCCAACTAGGCAATGTCGTTCAATGATAGATGTCACTTGCTAGGATCCCCAGCTTCTGTTCGGACATCGCACCAAAACCTGGTGGATTGGTGCATTGCTTGAATGTGGAAAGTCTCAGTTCGGCAGTATTAGCAAAAACATCTTGTATATATTGACGTTCCCAGACAGTTTGTCTGGCACCTGCCAAAGCGGACATTGACGGGACATGAGAGGCTTGAAAGCACCTGCCAAACACGCAGGCAGGCAAGACATTAAGACATTCTTCATCTGGCTAGGCACCAAGACATTAAGATACGTTACGGCCAAGGCTAATCATTAAGGCGTCAACGATGGTCAACGTCCAGGATTCCGTGCCAAACAATTGACTTTGAGTAAAGTTGAAACCTTCCGAGAAAGCCTTTGAGGTTTTCTCAAAATCTGTCAAGAACATTCAACCAGCATGCTGCATGCCTGACAAATATACACGGTGGCTCAATGTCCATCGCCAACTCGCTTACGTGGGGCTCCCTGGGCCACTTCTGTCGAACATTTCATGCGCAAATGGCCGACACAGCCTTTGTCAAACCTTCCATTGCACTCCCTTGCCGAGGTCCCGTGCCATCGAATCAACCGTCTGTTGCCTTCTTTTTCCCACATTGACGACATCGACTTGTGCAAACAGATCGGAGCTTGAAGTCCTCGGATGGCCTGCTGCATGATTGATATTCCTCTACCCGACCGGTCATGTTCCAGCAAAGGCAATTCGTGGAAAGTGCTGGTGCGTTCATTATTCCATTGCAATTGTTTTGGTCAGGTGAAAGGATTCTCCAATGGGATTCCGCGAAGGGTTTGATTCGAACACATGCAGCATTGCTTGCAAGTTTCATCGCAAACCGCAGAAACTAAACGAATTCTCAGTTCCCCACTGTTGATTTAGCCCTTGGCTTGACATACATGATCTTCAGCTCGTTCTCAAGAGTGTTTACGACCTCTTGCATCCCGTTGACCTAAAGCTACAATCGATATGGCCCGACGCCGAAACATTAAGGATTTGAACGATTGTCAACGTTGAAATCAACAATTGACGTTCCCATTGTGGCCTTCCAACGACTGGAGGTTTTGCTTACGCACCTGGAGATGACTCTGAAAGTCCGGGGTGAAGCTTGCACATCCAGAGGCGACCACAGTTTTTGCGGAATCGCGCAGCCCTTCGCGCAAGGAGGTTTATCAAATGGGAAGTTTTTCTTGTGCATTTTGGTGGAATGCGCATTACTCGTCCAAGTTAAGCGATTTCATCGAGAATTTCATCCACCAAAACAAACAAATGAAGCTGAGATCCTTCCTCCCACCTGTTCATGCACGAAATGACCTCAACAAGGGTGCAGCTTGTATATCTTGTTTGAGCACTTCATAGTTTCCGCTGCACTACGTATTACATGTTTGCCTTCTTTGCAAATCGATGAATGGTCCAAATTCGTTGCCTGCCTCCAAGGAGAATCTGCCGTGTGAACCTTCCAACATGTCTGACACCAAGCAGCCGAAGACCACACGAGCGAGCGCTTTTCTCACCTCTCTCCCCAAGGCTTGAACGGTAGATCGGTAGGAAGGCCGGACATGGCCCCACAGGTTGGACACCCGCCCTGCGAATCCCAGCACACGGCGGTCTTTTCAGCGTTTTCCACCTTCGTGAGTTCGGCCGCTGCAGAACTCGATCAGCGACTGTGTGACCTCTGCAGCCCTTGCGCTGAATTCGTTGGCAATTCCCTGCTTGGACAAAGCGCAACCATCTTCCCCGACCGAGCAGCGCAACTCCACGCTTCACTATCCTGTGCTCCACAACAGTAGACGATCTTTTGGCGGTGGCAGCATGCACAAACGCACACACGCACATACACACGCTTAGAAACGTTGACAAGAGGTTTTGTTGGCCTCGTTTACGTCGCGAACTAGGCATGCTGTAGCTGTATGCCTTTGCAACATTGGCTGTCTTAGTAATATCTGGCTGGACACCAAGACATTAAGGTACATTGTGGATGTCAACAATGGTCAATGTCATGGATCCCGAGCCAAACAATTGACTTTGAGCAAAGTTGAAACCTTGCGAGAAAGCCATGCCCTTTCTGCAAAAAGTAAGCGACTATGGTATCGAGTTACTGATAGATTCTGCAAGAATATCATTTACCGCCTGCGAGAAGCTGACATCGAGCAGAGTTCAAACCTTCCAATAGTTGTTCATCATTTCAACGGCCACGGCGCTCCTCCATTAAGTAAGCAGGTGTCACACCGAGTTGCTGAGGAGTGCAAAAGCTGGTGGGAAATTGAGCCGCTGTCTTCTTGACAGCAGGAATTCACCTTGGTCCTTGGTTTGACATGAATGACCTTCAGCTCTTCCTCAAGACTTGGTGCGACCGCTTGCATCCCGTTGAAGAACCCAATTGAAACCTGGTATCTAGCGGACGTTGCCTTTTTTCATCTGGCTGGGCACCAAGACATCAAGGTACGTTATGAATGTCAACCATGGTCAATGAAATGGATCCCGAGCCAAACAATTGACTTTGAGTAAAGTTGAAACCTTGCGAGAAAGCCATGACCTTTCTGCAAAAAGTAAGCGACTATGGTATCGAGTTAGTGATAGATTCTGCAAGAATATCATTTACCGCCTGAGGAAAGCTCACATCGAGCAGAGTTCAAACCTTCCAATACTTGTTCATCATTTCGAAAGCCACGGCGCTCCTCCGTTGAGTAAGCAAGTGTCACATCAAGTTACTAAGGAGTGTAAAAGCTGTTGGGAAATCGAGCCGCTGTCTTCTTGACAGCAGGAATTCACCTTGGTCCTTGGTTTGACATGAATGACCTTTAGCGCTTCCTCAAGACTTGTTGCGACCACTTGCATCCCGTTGAAGAACCTAATTGAAACCTGGTACCTAGCGGACGTAGCCATTTTTCATCCGGCTGGGCACCAAGACATTAGGGCACATTTTATATATAAGGATGTAAACAATGGTCAACGTCATGGATCCCGAGCAAAAACAATTACTTTTGAGTAAAGCTGAAACCTTGCGAGAAAGCCATGCCCTTTCTGCAAAAAGTAAGCGACTATGGTATCGAGTTACTGGCAGATTCTGCAAGGAAATCATTTACCGCCTGAGGAAAGCTCACATCGAGCAGAGTTCAAACCTTCGAATAATTGTTCATCATTTCGAAAGCCACGGCGCTTCTCCATTAAGTAAGCAAGTGTCACACCGAGTTGCTGAGGAGTGCAAAAGCTGTTGGGAAATTGAGCCGCTGTCTTCTTGACAGAAGGAACTCACAAGCCTTTGACACCGTTGCCAGGTCGATACCTTCAATTGGGGCCGAACAGATCGACCTTGACACCCTAAAGCCAAAGCTCTTAACATTGTTCGATGAAATGACAGATTTTCGCCCACAAGTGCAAGCAACTACATGGGGATGGAGAGGGGTGGACCACGACACAAACTTCTGTGGAAGAAAGGGATGGAGAGGGCATTCGCCTGGATTTGCACATCAACCAGGCGTGGCGGATCCTGACACACAGCTGTTTGTGGGATCCTGACACAGTGCACACGTCGCAGAACGCTGAAGGAGCGCTACCAGCGCAGCGAAGGCAGGGCGGCAGGACGGATGACGGAGGCGGACGGATGGTGAATGCAGTTTTTCTTCGAGAGGTCTTTTGAAACCCTGAGATTGAAAGGCTTTGACTTTGAAGTTTTACTGTATATCAGATGGACATGTGCGAGTCTTTTTCTTCGAGAGGTTCCTACAATTGAGCACCAAACGTCCTGGGAAATGTCCGACGTCATGGGTTCCTTTTACTCAAATCCAGAGAACACCGACATGTGCGAATTCGTGTGACTGTGTCCTTTCGTGAAACGACCTGAGCACAGGGTTCTCAATCTACCTTGCCTGACGAGAAGCGTTGGAAATAGCTATTCATCGAAGAACAAAACAGTGGCATGGGTTGCAATATAACCATGCCGTGACCACAAACAATGGTTTCCATGCGCATCAAAGGAGCAAAGCATCTTCGGCCGCCAAACGACAAAACAACTTTGGTCGCTGGAATCTGGCATGAATTGGATTGAATTGGCACTTGTTCTTCACTGTTCCAGGAATGTGCAGTCAGGACCACAAGACTCCCACATCGAAAGCAATGTCCAAGCAAGTCCGCTGATATCTTTCATCCGTCCTTCTACAAGCACACCAGATCGGCATACTGAAGCGACCGTGTTCATGAAATTGCTGTGAGGACAAGATGAAACCATGGGTGGGTGAAGGCCGGCTCAAGTTTGGCCGACTTTCGTCAGCTACAAAACATGTTAGCAGAACATGCAAACATGTGGGCAATTGACCTTGAAGATGAACCCTGAACTGATGGAGGTCTAAGCGTCGGACTTTTCATTGATGGCTTAGGTACCTACCAGCAAAACATGTGGGGCAAACCCTTCAATAGAAGGAAGATTCTATCACTAGCGGCAAGCGCGTATATCTCATCGAGTTACTGAGAAGTGCGAAGAACGAGGTTTCATACTAAAGAGATCGACTCACATATGAAACATCACATGACTTTTCGCCCCCCCTTTCCTGAGTGAAGCGGCCTGAACACGCAGCTCTCAATCTGCACCACATGCTCTCGAAACAGCTATACATCGAAGAACAAAACAGCGGCGTCCAAAAAGGCCTGCCAGGCTCACCACGACACACCGGTTCCTTTCGATTGTCATCTATATAAATTGCAAAAATTGCAGTCTTACAAGTAGTCGTTCTATCTCCAAGGCTTTGATTGAAATTGACCGGTTTGCACAATGTTTTAGATCTGTGAATTCCAAAATTCAGCGATGTTTGTCTACAGCTTCAGCATTCCATCGGTCCTGACCTCTGACAAGCGTGCTCGATGGAGAGACCGGAGACAGCTCTCACTCTGAAACGATACACTGTGCTTGTTGAAACTCCCTTGGATTAGGCCCGAAAAAAAAGTCGCTGACAAAATATTACGCATGTGTTTGGTCGCCTGTTCAACGTCTGCAGAAGCTTCTCCACCTCAACGGGCGATCTGTGGAACTACTTCAACAGACAATAACTCCGCCCCAACGGTGCGTCACCATCATGCCGGCACCATAGCCCTGCCGTCAGCTGTCACCAAGTGGTGGGGCCCGGAAGACCACTTGGAGGTGAAAACCATTCTGCACCAACTTCGAGTTGACACCAACAGTATCGAGTCAAACCGGCTTGACCTGCAGAAGATGCACCTGATTGTAATCAGGTTCAAAGCCTTAAAGCCACCAAGCCAGCCTGCAATGAGACTATGGTCACTCAATGTAGCTTCAAGCGGTTGAAGGAACATAGCAGGAAGTGTATTTTTTGACTATAGTGACTATGCTTCGGAGGATGCTTTTCTATGGAATGCCGGTTGCAAACTTGCAGAAAGCCGACACATAAAATTGCGGCGAAGGCAAAGTTGATTGCACCATTTCACCTCACAGTTTGGCATTTTTTTGGTGAGAGGTTCCTCTAGCTCAGTTGTAGGAGATTAGGCCTCTCAACAACTCAGGAGGCCGACTCGAAGCAACCTTGGAAGACACAGGTGTCACTGATGCTCTTCATAATCAGCAGAAGGCTCCACCCTTCCATGTGTCACTGATGCCAGCACCATCACTAGCTTTCACCAAGTGGCAGACCAGGAAAGCAAGTTAACAGGGTTTATCACGTTGCAATGTTTGTATTACACAAGATTCTTCTAGTCAAATCGGCTTGACCCGCAGAATGTGCACAATGTGCACTTGATTACTACACAAATCTGTAGCTTTAGCCACTAAACCAGCCTGCAATGACACATCAAATGGTCAAACGGTCAAATTAACATAAATCAGAGTGTAAATCTTCCATGTCAATGGATTCATCAGGCAGGTAGAGCAGCACGAGAGAGTGTGCCATGTCGTGGGCCCTTACGACACTTACCACGACAAAGGGAAGGCCCAAGCACATACCGTACCGCGGCATGTGGTAGACACACGGCGCCTGAAATGACTGCGTGGTTCCGCTGGACTGGCTCTTCTAGGCGAAGGCGAAGGCGTTTCGGAGACAAAGTAGATTGCAAGCCAGAGGTTCCTCGTCAGTGGTAAGAGATTAGGCCTCTCAACCACTCAGGAGGCCGACTCGAAGCAACCTTGGAAGACACAGGTGTCACTGATGCTCTTCATAATCAGCAGAAGGCTCCACCCTTCCATGTGTCACTGATGCCAGCACCATCACGAGCTTTCACCAAGTGGCAGGCCAGGAAAGCAAGTTAACAGTGTTTATCATTTTGCAATGTTTGTATGACACTAACTTCTTCCAGTGAAACCGGCTTGACCGCAGAATGTGCGTGCACCTTATTACAAAAAGCTATACTTTTAGCCACCAAGCCAGCCTGCAATGAGACAAGTGTCACTCAAAGTGGCTTTAGATGGTCGAAAAGAAAACATCAAGCGGATATGGTTTGCCCATGTCAGCAGAGAACCACGATAATCCACTGGCTTTTCTAGGCCAAGCGGTGCTTGTTGCAAACTTGCAGAAAGCCAAGACATCAAATTGTGGCGGAGGCAAAGTTGATTGCATCATTTCACCACATAGTTTGGCCATTTTGGCAAGAGGTTCCTCTAGCTCAGTTGTAGGAGATTAGGCCTCTCAACCGGTCAGTAGACCGACTCAAAGCAACCTTGGAAGACACAGGTGTCACTGATGCTCTTCAAAATCAACAGGAAGCTCCACCCTCCCGCGCGTCACTGATGCCCACACAATCACCAGCTGTCATCAAATGGCAGGCCAAAGCAAGTTAACAGTGTTTATCATTTTGCAATGTTTGTATGACACTAACTTCTTCGAGTGAAACCGGCTTGACCCGCAGAATGTGCGTGCACCTTATTACAAAAAGCTATACTTTTAGCCACCAAGCCAGCCTGCAATGAGACAAGTGTCACTCAATGTGGCTTTAAATGGTCGAAAAGAAAACATCAAGCGAATATGGTTTGCCCATGTCAGCAGAGAACCACGATAATCCACTGGCTTTTCTAGGCCAAGCGGTGCTTGTTGCAAACTTGCAGAAAAAGCCAACAGATAAAATTGTGGCGGAGGCAAAGTTGATTGCATCATTTCAGCACATAGTTTGGCCATTTGGCAAGAGGTTCCTCTAGCTCAGTTGTAGGAGATTAGGCCTGATTAGGCCTCTCATCTCAACCGGTCAGTAGACCAACTCAAAGAAACCTTGGAAGACACAGGTGTCACTGATGCTCTTCATAATCAAGAGGAAGCTTCACCCTCCCGCACGTCACTGTTGCCGACACCAGGAGGACCAGCTATCGCCAAATGGCAGGCCACGAAAGCAACTTAACCGTGTTTATCAATTTGCAATGTTTGTTCGACACAAGTTTCTTCTAGTCAAACCAGCTTGACCCACAGAATGTGCGTGCACCTGATTACAACAGCTCAAATCCTTAACCACCAAGCCAGCCTGCAATGAGACAAGTGTCGCTCAACGTGGATTGAAATGGTGGAAAAAACATAGGCTAGTAGAGCAGCACGAGCAACCACTGGCTCTTCTAGTCCAAGCGGTGCTTGTTGCAAACTTGCAGAAAGCCAAGACATCAAATTGTGGCGGAGGCAAAGTTGATTGCATCATTTCACAACATAGTTTGGCCATTTGGCAAGAGGTTCCTCTAGCTCAGTTGCAAGAGATTAGGCCTCTCAACCGGTCAGTAGACCGACTCAAAGC
>CAXAMN010000237.1:208133-218585 GCA_963970005.1 Durusdinium trenchii
AGCCAAAGTTTTGTCCTCTGACTCCAAGAATTGGATCGAGCACCCAGGATACTGGCAAACTTGACCACACATGTCCTTCGCAGCCGATTTGCTCTGGTCACTGCAAAAACACTCAACATGATTGTAAACAAAACTGCAATGTCAGCAATTTGTGCTGCGCATGATTGTTGCAGCAACAAGACATGTCTAGTGATTTTGTGATTGAGCCATGTGCTCTTTTCACTGCTTTTTGTCCTATTCCTAGCGACAAACTAACTAGCAAGCGCATGTTGAGAAAAACGAAAGAGGCAGAACGGCAGAACAGCTTCAATCATTGGAATCCGGTTTGGGTGGAATTCCGCTTGAACTTGCAGTCCGGTCTCCTTGAATAGCCAAATTGATTCTCCCAAGGATGTACGGCTATTGCTTTCAACGTCCATCACCTTTTTTCCAGGGCGGGTCACATGCCACAAAGACAAACTGGTCAAAAAGAAAACGGATGAAATGTGACAACAAAATGGCTATGGGTCAAACCTGAAAAGTCACTTCTGGTCAGGGACCTGGGTCAAAACCGGTGTTTAGCTACATCAAGTCTGGTTTCGACCAGAAGACGTGCCAACAGTGATGCCACGGATGACTGCCTTCGCTAATCCTGACTGTCGAGCAAGAAACTAGCCAACATGGCGGAGGCAAGCCAATGAATCAAGAGGTATCTAAATCCAGAAACCATGCTTGGCGATATTTCTGAAAGCAGTATACGTCAATGTACGGTTGGAGGGGTGCGCTGGAGGGGTGCAGGGTGCAGTCATGGGGTGCCAGCATGAGGACAGGGCACGGTGCAAGGTGCAATGGTGGGGTGCAATCGTGAGTGCAGGGTACGTTGCAGGGTGCAGTCACAGGGTGCGATCATGGGTGGCAAAGAGTGATAAGGTGCGATCACAGGTGCAGGGTATGTTGCCAGTCATAAGGTGCAATCATGGGTGCACAGTGCAATGGGTCATCAGGGGAGGTGCGCGGTGGGGGTGCGATTGGTGCAATCATTTCATGTGACTGTCAGAGCAACAGCGTCAGAGCGGTTAGAGAGGTGTGATTGGTGCAGGGTAGAATAGGAATAGTAGAAGCAGCCAATCCAGTGCAAGCGCAACAGTGGAACCTTTGGTGGTCACAAAAAAAAGCCGCCTATTTCGTTGGGTAACATGTGTAGCATTTGGTGACAAACAACAAAGGCTAAAACTAAAATGCGAAATGTAACTGTAGAATAGTAGAATGCCCAAATTCTCATCAGTGTGTGCATTGTGGCGTTGTACATTGCTGTACTGTACAACTTGACTGTCTCGGAAGCTGCTGTGGCTCTGGCTGCTAGCTCATGATTATGCTTACCTGTGTTTGCCAGCTCAACAGAAGCAACACGAACAATATGTTTTTGTATCTTACAGAATCTTCCAACTTCATAGAAATTTCATTAAACATTAGATTAAATCAATTCTACACACAGCGGACTCTCTTTGGTCAGCTGACTAGACTAGCTAGCTCTCGAATACACTGTGTGGGCTCTCGAGCCAGCAAGATGGTGCTGCTGTCAGACATCCCACTTGTCGCACTTGTACTGGACTACTCGCATGAAGTTTGCGAGCGCGAACTGCCAGGTGGAAAACAGCCAAATGTGCCAGTTGAGAAGGCTGGTGCTGGCAACACAAGCCGTGACACTACAACTGTGGCCGATGACAAGGTGCACCCAACAACAGAAGGGAGTGATCCTCAGATCGACCAGCTTGAACCACCAGCTGCGGAAGTCCGCAACGCAGCAGACCATGCACCAGGCACACCTGGAGTAAGATCAGCCAAACTCACGGAAGCGTTAGAACTAATTGAAGTTGACACCGTTTTAGCAGAGGTGGTGTATATGAAAGAACATGTGCTCTTCAATCCGTTTGCACAAGACTTCATGAAGCGGTTTGACAACCGTATACCGTTTACCAATGGGAGCGCGCGCAAGCAGACATCGATACACATGCTGCAAACGTCTGTGGCTTCAAAGTCTTCAAGACATTCCGTGAAATGAAAGCAGATAGTGAGTGCTATGAACATATTCTGGCTGAGGCCATTGGTCATCAGTGATGGGGAAGCTTATGGTAAAGAAACACGGTCTACCGGAATCAGTCTTCTTGACAGCTGACCATGCAGGAAGCACAGAGTGGAAGGTGGAGCCCTTTCTGATACATGAAAGAGAAAGATAACTTTGCTACTTGATGCTGATCCTGATATCATGGTTGGGTGCTATGTGTACCAGATTGAGCAAGCAAAGGCTCTACCGGATCTTCGAGACGATCCTCGTCCAGGACAGAGTGGGAACAACATGCCAAACATGCGACGACCGAACACCGGGCCTCTATTGTTGGATCGGACTGAGCAGGACGACCGACCAAACTTGGCAAACTACGAGCCACAAATTCTAAAACCCCTGGTCCAGAGGATGAAACGTTGTGTTATCTTGGCATTTCGTATGTATTTGCCTGTGCTGCGCTGCATCCTTCATAGGTCCATATCATCGATCAAGAAGAGGCTATGGTAGCTAAATTGGCAACCAGCTGGAAAGCCACAGAGGAGAGCCACTGGGCCGTCAAGATCAGAGTATGGAGATCCACCATATGGACATCAAGATCAGGTGAGGGAAAATGAACCCACGGTAGATGTGCGCCATGGTGGGAAGAGGCCAAGATTGGTGGCTCTGAAGGCTCCTGGGCCAGCTCTGTCGAAGGCTTCGGGGCCTGCGCCGGGGACCGCGTTGGACTTGGAGGCGCTTTACACTGCCAAGGACGAGATCGATGGGGCCAACTGGACGATGGATGGTGGGTGAGGCACCATGTCAAGCTGCGTGTGAGACCTTTCCACCCAGTTCATCGACAGACACCATTTGACAGCGGCCAGGTGCAGGACCGGAGGATCACGGTGATCTGGTGTCATGGAGAGCGGATGATCCGTGATGACGACTGGAGGACGATGACGGAGCCTCCGGTGAGTGACACCTGGGTGGGATACACCTTCTTCAGGGAGATTCAGCCAGCGAGCGTATCCGGGACACTTGTTTCGACTTCAAGCTCCTCTACAACAAAAGGACAAGGGGATAGGGCATTGCGGAGCAGCCGGGTGGGGAGCCGCTGAGAGAAGAGCCACCGATGGAGGAATCCATAGCTGACTGCGGACGAACGGGAGAAGTCCTTCGTGACATGCGCTATGTGAGACGAGGCACTAGTACGGAATCCATTGAAAGCTCGAGTAGAGGCTCAACAGCCCTTGCACGAGGACGGGATGCAACGGAGGGCTATGAGGATCGACTGCGCCAACGAGAACGGGGTGAACTCAGGGACTCGGGGGAGAGCCGAACAGGGAGCTCTGGATATCTTGGTGATGATCAGGGCTATGATCCTTCCACCTACTGGTCTCAAGGATCACGAGGTCATGATGGGATGACCTTCAGTGATGAGGAGCGAGAAGACTGGTGCATTTCTTTGGAGGACATGGCTGGAGAGGCAGAGAGGGCTGACTGGCGGCGGTCGCTAGACGACATGGTGAGCGATGGCTGGCGAGAGGTGAGGAACAATTTGGCACCACATCGACCTGAAGAATATAGGGGGCCTGATCGGCCGGCACCTGTGCAGACATCTCCTGATCCAGAGGAAGTACCAGTCTGGATGGGAATTTCGTCCCAGCTACCTTTGAGTCGGGCTGGGAGAAGGTCGGACTTTCAGAGTGACATCGCAGCTGCGAAATGAGGACAGCTCAGACGGAAGCTATGAGGTGGTGAACGCCTGAGAGTGGATTCTTGTGAGAGTGGCTGACAAGCCATTTTTGGTGATTGTGGCTTTACGAAAGCCAGGGGGGAGTGTGGTCAAGAGAACACACGACACCTTTTTCTTTTGAATGCACAAATCGAGAAGTGTAACCTGTCTTCACGACCCTGCGCAAGGTTGACACGCACAAACTTTGGCTCAAGGCAGCAAAAGGCGCGAGCGGCGCCACGTCATAACCACAAAATCAATTGAATCCTTTGCGGACTTTTTCATTGACTTCTTGAGTTCAAGGTACTTCATGAATTTATGTGTGAGATTGTCAACTCCGAGGGACAATTCCTGAAGAAAGTGTCCACCAGTGATTCCTGTATATATCCACTGATGCTCTGAAACTGTTCACCAGTGACCGTCTGTGCGCGCAACATGGAACGTCGTGTGTGGCTGGGCTGAGAAGTCTATGATAATCTATCAGCTATCTTCTTAATCCGTTTCCGGAACACCTCATATGCCAGCTAGGACAGCAGCAGTGTGGTGACAGTGACAGTAAAAGCAATGGTCAATCTCATGATGAATATTATTGTGAAGCCATTAATATTGGACAATGTAGATGTCACAAATGCTGACTCCAACTTGGACGTCATCCTCAAAAGTCCGGAATCGTGCGGCTACTTGGTGAAGGTAGTGAAAGTCCTTTCAAAGGACTATCGGTCATGCCACCGGAGATCGGCTATGCTTCCCGGGAGTTGAGCGGGCAAACTATCCGCGCATGGACAAGACTCACAGGAACAGGGTAGCTACGTGCTTCATGTGGGGAGATGAGTCTTCAGCAGTCCAGAATGAATTGGAGCGGAGAGAAACAGAAGGGCTCAGGTGCAAGAACAAGCACCCCAGAAAAAGGCAAATAAAAGAGAGCAAACAGCTGAGGATGCACATGAGGAGGATGTAGCGGCCGGAGGAACAAAGTGGAAGGAACAACACATGGCTATTGCTGAACAGCGTTGCCTGTCTGTAGCACTGTAGAATTTATCTCTACAATAAGAATCTATTCTTGTTTCGAACATGCAGTATGTTGCAGTGCTGCAGTTGGCGTTATTCAAACTTTTTTTCGGCTGCTCAGGTTCTATTCAGTGGCCATTGGACATTGCAAAGGAATTGTCAAACAATTGCCGGTTTGCAGCTTTGAGCGTGAGCAAGAGACACCTTGTCACAGTGTTGTTTTGTTGGTTCCCGTGTTTCCAGTGTTGTTGTTCAACTTCAAACTCAGGATTCCAACAAGTAGATGCAAATAAGAATCGGTAAAAAAAAAACAAAAGAAACAAACGTAGCTCACAAGAAAAACAACAACGGTTTGCTCATTAAACGTAGGATTCCAACCATGTGCTGCACTACGAAGGTTGTTGTTCTCGCCTCGAAGGTCGACTCCGAAACCAACGAGTCCAGGCACGTACGTGATCAGCCCATGTGAGCCCATGTGATCAGTCTGCAGAACCCCAGAACCCCCACGTCTGTGTCTCGAAGGCTGCACGATGTTTGTGCATGCAAATATGAGTGTATTCATTCATTGTTCAGTGAGTTCAGTGTTCATGTTCCTTTGCCGAGATTCCAACCATTCTTCCTTCGTCAAAATTGTGGGATCTACGGAAGGGTCGATTGCTTCTAGAAGCGGTTGAGCTACAGACTCAAGACTCTCAAACTCTGCTAAGTCACCAAGTAAGTTACTATTGCATACGCAAGCTCTCCAGTACTCCAATGAAGTGCTGGATAGCATACCGGACTCTCAACTCACCGACCTTGCTGGGAACTCGCAACTTGATGGCAGGTATTTGGTTCATCAATGTTCTCTGGAACTGTCATCATGGCATAGATGATTTCTCTCTGTGGAATTACACCACCGCACGGAACCAGAAGCAAAGGAGGAACAGCAATGGGATGTTCTTATTCAAACGTGTCCTGTTCTTTACCAAAGATGGTTTTACAATTGTTGAACATATTTTTCAATCAACATTTTGAATATATGTTGTTTGTTTGGAATACTTTGTCTGATCGTGAAACTTGTTTCGTCCGGGGTTCAAGAAGCAAAGAGTTACGCGGGTAGCAAATAGAAGCCTGAGAGAGATGGAGACAAGCCCTGAAACACATGGAGCTGGGAACGATGATAGAGCTGTGAGCTGTGACTAATAAAACTCTATAGACCTTACATGACATGATTTCTGAGGAAAAATCAATCAACATTGTCGTGAGGTCACAGCGACAATCAAGTGTGATCCACCCAATATAGTGTGATCTACAATGTCTCAGAAGCCTTGTGTTTTGTTCAATACATTTAATCTGTGACTTCGTCTGTGTTCTAGGTTTTCTTTATCGCTGGCTGAAGCCTGGCTGATCTCTCAGTTTCACTCAGTTTCGCGTTGAGAACAATGACAAGGGCTACTATGGTGTAAAAGATTGAGTCTCGCTACTATATGATCTTTCAATACTGCATCACTGTACCATCGCACCCATCACTTTGCGCCATCGCACTGTCATGTCGAACCATCGCACCCTCATATGGAACATATCAACGCGCCATGAATCAAACCTCCTTCCAGAGCATGGCTCTTGAGTTTTGATAAATCAAAAGAATGGCTAGTGCGTTAGTGTGTAGGAAAATAAATACGATCAATAACGCTATACAACTTGTCACACGAAAAGCTCTGCGCATACCTGAAATATGCACGGAGTCAGATGTCCCTCCCATCAGCTAGCAAGTCCATCCAAAACCTCTTGCTTCTAGTGGCTTTCGATTTCCACAATCAACACCTTGCTTGAGTTTTGCTCCATCATTGCTTAGTATAGTCAACAGTGACGAAATACTTACACCAAACAATGGAACCACAAACTTTTCTGTGCCAAACATGAATACCTTCTCCTTCCAACCTTCTACAGTCGCAAAAAAAAAAACAGCTCATGAAGCAAACACATCTCGTAATATGTTCATACATGTTCCATAAATTCACTCTCAGGCGCGCGATCCCGGGATCCATTCACGTGTTCCTCATCATAGCCATTTTTGAGCGTACAACACGTCGCAGCTGCTCGCAGCTGAGGATGCGAATGGATGGGCTGCCTCGAGACGGTGGAGACATGGTTGACATGGGCTGCGGATATCCTGATCCGGCCTTGGATTACTTTTGGGATCTCTTGAGATATCAGTTTAGCCCTTGTTGCACAAACTCTTGCTCGCGTCAAGGTTGTGCTAAGCCAGGGGTACAGCACAACGTAGCAACAGTCTGATAGAAAACTGACACGGTTCAATCTGGGATTACCGTTGATTTGTTGGGCACAAACCATGGTAAAGTGGTATGTTGCAATGCGCGTGTTTGAACCAACAAGAACCGGGCAGAACCGGTTCTAGACTTTGAGGGCCGAGCCATGATCATGTCAAAGCAGGAACACCAATTCCTCAGCGAGGCAGTTGACATAACTCTGCAAACATCTGCAAACTCCGAAAAAAAAACAAACACAAGATGGAGCCCACGAACCCGAATGCAAACACGACCGAAAAGCTACATATGTCCAAATGACATTCTTGTAGGACACTCTTGTGGGACACTCTTCTGGGACACTCTTGTGGGTCACTCTTGTAGGGCACTCTTGTAGGACACTCCTCGTGGGACACTCTTGTGGCTTGTGTGACTCTCTTGTAGGAAACTGTTGTGGGACACTCTCGTAGGACACTCTTGCGGGACACTCTTATAGGACACTCTTGTGGGACACTCTTGTGGGACACTCTTGTAGGACACTCTTGTGGGTCACTCTTGTAGGAAACTCTTGTGGAACACTCTTACAGGACACTCTTGTGGGACACTCTTATGGGACACTCCTGTCGGACACTCTTGTGCGACACTCCTATAGGACACTCTTGTGGGTCACTCTTATGGGACACTCTTGTCGAACACTCTTGTGAGACACTCTTGTAGGACACTCTTGTGGGTCACTTGCAGGACACTCTTGTGGGACACTCTTGCGGGACACTCTTGTAGGACACTCTTGTAGGACACTCTTGTGGGACACTCTTGTGGGACACTCTTGTAGGAAACTCTTCCGGAAGACTCTTGTAGCAAACTCTTGTGGGACACTCTTATAGGACACTCTTGTGGGACACCCTTGTGAGACACTCTTGTAGGACACTCTTGTGGGTCACGTGCAGGACACTCTTGTGGGACACTCTTGCGGGACACTCTTGTAGGACACTCTTGTAGGACACTCTTGTGGGGCACTCTTGTAGGAAACATTAGGAAACTGTTGTGGGACACTCTTGTAGGACACTCTTGTGGGACACTCTTATAGGACACTCTTGTGGGACACTCTTGTGGGACACTCTTGTAGGAAACTCTTGTGGGATACTCTTGTAGGGCACTCTTGTAGGACACTCCTTGTGGGACACTCTTATAGGACACTCTTGTGGGGCACTCTTGTGGGACACTCTTGTGGGACACTCTTGTGGGACACTCTCGTAGGAAACTCTTGTGGGGCACTCTTGTAGGACACTCTTGTGGGACACTCTTATAGGACACTCTTGTGGGACACTCTTCGGACACTCTTGTGGAACACGGTTGCGGGACACTCTTGTGGGACACTCTATCTGGGACACTCTTGTAGGACACTCTTGTGGGTCACTCTTGTAGGAAGCCCTTGCGGGGCACTCTTTTGGGACACTCTTGATACCACAAATCATCCCGCTCACCAGCGACACGCCGCGTTTACGCCAGCATGCTTCGCGCTCCCCAGTGGCACGGCGACACGCAAACGCACTTTCCACCAAGGCCGCGCAAATCCCAATGGCACGGCGACATCACGAACGTCGTGTCGCCACACGGTCTGCCCAGACACTACAAAATAGACGGAATTTACTTGCCCACTTATAAGTAGCTCTAAGGTGGCTGTAACATGGTTTTAACCAGGTTAAGTAGAAAATAAATAGATATACATTGTATAAGTACATGAAACACTTATTTTACTTAATTGCTATGTACAGCTACTTGAAGTAATTTCATCTACTTGGTAAGAAAAATTATGTAAAAATAAGTAGGCATGGTTCGTTTATGTATAAGTAGCATACGTATACTTAATTCTACTTAGGTCTACTTATTTCTACTTAATCTACTTATTTTATTTTGTTGTTTTTTTTTGATTGTTGTTGTTGACTTCTATGTTTCAACATGTGATTTTGTGCTTTTTGCTTTTTCAGAAGGTGTGCAAAAGGTCAAGTTTTCGCAGCGCAGCCTGTTGGCATAGGAGTTCATTGATATTTGGGCAAGTTTATCTGACCACATGGTTGGCGAACAGGTTAGGAATGACGTGCCACAGCTTGTATTTCTCATTGGAAACATGGCTTGCAGCACTATAGGGTTTGCTCATGGTATCTATAGGTATCTATCAGGTATCTATGAGGTATCTATCAGGTATCTATAGTTATCTTTACAAAACTACGTCAGGGTATCTATAGGTATCTATAGGTATCTATAGATATCCATACAAAACTATGCCAGGGTATCTATAGGTATCTATAGGTATCTTTAGATAACTATAGGTTTTGTACATGGTATCTATAGGTATCTATCAGGTATCTATCAGATATCTATAGTATTTTGTGTGCCCGCTCTTGTAATATAAACAGCGGTGTGCCCGCTTCTATAGAGAGAAACACAGTGGTGTACCCAATATTATATGTTCATCGACATTTGTTGTGTTTGTGAAAACACAAAAATATTGATTTCTTTAGACAAAATCATTTTTCCAACAACAAAACTCTTGAAACCAGCTTTATAAAATCATGCGTTACTAGATAGTATGTCCAAAATCAGCATTTTCGACTTTGTGACTTGCCTTTTCTTAAACCATTAGTTTTTCAAACCTCTTCCACTTATTTCTACTTAATTCTACTTATTTCTACTTATAAGTACAAATAAGTAACTTAAAAATACTTATTTTTAAATATTAAAATAAGTAGTTTTTAAGTAGATTTTAAGTAGGTGAAGTAAAAATAAGTTACTTCAAGTGGATAAGTTAAAACCGTCTATTAGGTAGAAGCAAAAATGTCACACGATACCACAAATCATCCCGCTCACCAGCGACACGCCGCGTTTACGCCAGCATGTTTCGCACTCCCCAGTCCACGCAAACGCACTTTCCACCAAGCCCGCGCAAATCCCAGTGGCACTGCGACGTCACGAATGTCGCGTCGCCACACGGTCTGCCCAGACATTAGAAGCAAACATGTAACATGTCACACGATACAAATCATCCCGTTCACCTGCGACACGCTGCGTTTACGCCAGCCTGTTTCGCGCTCCCCTGTCACGCAAACACACTTCCCACCCAGGCCGCGCAAATCGCAATGGCACTGCAACATCACGAACGTAGTGTCGCCACACGGTCTGCCCAAACACTTGAAGCAAACATATCACATGATACCACAATTCATCCCGCTCAGCGACACGCCGCGTTTACGCCAGCGTGTTTCGCGCTCCCCCGTGGCACGGCGCCACGGAAACGCACTTTCCACCAAGGCCGCGCAAATCCCAATGGCACTGCGACATCACGAACGTCGCGTCGCCACACGGTCTGCCCAGACACTAGAAGCAAACATGTCACACTTAGATGGGCTGGGGTGTTGTTAACTAGTTAACAAAATTAACAT